>OX387429.1:5551276-6122020 GCA_947563755.1 Lochmaea crataegi | reverse complement strand
CAATCCTTAAGATTTTTGTGTGTGGGGATATTTAAAATCACTCGTTTACACAAAATACACTGTTTCTTATACTTTCATGCTAGTCCAAGTCTGGATTTAGTTCGAATCGAAAAAGTTGTTGGAAACGGTTTTGCTTATTCCAGTCAGGTAGTGCAGAACTTAATTTTATCGGTCACTTTCATTACCAGACAGAAATATCACTTAGCAATGTAATCAGCAACGTTGAAAAGGATCCTTATTAGAGAAGGTTAATTTGAGTCTTATTTAAACTGGTGAAAACTACTTTAACGTTTTCCCTTTACTAATTTTTTTAAGCGAACTAATGATATTCTTGTAACTGTTAGAAATTCTTCGAGTGTACGTCACCTAAACAATACGTAGTGTACCGCATTTTGAACAAGAAATGTCTTATGCATGAATAATACAAGAGAACAAGAACAATCACACAAAATTCTTTGTTTTCCAACAACATAAAATATAACTTTCAACAAAAGAAAAGAAAGAAAACCGGGGGCACTAAAACAATTCCCCGTTGCGGAAACTTGCTTCTTTTCGTCTGTTAATAATAAATGGGTTAATTTTTCTGGAGCTTGGCAAATCCTCAGGATTCAGCGTCTGTGAGCTTCCTAATTTGTAACGCGAGCATTTTGCAATCTTGTGTGAGTCCCGCGGGATTTAACGAAAAAGCACTATTACTTATTTACTTTTAGGAGATACTAATGTTTGTTTGATTAATTCGTTGAGACAGCTTTGGATTTTGGAATGCCATTTTGGTTCCAACAATTTTTTTACCGTTTCTCAGGTAATTTTTGGGCGAAGGAACCAAAATATCCATTACTTTTGGTCTATCTATTGAAATATTACTATGAAGGCCGAAACTCATTTAACAGCACGGCACATGACAAGTATCGTCACAACACCGTCGAGTTGTCAACTCGACGGTTGTGCATAGGCTCACTTAACGCATCGACACGGGATCATCACCGCCGCGATACCCAACTATAGGTTTATTGTCTTGTACTGTACTAACCGAAATGTGCTGATAAGTTACTGTACTAACCGAAATGTGCTGATAAGTGAGTGTACGACGTCGGCAAAGGATCAGCACACCACAAGCACGCCGTCCGCAAAATATTCTCTCTGAGAAATGTGTTGTGGTTGAGGCGTTGACGTGCCTAGTGATGAGCAAGACTGGTCTTGGTCTTGCGGTCTTGGTCTTGGTCTTGCAAAAAATGCACACTTTGTTGTCTCCGATGGCATTATGAATGCTGAGTTGAAGTTCTTTAGGGAAGATGTCCTTCGGAACTTTGAGGAGGGCAGTGTAGCAGATTTCACCTCCGAGAATTTCGTTTCTGTTCAGAAGGATGGAAAGTTCCTTCTGAGAGCAGAGTTTGGGTGGGAGGTTTCGGAGGTTCAGAGTTTGTAATGAAATTGTAGATGATGATGATGTATGGGAGGGAGATTTAGAAGTAGAAGTCTGAACTGAGGCTTCTTCGTTGATTTGAGAGAGTATGTTCTCCGTGGATTGAAGAGGCGTGGGAGGAGCGTGAAGAGTGTGTTTGAGAGGGGGAAGGAGATTTTGCAGCCTGGTCGTAAGACGGAGATCTGGGTTTTGACATTAATGACTCGGGCATTGTTGATTCGAGGTAGGTTAGTTTTTCAAGCATTCTAACCATACTTACTTGCTCTGGAGTGAGAGGTATATCAGAGTGTGTTTTATAGTGTTTGGGAGTCATTAGAGGCAGTGGTTCGGAGTTGTTAGAAGTTTTTGGAGCTGGCGGAAGTTTAGGGGAATCCTCATTGGTGTAGAGAGAAGTTGAGGAAATTCCTCAAAAGTGTTGTCGTGTTTAATGTGTTTGTGTTTGGACTTGGATTTAGGCATGGTTGGAAAGGATTTGCGATCACTTGGCACTTTTTCACTGATTTGCACCGGCGTGTGTACTTTTTAGAGAGGTTTCTAAAAAAGGATCAATAATTGTTAAAATTTTGAAAAATGGTCAAAAATTGTCAAAATTTCGGAAAAAATGGTCAATAATTGTCAAAATTTTGAAAAAATGGTCAATAATTGTCAAAATTTTTAAAAAATGGTCAATAATTGCCAAATATGTTAAAATTTTTGAAAAATTGTCAAAAGAGGTCAATAATTGTCAAAGACGGTCAATAATTGTCAAAATTCGTCAAAAACTGTCAAAAATGATCAATAATTGTTAAAATTTTTGAAAAATGGTTAATATTTGCCAAATATTTTCAAAATTTTGAAAAAATGGTCGATAATTGCCAAATATGTTAAAATTTTTGATAAATTGTCAAAAATGGTCAATAATTGTCAAAGACGGTCAATAATTGTCAAAATTCGTCAAAAACGGTCAAAAATTGCCAAAAGTTGTCAAAAATGGTCAAAAATTGTCAAAATTTTCGAAAAATGGTGAAAAATTCACGAAAAATGGTCATTCTATTGTGCATAAGAAGCAAGTTTCTATCGGCGGTCTGACGACCGCTCACCTTTTTTTAATTCCTGTTTTTTATTTGTTTTATTGTCTACTTCTGTCATTTCTGTACCTGCTCTGCACTCCCAGTGTCCCAACGAACTTATCTGATAGTTCTTTTCCAGTATCTCAATGGCAGTATTCAATAATGTAGTAACTAATGTACTACTAGACTTTTTTTAAAGATGGGTACTCTAAGTGCTCTTTCCCAATCTGATGGCAAGCTTTCTTCTCCTTCTGCTCTGTTGTATATAGACAGCTGCGTACCTCTGCCTTTTTGGCGTATTTTCCGCATAATTTCCGCTGTAATTTTTGTGCTTTTCCATATTTTTCAGTTCCTCAATTACTGTTTTCAATTCTTCTTCATCCACTACTTTGGTAATATCGTTCTCTACTCTGATACTAACCTTTATGAGTTTTTCTAATTCCGGCAGATCTTGGTAATCATCTTTTCTTTTTGCATTGCGTATTTTCCTATACTGTCCTTATTGACCCAGTCTCTTTCCATTTTTTCCGAATTTTCTCCAATGGTCATGTTCAGAGACTGTTATTGCGATTTTTTATACATAAATTAAATTGTCACGTTTTTTATTTCTTTCTAGTATGAAGTTTATGGCAATTTTCGGAAAAATCCCTACCAGGCTTTTTTATTGACCTTCACCTTATTGTATTATCCATCAACACAAGAATATCCCGTGAACTGTCAACAATAATAAAAGCTCTCGTTGGCTGACAAAGAAACGAAAGCAATTAAAGTAATCGAATCAGGTAACATCTGAAAAGAATAAGAATGATTCGATAGATACGAATCTCTTCCTCTCTCTAAACAGCAGATTTATGTTTAAAAAGTTTTTCGATTTAATTCCAATAGTTAATGAAAGAAAAAGAAGAGGAGTTATTCTCTCTTTTTCCCAACTTTTTTCGCTTTTAAGCATTCGATTGTGAATAATCGATGATTTGCTCTTAAGCAACGTCCTCTTATCCATTGGCGTCAAAGTTCTTTTTTTTCCTTATAATATATACAAAATTTATTAATCTTTTTAAAAGGCTTGCGATTTTTTTTTAAAGCAGTAATTAAGTCAATATTTATAATGGGTTGTAATAATTACTTTACCTGATAACTGAAAAGCTTTTAACTTTAAATTCCACCTATTAGTCTTTTTAAATAGTTTATTTTTGTTAAACGGGAACTTTTTACTTCATTTTACCCCATTTTAATCTGATTTGAACATATTTTCTAAAGCAATATTCCACTTTTTATTAATTTATAAAAGGTTGTTAGAAAAAATTCAAAATGACCAAATCCAATTTTTCTGTAACCGTTTTAGTTTGTGAGATACAGGATTATAAAGGGAGTTAAGGAGAAGAGTAAGTGCTGGCTATGTAAGAGCGAGGATCACATGGTGAGAGACTGTCGACAAGCCTTCCTCTGTTTGGTATGTGGGGAAAGAGGACACAAGCCAGGGGGGATAGAGGAAGGGAGTGGATGAAGACGATGGAAAAGAGAAAGGAAGAAATGGGAGGGACCCTCTGGACCCCTCAGAGGAGACGAGTCTGGTCAAAGTCTGGTTTAAGAGAAGGGTAATTGGTAGGAATGTAGAGCAGAGTTTGCTGTACGGTGCGGAGGTATGGGGTGAAGGAGCTGTGGTGAATGCAAGGGTTAGACCTGTGGGTGCAGGGAGGGATACTACGGAGGGTGGTGTAAGGGTACAGGACAGTGGGAGGACTGGCTGCAGCGGTGCTGGCAAGGTCCTACCCATTGGACGTGATGGCTAGAGCCAAGAATAGACATTGAAGGGGTGCGACCAGAGAGGTCAGGAATGGATGGAGGAAGAAATGAAGAGAAGGTGGGAGGAGTATGAGGGAGCGTTAAAAGGAGCGATTGGGGGTAGGAGAGATTGGATAGACCGGAAATTCGGGGAGGTGAACTACCTCTTGACACAGGTGCTCACTGCACATGGGTCGAGAGTAGGGTACCTACACAAGATTGGGAAAAGAAAGACTGGAGTGTGCAGGAGGTGTGAAGTGGAAGATGATGTGGGGCATGTGTTTAGATGCTGGAGGAAACTAGGGGTGGCAGTGTATTGGGAGAACATGGTGGAGATAATGTTGAGGGGGGAGAAGGGATCGATGGAGGTAAGAGGCGTAGTGGAGAGCATTATTAGGGGGAGAGAAGGACTCGATATGGCATGAGAGGTAGGAGTGATAGATAGGGAGAAGACGACGGTGTGAGCGGAGAGTGCACGAGGGACCGCCGCCCGTCTCAAAGTATGCTAGGGTAGTGATTGAGAGGCGAGTTTGAGGTGGGTTTGGTTGATATGAATTCCTTTGAGGACGAGTCCAATACTGGATAGGACCCATTCGAACATGGGCTTCCCATCTCGATCCGAAGAAAAAGGTGCAGATGATATACACATTTTAAAGCATTCATTCTCGAGGGATGGAATTATAAATTTAATATTTTTGGTACGTTATAGTCTATTCAAAACACATCAAGAGTATCTGTTCTGTCCAATTCTAATAAGCCAGTGGCGTGGTTTCAGGGGTTCGGTGAACTTCTATTGTACTATATACTTGAAACACTCTGTGTTTTAATTGGACGATTGTGTTCAAATTATCTGGAAAACATCTACAGCTAATGAAAAAGGTGTAAAAAGATGTTTTGCAGCAATAAAAAGCTGAAAATCCTGAAACGAGTTCAGCGAAGAGTAGCTTTTATGTAAAAAATTTAAACAAGTCTTTAGTTCGAAAAACAGGCTGTTTCAAGAATATGGTAGAATGAACGTTTATGAACCCCTGGAACCACGTCACTGGCTTATTAGAATTTGAGAAAATTGATATTTTAGATGTTTTGAAGAAACCATAACCCACAAAAAATTTGAAATTTGTATTTCTATCCCACAAGGAGATATGCAATGAAATTGGATCTGCACCCTGTATCTCACAAACTAACAATGCTAGAGAAAAAGTGTATCTAGGTATTCTGAATTTTTCTCAACGATCTATCATTTTTGGGTTTTATGTTGGCTAAATTCTATAAAATATAAATTTTTGCAAGCTCTTTTTATATTCATCGATATAACTAAATATTTGTATCGACTACTCACGTTTAAGAAATAAAGACGTGTTGTGTTCGTCAATCTCTCATATTTTTATATTTTTTTAACTACGCTCGTGACATCGGCTACGATTTACCGATTGACTTAACGCAAACTTTGTGTACATAAAAAAGCGATTGAATGTAGTAGATTCAGTAAAAGAAATAAGATGGAATCAAAGAAAAACAATTCATCAATTTATCCTTTCCATTTAATCAATTTAATAAAATTTTATGATTGCAATAACAATAAATAAAGAAAAGAAAATAATGAATTTTTTTTTTAATTGACTGAATTTCTTTGAGTTTCTATAAAATGAATTAATTTGCAGACTGGTGGTTCAATTTGCATAAAAAATATTAGATTAGATGCTAATGGCCTATTCAACTACGAAGTTTTTGATATTCATTGTAGTCCTCTTCATTTAGATTACCTTCTCCATCCCAACTCTATTAATGACGTTCACCAGCTCTTCCATATATGTGGGTCTTCTTCGAAGGAGCCGCATATTTACCAGGCTACCGCAATGGCATAAAATGTGTTGTGCCGTTTCTTCCTCATTAACCTAATCTACACACGGCTTCGTCTGTTAATTCCATCATCAGCGCTTCAAGTAACTATTATTGTGCCCACAGTGTCCAGTTAGTAAATTATATTAGATTGGATTACAAGGGGGTACAACCTATGAGATCCATTGTGTATACCTAACATCTATATTTTAGTCCAAGAGAAAGCCTATTAACCGTTTTGGCTAGGTCTGTACCCCGAGCAGGCTCTAAAAAGGCCTGTTCCAGGTTTTTAAGGCGATGGTGGACAATTGCAGATAATATGTTTCACCGTCTCATGTGCACCATCGCAGATTCTTCTTGTTCCACATTCAACTTTGCCCATCTTACAGAGATGGTATATGAGTGAGCAGTGTCCAGTTAGAATTCCTATGATTACTCTGAAATCAGATTTCTGAAGATCCCAGTTCAATTTAGCGTAGTGAGCAGAACGTCGTAATAACTTTTTTGCTTGTCTTTGGCCTAGAGTATTTTTCAAGTAGGCTGTAATAAGTGCCTTTTCCCATATTTGGACTTCTTCCTCGATGCGGCTTTTTGGTTCGGTCCAATAAAAGGAGTACAAGCTCCTTTTGCGAGACCATCAGCAATTTCATTTCCGACAATTATTTTTTGCCCTGGCACCCATAACAAAGTTACTTTGTGTCTAGCCATCTCCTTAAGGGATTGTTTGTAGCTCCAGACTTAAGAGCCTTTAAAGTAACCTGGATATCAGACGCAACAAATGTTCTGGCTGAGTTCAGGCGTTTTTTGAGTACAATTAGCAGACTCACTACACTTTTAACAATATCTTCACTCATTAATTCGAACTGTTTCGCTTGTCTCTGTTCTGGAGAATTTGTTGTTGTACGTTTTCTGTATTTTTTGTTGTTGTTTCTGCAACGCCGCTCTGGAGAAGAAAACTTGGATATCGAAATGCGCAAAGATAGTGAAAAGTGTGAAAAGGGTTCGTGTAGTGGTAGTGTAAAAAGTGTTCAGTATCAAGTATTGTCTCAACGGTTCCAGAATTTTCTTCTTTATTAAAAATGTCACTACCTCATTCGTTTTCGGTGCTGTTTATTTTGACACACACTAGATATATTGAAACAAATTTTTTTCAATACAATATAATTTGCCAATAAATGGAAAACCATTTATTTTCTTTCAGGAACTAGAAAACTTCCAGAAAAATCATTAATCTATTATTAATGAGAACGTTTCCTGTTATGTTCAGATTCACTTGTTTTACATTTCCTTTTGTTTATTATACTCTTTAAGCTTTCCGAGAACAATGCTTGTCTTTCTTTTAAGTAACAACCATAGTTACTATTTAATATTTCGTAAAGTGACTATTATTCGTTACCTACAACGAAAAGAAAAAAAAGCTAAAAATTTTAAACAGTTCAGGGCAAAAAAAATCAATAAAAACAGGTACAATAAAAAAAATATTGTAGAGTGAAATATTCATGTTCACATTATACGAGTAGTAATACAAAGGGAAGAAACAACGACGGTATTGTATTCCAAAATATAACATGTTGATCGTAACTAGAACATAATAGACTAGATTAGGTACATGAAAATATGGTATTGAAATGAAGTATCCCGGGCGAACTTGTGGCGAACAATGCTCTTAATTATTGTGTTTATACCTTGTTGATAAATTCTAACGGAGGATGTACGCGATAAACAAGAGTCGTTATGTTTGAAAAAGTTAAATAATTACATAGGTACTCGAAATATATTTTTTGATTATATCCCAATCGAGTGATGAAAATACATCTAGATTTGTTTGTTATGTATGTATGTTTTTCAATGTTTTGAATTGCCCATAAAAAAACACTTTTTAGATTTTCATTATAAGAATAATATATAACACACTCACACTAACATTCAGACAGTTCACTTTTTCATGTTTTTATTCGTTTTTCTCCTTACCTTCTTCACCAGCTTATTTTTACCCATTTCCTAAAATTTTCTTACGTATTTTTTCCATTCGTTTTTCTTTCAATTTTCCTCCCTTCTTCCCATAATTTTTCCACCATTGTATCACAGCACTTCCTTTATCCAATTTTTTTTCAACTTTTTTCTTTTTACTCCTAGCTTCCTAATAATTTTTTCTACACATATTGTAATGTTTCTGTTATTTATTCAAATAGTTTTTACTAGTGGGATAAAATTATACACACCTATTGATTTCTTTATTAAACTCAATTTATATACACTCTCTACTTAATGTCTACTGATTTATTTTTACCACTTGAATATTAAACTATTTATCTTCACTATCTCAATCACTGTCCGATTACTAAGAACTTCTGTAAACTGTCTGTGTAGTAACTCTTTGTCTTCGTTTCACTAATTATCTCAAACTAACTGTTTTTTACGCACTCAAAAACCCGCGTATATATGGTCCTTCTCAACTCTAGAAAATGCCAGTACCTTCCGCGCCCGAATGTTCACGAAAGGAGCGCAGCCACCAAAATTTACAGTCGAGGGACAAGGCGGGCTTTGAGCCGGTGACCTCGCAACAATACTTTGAACTTGCCCCCCACAAGATTTTATTATTTCCTCTTCTTTCCCCTTTTTTTTCCACTTTTAGTTTAATTTATCTTCCCACTTTTGTCCAATTTTTCCACACATGTTTTAAAGTTTATTTTTCCATTCCTGTCACCTTGTTCCACCTTTATAGATTTTTTTCTTCAGTTTCTCTCCTTTTTTTGTATTTCTTTCCTCACATTCTCTAATTTTTTTCTTACTTCTTTCTTCCCCCTTTTTCTAATTTTTTCCCACCCCATTTCAAAGTTTTCTCCCTACACCGCTTTCCACTTTCTCCTTTTTCTCCCTTTTCCTATTTTTTACCACTTTTCCCTCGTTTCTCCAATGTACGCCCTTCTATTCTCCAATTTGTCCATTTAATTACCACTATCTCCATTTATCCCACATTTCTCCCTATATCCCATCTCCCCCTTTGCTCTCTTTCCCTCCTTCCCCCAGTTCTCTATCCTACCTTCCTATTTCCCTATTTCCTTTTTTAACTTTTTCCACATTTTTTCCAGCTTCCTCCTTATTTTTTTAATAGCTTCTTTCCACCCATTTCTTTAAATTGTCTTACGCATTTTTTCAATCCGTTTTTTCCAAATTTCCTCCCTTCTTCCCATAATTTTTCCACAATTTTATCACTTGTTTTCTCTTTTACCAATTTTTCTTTTCTCTTTACTCCCAGCACCCTAATTTTTTCTATACATATTTTGAACTTGCCCCCCAAAAGATTTTATTATTTCCGCTTCTTTCCCCTTCTTTTTCCACATTTACTTTAATTTATCTTCCCACTTTTGTCCAATTTTTTCACACATGTTTTCAAGATTATTTTTCCATTCCTGTCACCTTGTTCCTCCTTTATAGATTTTTTTCCTCAGTTTCTCTCTTTTTTATCACTTCTTTCCTCACTTTCTCTTATTTTTTCACTTCTTTCTTCCCCCTTTTTCTACTTTTTTTCCACCCCAGTTACACGTTTTCTCCCTAAGCGCTTTCTCCTTTTTCCCCCTTTTCCCATTTTCCTATTTTTCACCACTTTTCCCTCGTTTCTCCAATGTTCGCCCATCTATTCTCTAATTTGTCCATTTAATTTCCAATATCCTCATTTATCCCACATTTCTCCCTATATCCCATCACCCCCCTTGCTCTGTTTCCCTCCTTCTCCCAGTTCTCTCTCCTACCTTCCTATTTCCTTTTTTTTAACTTTTTCCACATTTTTTCCAGCTTTCTCCTCATTTTTTTACCAGCTTCTTTCCACCCATTTCTTCAAATTTTCTTACGCACTTTTTCCATCCGTTTTTTTCCAATGTTCCTCCCTTCTCCCCATAATTTTTCCACAATTTTATCACTTCTTTTCTCTTCTCTTTTACTAAATTTTTTTTCAAGTTTCTCCTTTTTACTCCCAGCACCCTAATTTTTTCTACACATATTTTGAACTTGCCCCCCACAAGATTTTATTATTTCCGCTTCTTTCCCCTTCTTTTTCCACATTTAGTTTAATTTATCTTCCCACTTTTGTCCAATTTTTCCACACATGTTTTCAAGTTTATTTTTGCATTCCTGTCACCTTGTTCCACCTTTATAGATTTTTTCCTCAGTTTCTCTCCTTTTTTTGTATTTCTTTCCTCACATTCTCTAATTTTTTTCTTACTTCTTTCTTCCCCCTTTTTCTAATTTTTTCCCACCCCATTTCAAAGTTTTCTCCCTACACCGCTTTCCACTTTCTCCTTTTTCTCCCTTTTCCACATTTTTTCCAGCTCTCTCCCTTATTTTGACTCTTTTTTCACATTTTCCCTTCTTTTTTACTTAATTTCCGAGGTTTTTCAACTATTCTCCCTTTTTATTTAATATTCCGTTCTTCCACTTTTCCTCTTTTTTTTCTCTCGGTATTTCTCCTTTTTTTATTTACTTTTTTCCCATTCTTCCCCACTTTATCCCAGTTTTTCAGTTTCTTTCTTCCTTTTTCCCCTTTTTCATTATTTTGAAAGTTGGTTCAAAATTCACTTAATTTGAGTTCTAAGTTTAAGTTGACATTTTCCAATTACAATATGATGCTATCAAGGTAGAAAATTGACAAAAATGGTCAAAAAATCTAAAATATTCACTTATAATATCACAAGAGCTTAAATTATTTCCGGTAATTTTCTTGAGGGCACGAATATTTTGAAAATTCTAATTTTCTTAAAATATTCGTGTCTTAAAAGAAAATTTCCAGGAATAATTTAAGTTTGCGTGGTATTCTGTAAGAAAATTTCATACCATAATTTGGGAAAAAATTATTAATCCAACCTGACATTTTTAATTAATTTAATTTATTATTGGTTAAAAAGTAGAGGTGTAAAATTTTCCAGAAAATATCTCTTTTTACTTCACTATCATCAACTAAATTTGCTATTGAAGATTCCCGAAGGTCTCACTAATTCTAGAATTCACAAATTAATCAAACTCTGTCAAAATTCATCAATACATGAAATTTTCACAAGCAATATCCTCGATTTTGTTAACAACAACAAGTAGCATAGGCTATTTATTTTACCCGGATCCTAAACGTTATAAGAACCCTTATAACTTTTTTTTCTCGCTAATGATCGTCCTTTTTTTCCTTTTTAGTGTCGTCCGCTGTGAGTTGGGAAGAATGGTGGACCTATGACGGCATATCAGGTAAGTTAATTTTCCACTCAAAATCGCTCCGGTCTTTCTTTCCGTCTCAGATAATAATTAATCGTATAAGAGGCAACGAACCATCAACGGCTCTATGATGGCAAGTCGGTGTTCGGTCGACATAAAGCTAAAAATGTTCGTTTTAAAAAAGAAAAATAACAAATCTCAAACGAGAGATCCGTTGTAATAGGACACTAGAGGGTGCTCAAAACATTGATGTAACGATATAATTAAAAGACATTCTTTACTTAACTTTTAACTGATAATCTACGGGAAAATGCCGCTGGCTTATTAACAATTTTATATTTCATAATTTACTTATAAAAATCTCGTCCCTTTTTAGTCTTAAACACTTTTATTATATTTGACATTAAAATATTAGCTAGTCATGTATAAATTTTCACCAGCTTGTATATTAGATGGGATAGACTTGGACCACCGAAAATTATTATTGAGGGCGTATTCGATTCGAAGTGACACATAAAAAAATGTTTAATTGGAAAATGGAGACAGTTAAATGTAAATTATGATAAGACAGTTTGAAAAAATTTACCAATATTTACGGTCTTTACCAATAATCTTGATATTTTCATAGTTTCTTTTCGAGTTCTGTGGATTTTGAGAAACGTATTTTTGAACGTTTCCTCGTAAAATGCCGTATTTCGATTTGAAAGTGTAGTTAGTAAAATACGTATTTTCAAAGCAATAAACATGCATCAAAAAACCGACTTTGACGAGTTAAATTCGTTGTATTACAGTGGATTTTATAGCAGTTTATTTTGAGGGAGTCATGCGATATTCCATCGTTATTACGGTAATCAACCTTCTAGCTAATTCGTTAACGAAACTTAATTTTCTAAATTAATTGTTGGTAACCCGACTTGATACATGCAATCTATTTTTAAGTCATAAATTCCGGGGGATTGTTTTTTTTTCTGGTATAAAAAGTATCACATTAATTAAACTAAGTAGAAATACACCTTTTCTACCATGGAACTTGGAAAATGTTTTCATCTACAACCGTTTAGTTATAAAGTTTTCACACAACAATTTTTCTAGCATTTCAATTAAGTTGTGAGACTTGTTGGAGACAATCTCCAACACATCTTTTGAATTTGCCACCCTTTTTTAATTGTACAAGGTTGGCACTGTCAGCTACCTCTTCCTTCCATTTTTAAATGGCGACTAAGTGAACACGCCGGTTTGTTCTGTGGCTTATTGCCATCCGTCAGTGTATATTGTGTACATAAAAAAAGGTGTAAATATATTGTAAATAGTAAGTAGTGATGTGCTTTCAAGAAGACCCAGTAGAATCCCTTAAAATACAGTCCACTAACTTCAATTATGTACCTAACAAGACTCATATTAATGTTATAAATGAAACTAACTGTTTCTAAATAATTCCACTATTTAATGAAAAAATTATGAAAAGATATTGATAATTATTTCGAAATTGACATATCATCGTCAGAATGACAGAAGTTAAATTTTATGTGATACCTACTTGATGTTTAATATTTTGGCTAGACCAAATAGTAAGTGACCTATCTTGTGATTGACTTAATATATATGAATAGAAAAAAGAAGAAGATATGATTCTAAAAATATTAAAGCTTAGGTATTATTAGCCCTATGGGGATATCCTGGATATCTTTTTTCCCATTTAAGATCAGTATAACTGTGCAATGATATAGAAAACCAAGGAAAACTATATCTGTTGATCTTTACAATAGTTACTTAAGAAGACAATTTATTAGTGGAGAGCTCCCTAGATTTATCTGTTCACTGACAACTTCATATTGTGTTTCTTCTTATTTCTAGTTCTTCAAGGAAATCTAGTTCTTGTTTCTTATCACAAATATGCAGTACTTCTAGTTCTGTGTTAGGTGTTAATGAATGTTTTGTGTCAAGAAGATGTTTTGCGTAATGCGATTTATCAGGCTGTTTTAATCTGTATGCTCGTGAGTGTTCATTGCATCTAATTTCAAAATTTCAAATTGTTTGACCAATGTAGACAGCATTACATTCTGGACATTTAAGTTTATATATTCCAGACTTTTTTAATGGGGGTATTTTTGTTTTTACGTTTAACAATTTTTTACTCACATTGTTTTCTGTTTTAAAAGAAATTGCTGTATTTGTTGAACAAGATATTATCCTTGAAATATTATTAGAAATATTACCAGCATATATGTGATGGTTTTGTAATTTTGTATTTCCCTAGCTTTTTCAGGAAATATCAATTGTAATGCCACTTTTTCCTCTTTTTTATTAATTAATTTATTTATTATACGTAATGGATAACCGTTGGATGTGGCTATTTGTTTAATTATATTAATTTCTCTATCAAAATTATATTTGTTCATAGGAACTGAAAAGGCTCTATGTATCATTGAATTATATGCTGCTAATTTATGTGACATGGGATGATTGGAACTATATGGTATAGTTTTCTGTAAATTGAAAAATCAAGTATATTATTGACTCTTTGAATTTTGATATCAAGAAAATTGATTGAGTTATTTTTTTCAACTTCTAATGTAAATTTGATTTTTGGATGTAAATAATTAATATGATTGAACAATATATCTAATTGTCGTTCACTACCTACAAAACAAGCTAATATGTCATCTACATACCTATACCATAATAATATTTTTTGAAATGTTACATTCAAAGATTTTTCTTTCTAAACTGTCCATAAAAATGTTTGCTAAAATTGGTGATATAGGGCTTCCCATTGGTAAACCTTCATTTTGAATATATACCTTATTATCAAAAGTAAAATAATTCTGATTGATACATACATCAAACAAATTAAGTATATCTGATATTATTCCTGGATTGATATTTTGATCCTCTAGTAATTTTTTAGCAAGTGTTATGCACTCTTTTCAACAAGACTCAATCCCTGTCACTGCTGATGATGAGTATGTATGTATTGGGGTGATATCCATTGAGACCTAAAAGATCTATTGTGCCCCCTTACTTCTACTTAGTTCCTGAGGAAAGTATCAGAGACTAGTAGCTCCTTTAGTCCTATTTCCCGGAGGAATTTTGGAATATCTTCAGGCTTTAACTTAGGTAAATGTCCCTCTTCTATCCAGTAATCTCCTAGGTGTAGTGGATTTCGCAAGTATGTGGATGGAGGTTTCTTCTTCTATGCCACAGAATATACATTCTTCTTCCTCCACTATTTTGATTGTACTCATTCAGGCGACAATGTACCGTTAGGATCCCTGTTAAAACTCTTAGTGCAGTTTTACTTTGACTTATGCATTCATTTGATCTCAACAGGTTGTAGTCACCCAGAAGAATATTTGATTGTCTAAGTCCTACTAGATCTTTCCAATGGTCAGATCTTTTTTTCGGCTTTGCCTATCTCTTCCATTATTACATTGGAGCTAATACCGCAGAAGGGTTCCGGCCCCCAACCCCTCTTTGCTAGTTTATCTGCTATTTAATTCCCATCTATTCCAGTGTGTCCTGGAATCCCCAGTAAGGTAACTATATTGTTCTCGCCTAGTTCATTGAGTTTGCCTAGGCATTCCCATACCATTGTGGAACTGATAACACAAGAGCTCAGTGCTTTAATGGCTGCTTGACTATCCGACATCATGATAATCCTTTGCCTTCTATATCCTTTATTAATATTGAGCTGGGCATACTTTCTTATGGCGTGAATTTCCGCTTGAAAGATCCTTGGGGCTTTTCCCAAGCTTTCAGAGTGTTTGGTTCCTGACCCGTACACTCCTATCCCAGTTCCTTCTATTGGTTTTGAGCTATATGTGTATTAAATGGCATTCTTTCCACGTCTGGTAATGGTGTTTGGGATCCCATTCCTTCTTGTTGCTTAATTCCGTAACGAATTTCTTGGAAAAGTTATTCTTTTTCATCATACCATCTTGTGGCATGTCCCAGGTTTTCTGATTTGTAAGAAGTGAAGAGGTTGTTTTTTTTAATGATTCCCTCTCTACTTAGTCTTTGTTCTTTCTGCAACACTTTTCACCACCATAATATGTAGTGATGTGAGGTTGAGAATCACTTCCATGGCTGCCGTTGGGCATGTTCTCATTGCTCCTGTAATGAATTGAATTTTGGAGAGGTTTACTCTCGTCGTCAATTGGATAGTTCTACTGTACCTACATCCAGCTCAGGATTTTTAGTTACAACCCCAATTTCTCCCTGCCAAATTCCTGCACACCATTAGAGCCATTTTTGCTTTGTATATAATCTCCTTATCGTGTTTGTTCCACAGGAGTTTACTGTCTAGAGTCAAACCTCTCTATTATTATCTCCATTCAACCTCGCTCCCATCAAGTTTAATATATTGAGGTTGAGTTTTCTTTTCTTAGTGAAGGGTATTAAGATGGTTTTGGTGGGGTTGTTGTTGCCTACACCAGCTATTTGTATTGTTCAGACCCTTTTGTTCGATGTCACGAAGGGTGAAGATGATAATGAAGGTCCAACTGTAATGGAAAAGAAAGTTGACAGGTCCTATTGAAAAAAACAGAGCAATAATGCGGACTGCCGGCAAAAGTAAAAAAACAATTAAGTAAACCTCTTTCAAAAATGTTATCGTACGCCCATGGTAAATGGAAATTTTTACAAATCAACCCACTACATAAATTTCATTGTACGTCCATGAAAAGGAATTTTTTCAATTAAACTGATCCCTTAAGAAAATTTCTCGTTCTCATAATGTTATAGAAGTTCTTACAAATAAATTGATCCTACATAAACTTTCAATCGTACGCCTATGATAAAAGGAAATTTTTCCAAATAAGATATTCTCTAAAAAATGTCATTGTACGTCCATGATATAGATATTTTCACAAATCGAGTCGATAAACAATCGAAACTAATCCTCCTTTTAATCAATTTCAATAAAGTTTGATGTTACAGCAGCTGTCAGAGCGAAATGTCAAATCACTTTTTAATGAAAGTTGATTCTAAATGACTGTGATTGTGGATAAAACAATGTATTGCATTCCTGTTTTGGTTGCGTTTTATCCACTTGAGAAAATTAAACTTTCTTACGTGGATAAAACATTATCTAATACATTTATACAATAAAAAACCATTTTTTAATTGATGACCCCGTATATAACACTCTTATTCTATAATTACTACAGATTTACCGTTGCAAATCAAAGACTTTAATAATATTATATTAAAGCTTTACCCGTCTCTCTATTAGTTTATTTTAGAAAAATACTCTAAAGATTTAATCTCATTTTCTTAATACGACTACGCTAACGGTGGTTATCAAGTTGACTTTTCTCGTTTATAGTTTTCTTGGACTTGAAAGAACTGTAAAATGAGTTTTATTAAAGAAAAATATTTTTATAAAAACCTCTACAGCATCGTCTATCTTTGGAAGCATAGTTTTTTTTTAAATCTGCGGAGAAAAAGACGAAACTCTATCAATATTTCTTGTACATGTTGAGTTGACTTTCCCCGAAATAAATTTGGAAAACAACCCAATTTGAATGCTGTTCCTCGGCAATCAAAATAAAAATATCCGTAATCTCTCCGCTCGGAAAGTTAAACTTGAGGTTTTAAACAAATTGCTCTGACATGCAAACTTACTATAAAGCTGAATGTTTCCTGAAATAATCCAATAAAAAAGTCATTTTCTACATACAAAGACAAACTACTTCTTCAAGGATCCCGATGTCTGCGAAAAAGATATTACCGTATATAAGAATATTTTTGTTATTTTGCTTATATTGCTTGGTATTTTTTTCTTCTTTTGAATGATGAACGTTTGCCAAACAAATTGTCCAGAATTTTTTCTAATCTTAATTTTTTTCTATGCTAGAATCTGTAGTTTTTCCAAGTATTCGGATAGCCATCAAAGCCCAGACTGTTCTAGTTAAGAGTTTTCGAAAGTAATTGTGGAAATTTTTGCTTGCGATTATGTCCAAGCTATCTGTTTTTAGCTAATAGAGGAAAAGGTGGTAATGTGGCACCCTACTTTGTTTTTGAGGCCTCTTGTAAAAAATACAACAGTTATAAATCAAGTTAGTACGTTACAGTGTTTCTTGCCTATTGCCCTATGCGTACCTTTATGTAGAATAACGTAACATTAACTGAGGGTTATATGGCCCCTGGGGGCCATATTAGATATATTGAATTTTATTTAAAACTTAAAGAGAAAAATCACAAATATAGCTTTCGCCTTCAGGCTGTATGAGCCCATAAATTGCAACTCTGGCACTGAATTCACTCCTCTCCACGTCTGTCGCTGGAATAATTCATTCCACAAAATATGCATCTTGTATCTAAACTTTCAGGCGTATTGACTTGCTCATCATATTCTGAGTCAGTTTCTATGACTGCGCCACTTTCAGAGCTACTGCTAGATGTATCGACTCTCAGTCGTCGATTAGCCTATGGATCCCATGTTTTCTTTTCTTTTTTTTCGAAGATGGGGATAGCAGACTCAGTCGAGGCATCTAAAAACGAAATTGGAAAAATACAAAAATGATATATCGGACATACATTTTATATGGCCCCCGGGGACCATAATAGGAACAATGTGAGGGGGTCAAATTACAAGTATTAGCAAATTAATAATCAAGTCAAAATACACATATTTATCTAATGTTATTGCATAATTACCTTCAAAATCCAATAGAAAAACGTTTGTCAAACACAATGTTCAAATCACTAAACGCAAAACTTAGTTTGTGAAAAAAAATAATAAAATGCAGAGCGGTTCCAAAAGATTGTCAGCTGAGTATTTTCAATGTGTCAAATAACAAACGAACGTAACGCCATTTCACACATTTTTTTTTGCGTTATTTGATAGGTATTACAAGAGCTCTCCGGTCCACGCACATTATACTAGATGGCGTGTTTCTCAATTATAAATATGTAAGGGGGCCAAGATACCTGCAGGGGCCACATTACCACCTTCTCCTCTAATAATTAATTTTTACGTTACTTCATGGACGCTCTGTATATAAATGCTATCGAGATCGGATTTTTTGAGCATCATAGGAGAGTCTATAAAAAAAAATAAGATATTTTCAAATATTATTTCAAAGATAACTCAACCTTTTTAGTTTATTTTCGTTCAATTTTCCAAAAAAAATAACGTGAAATTTGTTTTTCACCATTCAGATCTTACAAGATATACTCACATAAAATCCTCTTTGCAGTTCCGGAGAAAAGAAAAGTAGAATTTTATTCATCCTGCTATTATGTAAAAATCCCAAATCGGACGTAATCTTCGATATAAAATATTGATAAATTCAAACGCTTCTCATTTTTCTTCACAGAAAAATTGTAAAAGTAAATCCATTGATAACACTAAAGAATGATGATTTATACAAAAAAATCAAACGAAAATCAAACATGAGAAATAAACTACGGTTTTTATATTGAACAGTCTTTTTTGGTATTAAGTATACTAGAAAATTGCGGTTAGGATCACACCTATTCGTTTTAAACCAAATAAATTCAGCTACTTAACAAAATCGATCAGATTATTTGGTGAATGATATTTCAGGTCCGAGGACGAGAAGACCCTGCCAAACATTAAATACCTGGGCAGGCACAAAGTATGTGCGCTACTGTTTCATCAACATACAGTCTAAGGCAGAACGTCGGATCTTCCGACAGTCCAAGTCTCTAAGTCCAAGTCTCTAAAAGGCTTGTTAGCTTCAGTCCACTAGTTTTATACTTCAAAGGACGTATAAAAGCCTTTGAATGAACCGATCCCCATAAATTATGCCAGAAGTCTAAAACCCTTTCAGGTTTGTTTGGCAAAACTTAATGAGATGCCAATTGCAGGTTCTGGTCTGATACAATCACTTGGAGCACCCATCCTTGCAAGGGAGTCTGCTTTTTCGTTACCATGTAACTTAACAGGTAGATATAGCGATAAAAAAAATAATTCTAGTGTTACTTACGGTATGCCTTCGACTAAGCTCTAGGTAAAACAATGGGTCGTGAATTTTTGCCTAAATGTTGTATAACACTTAGGTAATAAAAATTTGTCTGGCATATAACTTGTTTGAGCGCCACGTCATTTGTAAAATGAAATAATATAATTTACCCTGATCAAATGACGAAAAACAGAGTATATAGGTACTTAGATGATCATTAAATAAAAATCGGGAAAGTAACTTAACAATCTAATGAAGAATATCCTACTTAAAGTCGACTTTGGTCCCTACTATTTTACAAATATGGCCCTTGGCCGTCGTACATTAAGTATACAAATTAATAAGGTTCCTAGGGAAGTTAGTTCAATGCTAAAGGGTCTACAACGGTATGATTAATCAAATATTAGAAAAATGTATCGGCTTATGCATCTATAAATGGTTTTCGTATTCTCAAATCGAGAAGAGAAACGAATTTTATGTCAACAAAGTACTGGACATAATATGACCCATACTTGTTACAGCAAATATAACGTAGTGTCGGAAGTAGAGAATCGAATTGAATTGATTTTCGAATCTAGTTGATTTTCAAATCAAGTTGCTAGTTGAATCAAGTTGATTGTAGAATGTAAAGTTGTTGCAATCTAAAAAGACACAGGAATTTTTAGAAGCTTCTACAAGCAACAAGTGCTGTCGGCGAAAACAATTAATTTAGAATGACAGAGTCATCCCACAAACATTTCAAAGATATATACACGACAATCATTATTAATTTATAAGAAGGTATTGACTTACTTAGAATTTCCTTCGACACAACTCACATTATAATTGTCCTTCTTTTTAGACAATCAAGAGAACGCTTGTCAGGCTTGTCTCCAAAATGGTTTCTTAATCAACCAAACTTTTCTGCGCACATCATTTCTGACAATTTTCGGATGTTTTAAATCCTTAACAATGCCCTCTCAGAAAAGATATGAGAACATAAGTAAGGAATCTAACGTGCGTCGACATTATAGTTAAATCCGTTCCTAGGCCTCACCGTTAGATGGCTCGAGAGGTACTAAAATAGGTAATTTATAAGCAAAAGGAATTATTTTGGGCAGAGAAACAGGATCTCCTGTTACAACCATCCATACCAGAATGGTCAGATATCCATACCAGAGTCACTTTGATGAGTCTTCCTATTGACGTGACTCTTTTTTAGCACTTTGAAACCAATTTTGACGTTAAACGGTAAGAGCTAAGTTCTTTTAAAGCCGCTTGGCTGTGAGAAAATTTTTGCATCGTTCTATGTGTGAGATTGGATTCCTTCAATCTCTCCACAAGAAAATCAATGGCTTAAATTTCCTCCTGAAATAGAGTTGCGTAGGATTCTAGGGAGGTTGACGTTTTTGGCCTAGTTCTGAGACCATATACATCTGCACCAGGGTATTTTTGAGCCATCCGTGAGCCATGATAAAAAGAAAGATGAAAGTGTGAAAGTAGAGAATATAGAGTACGCATCTAGCACTTCTATTGAGACATTCGTACTGTCTTTAAATGTGCATTGCATAATATACTATTTCAAGTGAAATACTCAATAAATAGTTATAATAGAAATGTAATTAGGAAGTATATAATTAAAAATATACCCCAACGAAATATTTCTGCGTATTACACTGGAAAAACTTTTAGTCTCACAACCTTTGGTCTGTATATACTGTCAGACTGACGCACCCTTCCTAATATAACCGATATGAGCTATCAACAACTCTGCGGAAAATGTCACGTTATTGAAAACTCTTTAATTTATTACGTCTTCATTTATGAAATAACTTCATTGCCGATGACGGGAAAAATATTCTTTCATTTCCTTTTGACGTAAATTGAGGCCGTATTTTCTTTTTCGCATCGTTCTTGGCTTTTAAACGACCTTCGTTGATTCATTACGGTCCTTTCGATTCATTTTTGGAATATTTTCTTTTTTTTTTTGTAAATATCTAGTTAAAAATTCTTTTAACGACCTCTTTTGTTAGGATAATTATTTATTTTAAAAACTCTCACTTGATAACGATCGGGGAGGCGTGATACACAATAATCAATAGAAGTTACTTTCCCAGTAATGTAGACCACTACAACCACCTTTTTTAGTCCAAGAGGTCTATTATCCGTTTTGAGCTAGGTCTGTGACCTAATCAGGCTCTAAGTAGACAAGTTCCAGGTATTCAAAGCGTTGGCAGACAATTACTCTGCAATTGCAAATAACGTGTTCCGCTGTCTCATCTAAATCATCGTAGAATCTGCATGTTCCACTATCCTCTTTGTCTATCCTACAGAGATGGTATCTGAGCATCCAGCGAGAATTCCAGTGATTAGATTTTTGAAGCTCCAAGAGCACTTTAGCGTAGTGAGCAGAAGGTAGTGATCATATTTTTGCCTGTCTTTGGCCAGGAGTATTTTGCCAGCAGGCAGGTAGTTTCTTTCCCCATTTACGAACTTCTTCCACGATGCGGCTTTTTGGGATACCGTAGAGACTTTGCACCACTTTTGATAGTTTTCTTGCTCTAATTATTTCGTTGATGATGATTAACTTTATACAGAGGTATATTAGATGCAATCATCATCTGACATAAATCAAATTTAAATGTGTCCTCCTCCTTTTTTTTTAACTGCTTACACTATCCCGCAGAGATGTTTGGACTAACTTAGATGAATTTAATTTTTTCAAATTCCGTTAGTGAAGTGGAGTTCCACAATGTTGGTCAATAAAGTACTTTTTTGTACTTGAAATCTGAGAATTTTAAAAAATAAGAATAATTAATTAGAATTTTAATACTATGTAGTTATGCGGTGACTGAGAGAAAGAAAAAATGAAACTTACTGATTTGCCACACGGTTTATGAAATGCTCCATCTCCTTCTAGAGATAGTTCCGGATATGGTCGGATCAAAGCACTTAACTTAGAAGTCATCTTTCTAAATAAATTCACAAAACGTCTAAAACTTTTTAAATTGTGTGTTCTTTACTTTTCGGTATACGCAACAAAACTAAACTCTGATTCAGTAACCGTCTGTACAACTGATATAAAAGTCAAAACGTTAGGGATTTCCCATTTGTTAAGCCTCTTCTTAATCCGCAAATAGGTAGGTCAATTTTTCCAGGAGACCATTAACAAACAAACCAATAATATTTTATTACTAGCCCAAAATTTTATTACCCAAAGGTTTAGTAATAAAATGAAGTACCGAATATGAATAATATCATCAGTAGGGTAGCACAAAAAGGCGGAATTTATGAAAAAAGGCAAAATATACAAAAATCATCTAGAATAGGCAAAATAGGCAAGAAAGGCATTTTGCCTATAATCCGAGCTTTAATGATGTGTCCTCAACATTGGGATAGACAAATCCATTTTTCTTTCCTCTCAGATACTTCACTACAAACCCATCATCATCTATTTCTATAACTTCTCCAACATAATGTTTGACAGTTTTCTTAGTTGGGAACGCTACTATCACAAAATCACCATTGGAGGTTTTTTCTGATTCATTAGTGAAATAAGAGAGGCAGGTCATCTTCTTCAGTTGCTTATTTCCAACTATTTCAATCCTCCAAAAAACTTTCGGTTTCATTTACGTCTTCCAGATTTGCCTGGCTCACAGATGTAGGTGGTGCGTTTTCTTTATTTGAGTTCAGGTTCAGGTTCAACCCTTAAATTTTCTTCCTTCTTGGAACTGTAGATGCAGATGGCGACCAGGTCTCTTTCAAGTATTGTAAAAGAGTATCACTTACTGTTTGGCTCAAGTTTTCTTTAGTTCGTTGAGTAGGGAGTCTTTTTAAGACTTCATTTCTGTTAAAGCCTTTTTAATAAATTAGGAAATGTGGTTTTGTTGAATGCTTTTTCTCGTGGGTTCTGAAGTTTATAATTTGTAAGGAGATTTTTCCAGCAACGCTTTAAGGGGCAGTAATAACCAACATCTAGCGGCTGCGTTAGATGGGTAGAGCTAGGTGGTAGATGGACAAATTTTATATTAAATTTTTGACAAGCAGTGATAATATTCACATTAAAATGTGATGAAAGGTTATCTCCTATAAGGAGCTTTCCCAGTGCTGATAATATCCTAGTATTGTGACCTGTAATCCCTATCCCTAGAAAGTAGTTTCTTTGCAACTCCCAGATTTATCATACTGATCTTTTTGGGAATCCGGATACTCCTCTTTGGTAAGTACTTGTGTAATGAAAGGGTGCAGAAGAGAGCAGTGGCGGCTCCTCCATTAGATCATTGGGTCAATGACCTCCCATTAAAAATCAATTTAAAAAAATAATTGAATAAGCATTTAAAAAAATAAAATATACCTACTATACATATAGTATAGTATTCCTCTTAAATAAAATTTACCTATAACGTTTCAAGACCCCCGTGTAAACGTTATTCCGCATCAAGCATTAAGTACTCGGCGAAAACCAAAATTAGAAAGCGGGCTGGTGTCCACCGATGACCTCAAGGTGTTATATGGGAACGGAATTTGCCGAGCGCTGACGATCTTCGCAGCGTGAGAGAAACACGCCCGAAGTTTACATGTGATGGGTCAAAAGCCCGGTTTAATAACGACGATGAATCGACTGCTGATTATTACACGCTTAGGAAAGAAGTGAGTAGAGGGGTTGGCCGCGATATATTTTGATTTGAGGGAGAGCATTTGAAGCGAAATAATGAGAATAATGAGCTGTGTTTTGACGAAATAAGTTGTTACAGATACAAAAGATCGAAGGCTTCACTTAAATTTTAAAATGATCTAGAATAATTATCATTTCATTTAAGTTTGTCAGATTTAATATGTATAGAAATGAATAAAATATGGTTGTTTTTTAAGAGAGCATTATTTTTATATAAAACAAGCGTGGCCCAAAAAGATTTTTGCCTCTGGGGCTTTGGAAAGGAACTCCACAAATTTTGCTTTTTTAACGATTTTAACGACTTCTGGGCAGAAATTGGGAGTGGTTTTTCAAAAAATTTACGCCGGCAGATAGGCCTCCGGGGAGCTGGTCAGTGGCGTTCCGTATTTTAAGATTTTGGTCACATCACCAATAACCCCCCTATCAAATTAACCACGAGCCGCCACTGGAAGAGAGTACCTAACGTAGTTCCAAAAAAGTGAGTATGTGTGATACACTTCATATACATCAAATTAATATTAATAAAACTATGGTATTTGTTGTAGTTTTAGGTTTTCAGCCGATATCCTGCCTGAAAAGAGGCTACAACTACATTTTCGAACTTACAGTGAAAAATGGCACATGTTGAGTTTTATTGGACTCACAAAGCTGCAGTTATGTTCAAATTGTAGCAACTTTTAGCCAGAGGACAACTTCTTCCGTTGAATACAAGTCAAAATCTAAAAGAAAGTAGCACAGCTCTTTCGATTGGTTTTACACCAATAGTATATATCCCAACAGCATCCCAAGAAAATCAATTCTTCAATTATTTGCGACCTTATATGATTTTTGTGTGTACGGGTACTGGCCTAAGACTTTCTCACCGATTCGTGCGTGATATTCATTGATGCGAACGAATCATAAAGCTTGTGAAAATGTGTACATGTTAGGTTTGTTCATTTCCTAACTTTCACAAGGTGATTGATATGCGTAAAGTTAATTTTTGATACTGACTCTTGGAAAACGTACCGTTTGGATAATATGAGGAATTATACCAAATTTAAAAGGAAAAAATTCATACACAAATCCGGTACATACTGTATATTAGAATGATTAAAAAAAATTATGTCTCGCATTGCAAATTTCGATTTTTTTCGGTTTTAAATAACATGGGAACAATATTATCTTGCACTTTGGAATTTTATATATAGCTAACGTTGGTGACCAAAGTATATTCCTGTAGGAAATTGAACCGTCTACAAAAAAGGTCTCTTACAATGTTTTGATATTGTAACGTTAATTTCGTTCACTTTACTTTCCTCCAGTTAATTAATAATAAATTATCGTATGGGCAGCGAATAACCAGTCCTTTCTCATACCCAACACCGAGGAATGTTTCAAGGCTGAATATATTCACTATTTACGAGAGTCGAAATCAACGTTTCTATACGGGCCGATCGAGTTCCGTCTGTCGTGAAATAGCCACTGCTATTTTGATATTCCCACTCCGTCCTCGTTCGTATCTCTTCTTCTACCACTTATTAATTAAATATGAATTAAGAATTCACTATTGAAATGTACATGCCTTTCCTGGTCAAGGCGTCTGAGCTTGACATGAACATGAGACGTAAGTCTGTTATCTTTCATATGATTTCCTGTATTTAAAGAATGGCGAAGAGGGTTTATTCTTCTTTCCTGTGAACATGTGCTATTGAAGCAAACATATCGTATCTTGAAAAAGTGCATTTATGTGAATGGTGAGTTTTTTTCGCTTAAATGTATGTTAACTATTCTTTCTTAGCTTTCATATTTTATTATGTAACAATGTCGTTCCAGTGCCAGGAATATACATCGATATGATTTTGGGTTTTTTTTTTGGTTCTTTCATATTTCTTTTCAGTTTCTCTGTGAATATATTTGAAGATATTTCAAACCTATTTAAAATATATACATATTTAATATATGTTTATATTTACCGTTATTTAAATCAAGTATTCGACTTTAGTGTTTTTTTTTTATTTGATTTCTTTGATTATTTTTTTTTAATACAGGATGTATGAACCACGTTTTTAAATAATTTCCTTTAACATTGTTATCAAATTCATACTTCAGACATCCTGGATTTTGTAAAGTTGGGTAAATTTTTGTTCTTGATACTATTATTGTTCCTTTAGCACTTTACCTGGACCCGAAATTTTAATTTAATTATTAATATTAAGAGCTTAAACTTTCACAGTATTTTTTTTGTCATTTCCAACAATTTCATTATTTTTTTGAATCAGTCTACCGTACTTTTTGAAAAGTGACTGTGACTATATTTTTCCATTTTTTGTTTTGGCTTCACTTTATTTTTCACTTAAAATTATACAACGAAGTTCGATAACTCCAATGGATCATTAAGAAGCCAGCCGGGATTTTTTTCTGGATTCAGTTTATTAAAATGTTTCAATAACAACCTCGAAAAAAGAACTTTATCGACAAGAGTTGCTGCTGCTATTGTGCCTCGAACTTTACAAAAGAGTTTTTGATTTATGGTCTAACAAACTCGAGACATATCTCAAGATATAAATATTATCGTTAATCTAATACGAAAACCGGCGTGACGTTTAAATCAATAATATCTTTTCTCCAGATTAACTGTGATTAAAAATGACCTAATAATGAACAAGGGGGCGTCCATAAATTACGTGAGACATTTTTTAGGATTTTTCGACTCCACCGCCCCCCCCCCCTGTTGAGATTTCGTAAGATTTTCCTTTACTCCCTCCCCCCTCCCCAAATCACACGTGAGATTTTTTAAAATGTGTTTTGGCTGTAAATCCGTTGGATTTAAAAATAATACAAAAAAAAAACAATTTGTTTCATTACTTTAATTTAAGACTAGCACAGACTAGTATATTGTGATTTGAGAATATTGCCGTAGTTTAAAATCACTGTAATAAAATTAAATAATAAATACATCAATTTAAATTAATGAAAGATTATTCTAGAAATGGTCAATAATTTTGAAGAATGGTAAAAAATTTTGAAAAATTGTCAAAAATGGTCAATAATTGTCAAAAACTAGTCAATAATTGTCAAAATTTTGAAAAAAATGGTCAATTGTCGGAAATGGTCAATAATTGTCGAAAATGGCAAATAATTGTCAAAAATGGTCAATAATTGTCAAAAATGGTCAATAATTGTCAAAATTTTGAAAAATGGTCAAAAATTTAGAAAAATGGACAATAATTGTCAAAAACCGTCAAAAATGGTCAATAATTGTCAAAATTTTGAAAAATTGGTCAATAATTGTCAAAAATGGTCAATAATAGTCAAAATTATGAAACATGGTGAATAATTGTCAAAAATGCTCAATAATTGTTAAAAATGGTCAAAAATTGTCAAAAAAGGTCAATAATTGTTAAAATATTGAAAAAAATGGTCAATAATTGTCAAAATTATCAAAAAAATGGTCAATAATTGTCAAAAACGGTAAAAAAACGTCAAAAAAGGTTAATAATTATCAAAAATAGTCAATAGTTGTCAAAAATGGTCAATAACTGTCAAAAATGGTCAATAATTGTCAAAATTTTGAAAAATGGCCAATACTTATCGAAAATGGTGAAAAATGGTAAATAATTGTCAAAAATGGTTAATAATTGTCAAAAATGGTCAATACTTGTTAAAAATGGTAAATAATTGTCAAAGATTGTTAAATATTTTGAAAAATGATCATAAATGGTCAATAATTGTCAAAAGTTGAAAAAAAATGGCGGATTTTCTAGCAATTTCCTCTTCCAAAAGCGAATTTTTTTCTTTTAAAATGTTCTATAAGCAAAATGGGGGGCTTTTGTAATAAAAATTAAGCGTTACAAAATTCCGAGTGTTGCGAACCTTACGGAATCCGTCTTAGATTCTGACAGTTTAAAATAACGACTGTAATCACACGCAATGCACTATCTTTCTCTCTCGTCTATCCCTCCCTCTCTTACTTCTCTCTCATCTCTCTCTCTCCCATCTTTCTTCCTCTCTTTCTCTCATCTTTCTTTCTCTCTCTCCCATCTATCTCTCTCTCTTTCTCTCCCATCTATCTCTCTCTCTTTCTCTCCCATCTCTCTCGTCTCTCTCTCTCTGTTCCATTTTTTGATCGCATTTTTACTCCATATCAGCTTTCAAAATATATTTATATTCTTCACCTAAACATCTCAACTATTGATATATATTGTGTCGAATTTCGCCATATTTTTACTCTAGAAAAATCTTTTACTTTAATTTAACTTTATTTTATCGCAATTTTACATGGTTTTGTAGTGAAAAAAAATTACGTGATATTTGTTAAAAACCCCCCCTCTCCCCCAAGTGAGATTTGGAAAGATTTTACTTGACCCCCTTTAACACCTCACGTAATTTATGGACGCCCCGCAATAAAAGTTGAATTTTATCACCAATGGCGTAACTAGACCATCTGAAGCCCGTGAAAATTTCATGGATGGATTCTTCAGTTGATCCATAACTTAAATCAATTAAATATAAATGTTCGGTTCTTCCTCTCGGGTCACCGGCCCCTTTCATATCGGAGGCCTGTGGCATTTTGCCCTCTCTGCCTCTCTATTGTTACGCCACTGTACTAGAAAAGTAAATATATAGCTACTGCATCGTAGACATTCCATTTTGCCTTTGTATACATCTAGACGTCAACATTTGTTGTAATTTAAAATTAACTCTTTTGAAGGATGGTTCAAGAAATTTATTTTAACGTTAACATTTTTTGATGAATCACCTCATATATAAGTGACAGTATCTTCGAAATTAAATTCACCCCATTTCTCGAGGGTAACAAGCTATATTTCGTATAGTTATACATGATGTTTGAAAGTTAGGCATGTGCTCGGGCAGATAACAAAATTACATGGCATCGATAATAAATGTAAATTATTACTGATACTAATAAGGTTTATTGGAAACATCCCGACGTGGAATTTGTCGATTTTGTGCCGACGCATGTTTCTATAGAGATTTGATAAATATGCATGAAGGGCAGTAAGTGAAAATAGCGGAATTGTATAGTCGAGGAAATATTTTAAGAAATTTTTGATGACAATAAATAAATTTTATTGAGAAGTATCAAAATAAAATATTATTTCTGTTGTTACAAACTGATCAATTGTGGCAACTTAAACAACTAACTCATAAGGGCTGCTTTCTTTTGAATCTTCTTATCAGGTTGGTGTTGTGGAAGAACTGAACATTCAAGTGGTTCAAGAGTTTGTTTTCGTGACATTTGGTAATCTTGGTAATTGTCTGACTAACAGTGTCTACCTTTAAGTCCCGATGAAGGTACCCAGGGGAATTGGCGGCGCTCCTCAGTGCCATGTTATGAAACTCCGCGACCCGAATCAGGTTTCTGATGTTTGTCAGGGTCTTTCTATCGGTCTCAGACCTAAAATATCATTCACAAAATAAATTAATCGGCTTTGTCCAGAAGCTGATCTTGTTTGGTAAACCTTACTTGGAGGTTGATTCTTTCCCGAAGTAGAGTGTCTTCTCTAAAGACAAGTTTTTATCCAATGTGGACTACCTTCCCAGTAGCTTTATTCTTTGTTTGGAAACAAGTTTTTACTTGGTGTTTACTGCCTTACTTGGAGGTTGATTATTTCCCGAAGTAGAGTGTCTTCTCTAAAGACAAATTTTTAACTACCTTCCCAGGAGCTTTTTTCTTTCTTTGGTGACAAGTTTTTACTTGGTGTTTACTACCTTACTTGGAGGTTGATTCTTTCCCGAAGTAGAGTGGCTTCTCTAAAGACAAGTTTTTATCCAATGTTGACTACCTTCCCAGTAGCTTTATTCTTTGTTTGGAGACAAGTTTTTACTTGGTGTTTGACCATTTTTGATAATTTTTCAAAAATTTTGACAATTTTTCAAAAATTTTGACCATTTTTAACAATTATTGACAGTTTTTTATAATTATCGACCATTTTACAAAAAATTTGACAATATTTGACCATTTTTGATAATTTTTCGAAAATTTTGACCATTTTTCAAAAATTTTGACATCTTTTGACAATTATTGACCATTTTTTCAAAATTTTGGACACTTTTTGACCATTTTTTCAAAATTTAAACAATTATTGACCATTTTTGACAATTATTGACCAATTTTAACAGTTTTGACAATTATTGACCATTTTTGACAATTTTCCAAAAATTTTGTCCAGTTTTCGAAAATTTTGACAATTTTTAACAATTATTGACCGTTTTTGACAGTTTTTTATAATTATTGACCTTTTTTTTTAAATTTTGACAATTTTTCAAAATCTTATTAATTATGATTCTTTTGGACAATTTTTGACGAATTTTGATTGGTTTTGACAATTATTGACCGTCTTTGACAATTATTGCCAATTTTTGAGAATTTTTCAAAAATTTTTGACAATTATTCACAGTTTTTGACAATTTTTGAAAATATTTGGCAATTATTAACCATCTTTTCAAAATTTTGACAATTTTTGACCATTTTTAACAATTTTTCACACCTATAGGTGTGCGAGCTCAGTGCGGCAAGAGAAATTGCGCACAGTCGCTTGAGTGAGTTATCGCGTTACGAACGCTTTTTCGTAACATAACACGTTTCACGAGTTCACTAGCCTTCCCAAAAGTCTTATGTCGTGCAATAAGAAGCAAGCTTCAATTTAAATGTCATTGGATTAGTGGATTATTCAGAAATCTGGCAACACTGTTGCGTGACGGACTTTTTGTAACGGTTACACGTTTTACGAGTCCACTAGCCTTCTCAAAAGTCCTATGTCGTGCAATAAGAAGCAAGCTTCAAAATGTTCTTTTTTCTTGGAATAATGCTCAAAAACAGGCTTTTGAAAAAATCAAAAAGCTATTGCAAGATAGTCCTTGTCTTGAATATTTCGACTCTAGCAAAAAAATCATAATTTCTGCTGATGCTTCTTCTTTTGGCATTGGTTCGTGTCTTATTCAAGAGGATACAAATGGAAATGAGAGAATGGTATCTTATGCATCCAGATTGTTATCAAAAATAGAGCAGCGTTATGCCCAAATAGAGCGTGAGGCGTTAGCTTTGACATGGTCATGTGACAAATTTTCTGAATATGTTTAGCTCCTGGGAAGGTAGTTAACATTGGATAAAAACTTGTCTTCGGAGAAGACACTCCACTTCGGGAAAGATTTAACCTCCATGAAAGGTAGTTAACACCGGATAAAAGCTTATCTTTAATTGAAACACTCTTCTTCCGGAAATAATTGAGCTCCAAGGAGAGTAGTTAACACTGAGTTAATTACTACTTTCAAATAAGACACTTCACTTCGGGAAATAATGGAGCTGCAAGAAAGATAATTAACTCTGGTGAAAACAAATAAGACATTTAACTACGGGGAAGAATTAAGCTCCAAGGAAGGTAGTTGAATCCTGGAAAAAGCTCCTTTTCGGATAAGACACTCCTATTCGGGAAAGAATCATCTTCCAAGGAAGGTAGTCAATGCCTGGTGTAAACTTATCGTCAGACAATAGTTATAGAGCATCGCGCTTTTCAATTTCTTGTTGCGAATTATTTCGGTCTTTCAAAAAGACAATAAGTAGACCTCTTATGGATCCCGTAGGGATTTTATCCACACTTTTAGCTGACAAAAAATTCCACTGCAATTTAAAATATTTCAGTGAAAAAGGAATCCTCTTCCGAACATACGTCCCTAGGTCCTTATATTATGTAGGTAGTTGAATCGTAATATGCGTGACTCATCCTTTTCTTTTATAGGTTATTTTATTAGGGCTATAAGATTAGGACGAAGGATGAAAAGTGAAGTTTTACTGCTCTCGAATTTTACGAGAGATTTTATTAATATAGAAAACTACAATATGTTGTTTTAGTTTATAATGTAGCTAATAAATGGAGTTCTCAATATTTATGTTGGATATAATATCCTGACAAAGGAAGCCTATATTTAATTATCAACCTCATTAAATGCAGATATAAATCGTGAAGTTTCTAGGCCGTTCGGGGTTTGACAAAATTTTATGACATTGGCTTTGTCAAAAAAAAAATAATCTCATTTGGACGCTCCATTATCCTTTTAGCTTGGTTGGAATTTCCCTATTTGTATTATATTTAGAAAGTCCCTCGTATTTTTTTATAACGTCCATAGTTTTTTGTTTTTTATGGAACATTTTTATCTTTCTACGGTCCTAATATGAAACGGACGTGATCCTAATATGAAATAAGCATAAAAGCTTTTCGGGGGAAAATAAAACAAGGACAATTTAAAAAAAATGTATTACCATAAAAGGATTGCGTTGTGTATGATACGATAATAATGGTAGGTGAAAGCTGGTCTAAGAAAAATTTCAACTTCTCTTCCGTTTCACTCAAGGCTTTGCAGCATTAAAAAATTTACTCAATTTTTTATATTTAGATGGAGAAATTATTTAATAAGAGATCAATATCCATGTGTTAGTACGAAGGCATATGAAATTTGAAGTGAATTCATTTTCTTTCTAATAGTGAGATCCATAATGCAGTTATTGGAATGTCAAACAATCACAGGCCCGTTTTTTAATGGTTTAAGTATATTCTGTATATTTATTTTCTCTTAAATAATCTACTACGAAGTTTTTAATATTCGTCTCTTTCTGATACTCAGACACGTAGTTCACTAGCGCTAAGAATGTTTTTTATGCTAAAGTGCTATAAACACATTCATTATACGAGTAAATAGAGTAGTTTGACAGATATTAAGCGATTGCACCACCTTGGCTTAATAAGTAAGGCAGGCTTAAAAAATTACCGTTATCTGAGCGAAGCTTATATGCACGAGATTTTAAGCACAGCTTTGTCCATTCAAGTGAAGACATACGGTATTTTACGTAAGTGTTGCATTACTAAGCAAAACATGGTGTAATGAAAGATTGGAATGTGTGTGTGATTTGGTTTCCCTTGGCTGCGGATACTAAGAACATTCGCCAGCTTAACATTTTGCTCAAGGATGTACATTTTTTTTCCAAAATACATTTTTGTATACTATTCTACAGTTACATTTTTGAAGCTTGCTTCTTATTGCACGACAGGACTTGGGAAGGCTAGTCAAAAATTGTCAAAAATTCGGAAAAATGGTCATAATTGTCAAAAATTGTCAAAAACTGTCAAAATATTGAAAAAATGGTTAATAATTGCCAAATATTTTCAAAGATTGTCAAAAATTTGGAAAAATGGTCGATAATTGTCAAAAATGGTCAATATTTGTAAAATTTTTGAAAAAATGGTCAATAATTGTCAAATATTGTCAAAATTTGGGGAAAATGGTCAATAATTATAAAAAACTGTCAATAATTGTTGTCAAAATTTTTGAAAAATTGTCAAAAATGGTCAATAATTGTCAGAACCTGTCAAAAAGCTGAAAAATTTTCAAAAATGGTCAATAATTGTTATAATTTGGAAAAATGTTCTAAAATAGTCAAAATTTTTGAAAAATTGTAAAAAATGATCAGTACCTATGTCAAAACTGTTATAATTGGTCAATAATTGTCAAAAATGGTCAATAATTGTCAAAAATGGTCAATAATTGTTATAATTTGAAATAATGGTCGAAAATTGTCAAACTTTTTGAAAAATGGTGAAAATTTTCGAAAAATGATCAAAATGGTAAAAAATTGTCAAATTTTTTGTAAAATGGTCGATAATTATAAAAAACTGTCAAAAATGGTCGATAATTGTTAAAAATAGTCAAAATTTTTGAAAAAATGGTCAATAATTGTCAGAACCTGTCAAAAAGCTAAAAAATTGTCAAAAATGGTCAATAATTGTTAAAATTTGGAAAAATGGTCTAAAATAGTCAAAATTTTTGAAAAATTGTAAAAAATGATCAGTATGTCAAAACTGTAAAAATTGGTCAATAATTGTTAAAATTTTAAAAAACGGTCAAAAATTGTCAAAATTTTTGAAAAATGGTCAAAATTTTCGAAAAATTATCAAAAATTGTCAAATTTTTTGTAAAATGGTCGATAATCATAAAAAACTGTCAAAAATGGTCAATAATTGTTGAAAATAATCAACATTTTTGAAAAATAGTCAAAATTTTTGAAAAATGGTCAAAAATTGTCAAATTTTTTGTAAAATGGTCGATAATTATAAAAAAACTGTCAAAAATGGTCAATAATTGTTAAAAATGGTCAAAATTTTTGAAAAATGGTCAAATTTTTTGAAACATTGTCAAAAATGGTCAATAATTGTCAGAACCTGTCAAAAATGCTCAAAAATGGTCAATAATAGTTAAAATTTGGAAAAATGGTCTAAAATGGTCAAAATTTTTGAAAAATTGTCAAAAATGATCAATCATTGTCAAAACTGTCAAAATTGGTCAATAATTGCCAAAAATGGTCAATAATTGTCAAAAATGGTCAATAATTATTGTTAAAATTTTGAAAAATGGTCAAAAATTGTTAAAATTTTGAAAAAATGGTCAATAATTACAAAAGACTGTCAAAAATGGTCAATAATTGTTCAAAATTTCCGAAATTGTCAAAAACTGTCAAAATATTGAAAAAATGGTTAATAATTGCCAAACATTTTCAAAAATTTGGAAAAATGATCGATAATTGTAAAAAATGGTCAGTATTTGTAAAAATTTTGAAAAAATGGTCAATATTTGGAAAATTTTTGAAAAATAGTCAATAATTGTCAAAAAATTTTGAAAAATTATCAAAAATGGTCAATAGTTGTCAAAAATTGTCAAAAACTGTCAAAAATTGTTAAAATTTTTCAAGATGGTCAAAAATTGTTAAATATTTTAAAAAATGGTCAACGACTGTCAAAATTTTTGAAAAATTGTCAAAAATGGTCAATAATTGTTAAAATTTTAAAAAATGGTCAAAAATTGTTAAAATTTTGAAAAAATGGTCAATAATTATAAGAGACTGTCAAAAATGGTCAATAATTGTTTAAAATTGTCGAAATTTTTGAAAAATAGTTAAAATTTTTGAAAAATCGTCAAAAATATTCAATAATTGTCAGAAACTGTCAAAAATGGTCAATAATTGTTAAAATTTTTAAAAATGGTCAAAATTTGGAAAAAATGGTCAATAATTATAAAAAAACTGTCAAAAACGGTCAATAATTGTTAAAAATTGTCAAAATTTTTGAAAACTGGACAAAATTTTTGAAAAATTGTCAAAAATGGTCAATAATTGTCAGAACCTGTCAAAAAGCTAGAAAATGGTCAAAAATGGTCAATAATTGTTAAAATTTGGAAAAATGGTCTAAAATAGTCAACATTTTTAAAAAATTGTGAAAAATGATCAGTAATTGTCAAAACTGTTAAAATTGGCCAATAATTGTCAAAAATGGTCAATAATTGTCAAAAATGGTCAATAATTGTTAAAATTTGAAAAAATGGTCAATAATTGTCCAAAATTTTGAAAAAATGGTCAATAATTGTCAAAAATTGTCAAAATTTTTGAAAATGGTCCAAAATTGTCAAATTTTTTGTAAAATGGTCGATAATTATAAAAAACTTTCAAAAATGGTCAATAATTGTTAAAAATAGTCAAAATTTTTGAAAAATGGTCAATATTTTTGAAAAATTGTCAAAAATGGTCAATAATTGTCAGAGCCTGTCAAAAACGCTCAAAAATTGTCAAAAATGGTCAATAATAGTTAAAATTTGGAAAAATGGTCTAAAATGGTCAACATTTTTGAAAAATTGTCAAAAATGATCAATCATTGTCAAAACTGTCAAAATTGGTCAATAATTGTCAAAAATGGTCAAAAATTGTCAGAAATTTGGAAAAAATGGTCAATAATTGTCAAAATTTTGAAAAAATGGTCAAAAATTGTCAAAAGTTTTGACAAAATGGTCAAAAATTGTCAAAAGTTTTGAAAAAATGGTCAATAATTATCAAAATTTGTCAAAATTTTGAAAAAATGGTCAATAAAATATAAAATAAAACTTAGTAGAACGTACTGGGCCTAATGTAATTCCCAACATCTTTGGAGATGGTACCCAAAAAATAAGCCTGTTTTGTAGACGAAACCACTCTTTGAGTAGAACATTTTTGGTACCCATCATTTTGCCTGCGAGAATTCATTATCTTATTTTTGCGCCCAATTCTTTTGTGGATGAACATTGTTTTTCCCCAGGAAGGTATTTGTCCTTTTTCGTCTATAGTTTTGTGGAATTCTCTTCTTGCCGAATTCCTCCGCTGACGCTTCGATACAGTCTACTCTCCCGTCTTTCATTTTTTCTGAACCACTGGCACCTGTTCAAGTAGTTCGTGCTACAAATGCCCTTTCGTTCTAGTGGGAGCTAAAAATTACTATTGCAGTAATATGTATGGTTGTGTAGTCTGTTGTTTCTTATGCTTAGCCCGACATTACTCTTATGACATTCATGTTCTCTGATCTAGGATTTAGGATATTTCTGAATTACTAGCATTGCTAGCTAATGTAGTATTATTTCTAATATCCTGACATGAAAGTCAACCTTATTTAATTCAAAAAGGAGTTTCTGACCACTACTAGTGTCGTTTCTGCTGACAGATGGACTATTTCTCATAAATTAAAATTTAAATGATTATCACATCTCAGTTCCCATGCTTTATATGCCATGCCATGCCACAATATCAATTTTTAATCTCTACAGTTTTTGCATTCCTGTAATAATAATACACATTTGGGATTTTCGTATTTAAAGACGAATACAAATATTTGTTAATCACTTTATTCTCGCAATGAATGAAATAATAATTTATTTTCGAACCCGTCTCTGAATTTCGCTACTCGAGTCCAAATTAATCCCCGTCAGCTATGATACAATAAAAGGATCTTTTATATAAATAAAAGATGGAGTATATATATATATATATATATATATATATATATATATATATATATATATATATATATATATATATATATATAAATCGCCCAGCAATATATAAGCGATATTGCCAACAAAACGGGTCGTCTAACCGTACAGAAAATGAGCCTTCACTCAAAAGGACCCCATAGGACAACTTCATATTTTGACAATGGGAAATTAATCTTTGAGAAGTCATTTCGGATCCTTAAGGCAGTCGAAAAGAAAATGTTTTGTGCGTCATAAAAAAATTAGTTTTTTCGGCGATAATATTTTATTGAAGGGTGCTGAATGAAGTTTTTAATCGTATCCGACTCTACCTACCGTCACCAAGAATGAGAATGGGATAAAGGAAAACGCTATATTTATTTACGTGATCTGACTACGGATGTAATTAATGTCTCTGCAGGACCGCCACTTTCACAGACAGCGGTTGCCCAGATTTCATTATTTTAATTCTACGTATTTAAACTACTACCTAATAAACTTAATTAAAGAAATTTCACTAAATTAATATACATATACATTCAAACACAAACGGAACATAGGGATTTTAAGCATTGTATCAGAACTGCTTTTGAACTAGTCGGCCAATATCCAGCTTCAACAGATCAAAAACACGATTATTACAATCGTTTATTTGGACACCCATAACATATCGTAGAATTCCCACGACTCCGTATTCTCAACTGTGGGCGGTCCTTAATTAGCGTCAGACAGTCAGTAAACAGCAGTCGATAACTTTGTTTCAATTTAAAGAATCCTATTTTGTTTTATTTACAAATTTATTTTTATTTAAAAGCCGTTATTGCCAAAACAAATCAAAACATATTATCTTAACTCGAAACATTAATTATTAAAAAGAATTTAACAATTAATTTTCGATTTTAACAACATAAAACGTAAGCATATTGTTTCAATATGTAGCGACGTTTACTACCCCCATCAAATAATTATTCAATACTAAATCGCAGTTCGCAAACCTCGCACATAACTAACAAATTTTGGAAGAAGAATGGGCGGGGTTTCTTACATTGGTTCTGAATCCAGCTATCCAGATCAATACTTGATATTCATTGAAGTGAACTTATAGAAATGTTTTGTTGGTGGACTATTTAGATCAGACAATACATTAAATCCGTTTGTGTTTGAATGTATCTGTATATTTTAGCATTTGTTCAGTAATTCAAAAAATTTCCAAATAGGTCATTATTCCACTTGCTTTTTGGTACACTCAAAACAGAGTTTTTGAAGGCGTTGACTGTGCATCTTCTGGGGACTGGAACCTTCGAACACACAGTTAAATTTTTGGAAAAGTAAAAAAGAAGTCAGGACTTGGGTCGGGACTGTATAGAAAATGGTCCAACAATTCGATGTTTTCTTTAAAGACTCAATTGTTTTTCAAGCTATGTGAGAACTTGCATTGTCTTGGTGGAGGATCATATTATCGTCGTTGGGGGTTGCTGCTTCGAAATTACTTTTGGCAAACAAATCGATATGTACCAATCAGCAGTAACAGTTCTTCAATTTTCCAGAGGAATTGTTGCTACATGATCCGCTTTTGAGACCACCATGTTTTTGGAAAAGCTTCGAGAACGGATAACCTCCGTCAGTTTTGGTTCATCTTGGAACACCCAAACAGCCGACTAACGTTTATTTTCTGGTCTATAAGAGTAAATCCAGAGTTTTTTGACACCAATTGACTTCTTTCGTCAACAGCTGCGGTAGAATAGCGAATAGTTCTCCGGTGTGGATGCTACAAGATGCTGGGATTCGGTATGATCCCACGGCTGATTGCGAAGAAGTAACAGCACATCCAATACCAGTCTTGTTTTTGGAGGCGTCAGTGAAGAGGATCCGGTCGTATTTCTACGAATTTCTTCCTTATGACCTTGCTGAACTTGGTGAGGGAGATATTACATATTGGGAGTATTTTGGTCCAGGGTGAGTTGTGTGGGATGGGGACAGGGCTGATTAAGGATAATTGAGTGTGAGGGATTAATGTTTTTAAAAGGAGGGGAATGGTGAGTATGCGCGGGTTGGGTGGTGGGGAGCTAGGAATGTGAGGAATTCTGGTTATTAAAGAGGTAACTGGATTAGAGAGGTAGGAGGAGGTTGAGGAAGAATAAGAAAGGAGGAGATATTGACGTCTGAGCCAAAGGGGGGGTTCATTGGCTTCAATGCCAAGTCTCTCGGCGGGACTAGAGTGAAATGCGCCTAAACAAAGTCGGATGGCAGTATTGTGTACGGGGTTGAGGGTATTCAGGACGTTTTTGGATGCTGACATATATGCAATATTGCCATAATCGAGTTTGGATCGAATGAGAACTCTGTATACTTTCAGGAGGGAATATTCGCTAGCTCCCCATTAATAGTGAGAGAGTGTTTTGATGATATTCGAGAGTTTTAGGTAGTGTCCTCTGGTTTCTCTGATATGGTGATTCCAAGTAAGTCGGGAGTCGAATCTCACACCAAGAATTTTGCAGTGTTCTACGACTGGGAGAGGGAGGTTCTTCACTAAAAATTCCAAGTAAGGGGATGGGGCTTCTCTGCTGAATCTTATGAGCTTGGATTTTGTAGGGGAGAGGGAAAGGCCAAGAGAAGATATTCTGCTATGCAATAGGTTTACAGCAGATTGGAGGAGTTTGCATGTAGTAGGTGGATGTACTATTTAAGAAGACTCTTCACTCCGTAGGGTTATCTTTATCAGTAGTGAGCACTGACTGGGCCCATAACCTGTTAAATTTATATTCTAAGTACGGAGACTTTCATACAAAACAGTATTATTCAATAGGACAGTAAAACTGATTTTAAAATGAATTTTATTCTATCAAAACTGACATTTCCATAGACATTCTGACAAAATATATATTCAAGGTATTTCAAACAAAATCGTTAATTTAGAAAATACAACATTTTCCATATCAACTGATGTGGTGCTTTATTATCGAAAACAGAAAAAAGGCATTCTTCTTGAGACAACTGTCATTTTTCGACTGACCATCAACTTCAAAAATTGAGCTTTAAACGAAGCATGAAATGACAGTTAATTTTCACATTTGATATTTGTTAACAGGCGTCAACTATGTTGTTATATGCAACACTTAAAAGAGAACCCTCGTTTGGATGATTATATATGTTTGTTCCAACTGGCACTTAGGAACCGTTCTTATGGAATCGTATCGAGTACTATATAGTGCGCAAACTCGAATTAGGGATGGTCACATCAACTTTATCACACTTTCCAGAAGGTAGTTTCTGTGCCGTCCCAAGAGCGATATTATAATCAGTTGGAACGCGAAAGAAGTACTTTTACGGTTCTATCGCCAGTTGGAACGAACCTTATATTTTTTTACTTGTTGGAAATTGAGAATTTTCGAAACACGCTTTGTAATTCATCCCATAATTTACGATTTTGTTTTTGAAATCTTCCATTACATAATATACTGAAACTTAACCAAAAGATCGACCTTCGTACGTGGTGCAACAACCATAATTCTAAAACCCAATTCCCTCACGGCATTAAGAAAGATTGTCCCATCCTTTATACAGTATATTATGAAAACCGCTTGCTTTCCACATTTAAAATCTCCCCAGACATTGCACATGCATAGACCCTCAACTGGAAATATTTTAACTTGCTTTAAATAAAACAAGAGGGTTATGCATTCTGGGTGAACAAACGATGTACGATGCTAGTGACATTTGCGATAAAAAGGGTGGGACGTTTGAAATATAGATAAGTCGGTCGGGTTTTCAGTTAAACAGTTCGTTTCATCCTTTATTTTAGGATTATTTATGGAATTTGTAATTTACTGTTTATTCATTATATCGAGCGATTGTCGTATTTGTTGTTTGTAAATAAAAGAAAATGTTGGGTAGAAGATAAAGGAAGTTCAAATTATTTTAGAATACAAAAGTTTAACAAATAACCAAATAAATCGGCTTAAAGTTGATAGAATTAATAGATGGTAATGGACTGGACATTAGAAGAGGTTGGAAATAATAATTAAATATTTTATAGAAATAGAAAAAAATGACATATATATGCATCTCCTAATTTGTTAAAATTATATTCTTTGCAGGCGTAACGTGAATGAGTCAGCCCAATAGTTCCTTAGAGAGGTATGGCAAGCGCCAAACGCCTAAATTACTATTGGATTACCCTAAGCCCATTGCCTATCATTGGAGGACAACTAATGATACGTTTCTGTACAGAGCATTTATATGTCTTGCAAGCGCTGTACTGGGAGCTAACATCGAAAATGAGTTTGTGCGCATGGGGGCGGGCCCGCCATCACGTTTGGCGCTTACTGTATTAAAACTAATTTTTTTTTGTTAATTATCATATATGGTTGCCTAATTAAATTCGGCCGCAAATAATGGTTGCTTTTTTAAATATGATAAATAGTTTAGGTAGAGTGAAAGAGAGTTAGCCTGTGGTACTTTTATGCTAACATAAAAATCTAACCACGCTGTTTTGGAGTTCGTAATACACAACGTTTTATATTTACATTGTTGTTTTATTTTTGCATCTAAAAATTATTTAATTAATTAATGTAAAATAAAATTTATAAAGATGAAGGTTTTTTTTAATTAACTGCATTTAGAATCTTTATATAAATTGCCGTGATGTAGACGAGCTTTTATTTAAAAATCAAGGTGAACGAAATTGTTTCCCAAAAATAAATTAAAAATAATTTAATAAAAAATACTAGCGGCCAAATTTTGATAGGCAACCTGGTAGATATCTATTATAAATATAAATAAAAATTTGGATTTTAGCAAAAAACCGATGAGCGCACTAATCTTGCCAAAACCTGACTGAACAAGAATAATAAAATAGGTACATTTGAATGCATTTGTTTCTTTTCTTTTTCGTAAAATATGTTGGTATTAAAATATTAAATACTGTAGCTCAATAAGTATACAGGAAACACATTTTTCAGTTGTAGAAAGAATAATAATTTCATTAAATGTTTTTTTTTGTGAAATTCTTAATGAAAAGAAAATATGAAAATGACTGAAAACAAATTTTCTTGTTTTTCTCCTAAATTCTCCGCTCGAAACGGTCTCTCATAAAAAAAAGTTAAAAAATAACAAACCGCGAACGTTTTTCAGTAAATATTTTTCTCAAAGATTGGAAAAAAATGAAAAAAATAAGGTGAGAACAATAGTACATTGTGTAGTAGTAAAGGCAATACATTTCCTGAAGACAATAAAAATTGCCAAGTATTGAAGTCTGGGAATTTACTTTTACTACGAGGTACACATACTATAATTTCTGAAATCGCAATCAACATTATCATAAATTTTTTTATCATTACAATTTTTTATTACCATCCTATTGCCTATAGAATCATTTCCTTGAACATTGACAGTGACAGAGCGGGATACTACCAGAGCTAGTAAATGAAAATGTCATGTTCTTGTTCCACACTTATTTATACTGGGGTGACATTCAATGAAACCTAAAATATATATTGTGCCCCCTTACTTCTACTCAGATCCTGAAGAGTCTCCTTTAGGCCTATTTCCCTGAGGAATTTTTGGATATCTGCTGGCTTCAAGTCTACTAAGTGTTGTGCCCTAGGATTCTGAATTGCTATGCAATCTGCAAGTATTTGAATGGAGGTATCTTCTTCCATACCACAAAATTTACATTATTCTTCCTCCACTATTTTGAGCTTTTTCAGGTGCCCATTCAGGCGACAAGGTCCCATAAGGATCTCATTTGATCTCAACAGGTTGTAGTCACCTAGAAGTATATTTGATTGTCTAAGCCTTACTAGATCTTTCCAATGGTCAGATCTTCTGTTTTTTTCGGATTTGCCTATTTCTTCCAATATTACATTGGAGCTGATAACGTAAAAGGGTTCCGGCCCCCAAAAAGGAGTTTCAAAAGCCACCCACAGTAAGTGTTCTATTGTTCTGGCAAGAAATCAGTGTTTTAATGGCTGCTTGACTATCCGACCTGATGATATTCCTTTCCCTTCTATATTGAAGTAGGCACACTTTCCTATGTCGAGAATTTCCGCTTGAATGATACTTGGGGTTTTTCCCAAGCTTTCGGAGTCTTTGGTTCCTGGCCCGAACCTGCACTCGTATTTCCTTTCTATTGAATGGCATCCTTTACAAGTCTGGTGATGGTGTTGGGATCCCATTCCTTATTGTTACTGAATGTCGTATTGGATTTCTTTGAAAAGTGATACTTTTTCATCATTTATTAGTGAATAATACCTACTTGAGGAGGTACATTGAAAAAAATTAAAAATTAAAACGTATTTTCTGATAACACCTATCGCACGATATCTATCTTAGAGAAAAAATTCAACAGCAACGTTTATGCATACAAATATTTCTTGTAACTGCCTATATATTATTATTTTATAACTAGATAAAATGTCAACACTGTATAAAGTCAACCAATTAAATAAAAATTTGATTTTCTCCACCACTGCCCGAGGTCTAAGAGCGCTGCATAATGGCGCTCTAGTGCAAGAACAATCTAGTGGCCTGTGCACTTCGGAATCCTATTTTGCATAATGTTACTCTTGGGTGGCAAGCTCTTGTTACGCGAGTAGAACAGGCGGCTCAACCTTTTTTTTTGGGTCTAGTTTTTGTATTCCTTCAGCCATCCATTGCTTTCTCGTTTCCTCTCTTCCGGATTTTTACGTCTCTTTATATCCTTAAGCTACGAGATATTCAGACCAAATTAATGTCCATAGAAGTGTAACGGATTTTGAGACGAACACGGACTCCGATACTACTATATTTCATTTCCGATGGCACGGGACATTTTTTTATGAGGAAATTAAAAACTTCATTTTCCTTGAAGGAAAATTGTGTTCAATCATCCGACTTAACACAATAAACACGAATACAGCAAAAAGAGAATGAATTCTAACCACAATTGTGTTCACATCACACGAAATTTCCATTTTTATAACTGACAAAAAAATATTCGCAACTGACAAAAAATTTCGAAACGATATTTTCAACGTTCGGTACGAAACAATAAGATATGTCATCACATTTTGAAAAGTCTAAAGTCCATAATAGGATTCCGGCAGATTTTCTATCTGGTTTTCCCCACAACAAAAGCTTTCCCGCTATACTTTTCACCAGCGTTTTATTTTTGTTTCGTTTGTAACTTTCCGGTGTTGGGAAAACAATTCAGAAAGGGCCATAACAAACCGAAAGGGTCTTCCTACTTTGTGTGTTCTCCGGGAAGAGGGGAGGAGTGAGATTCGGTTGAAAATATCATCTGCGGTGTCGTTGATTTTACAACACTTCATCTTGTGAATCGAAACAACTTCTTTATATATGTATATTCAATGAAATAATAATAAATAACAATCTTCAAAGACTTTTGTGTGAGAAGAATTGATGAAAGATGCTCGACGAAACGACAAAACAATGTTGAAAAATCCTCCACCTAACGACAAAACATTTATAATAATTGACCTTTTCCAAGTGCGTCATCATGACGAATTTATGTCACCGGGCATATATAACCTCAAACCGAATAATACAACACGATAAAACTCATTATTACAGTATATCCAACTAATACACACTATAGTACACAAAGTTACCAAAACCAAATTAACTTCAGTTCTCGATTTATATTTAAATCAGTAAAAATGTCTATTTCCATCCATCTTTCTGAAGGTTGTCCGTTATCAGCTGACAACATCGTCAGTTGGAAATGTTCTATTGTATTTTTCATGTTCAAAACTTCAATGCATCCTAATTTAAATAATTCATTCTGTTTATATTGAATCGAATGATATAAATTTGTTGAAATGAAAATATAAAATCTCAAAAGTGATTTTGATTGTAACGTCAAAAATAATCTATGGAATACCACACGAGAGTTCGATAAATTAGATAATAATTCTCCAGGCCTTTTCTCAAACTTTTTGCCATTTGGCAAAAGCCATTCGATCCCTTTGGGCTCTCGTATCTATTGCCTGGCAACAAGTTTTCTAAAATCTGTCAAATTATTTTCAATTTAATCTCACTCTTCTGTTATATTTCTACAGATACAAATTTCTTGTTTATTTTAATAGTTTTAGAAACTATTAGCTTCTCTGAAGAAAACCTATACACCCTGTATCTCAGTAACGACAAAACTCATCACGCATGTTTATAGAAACTTTTCGTCTTAAAATAATTGAATAACGAATCGCCTATAATATTTCAGATTTGGAAACACCCAGTATATTAAATAGCGGGACAGGTGAACTGACTAAACGCTTATAAAAAATAAGCATTTTTTTCGATTCTTTTATATTTCTCCGTTGTTGGATAGAAATAAGTGATTTTGTTACTTTATAAACTTCGTCTAGCTACAGAATGATTCTTTTTCTTTGAAGTAATATACTTTATTTTGTTCATTCCCTTGAGACTTCTCTATACGTTTAATTTCACGAAAATTCAATATTAAATCTTATGTCTAATGGAGAAACTATAAAAGAAAGTTGCTAAGATTCACGAAGTAGGAATGGAGAACTATCGATAGTCCCGACTATCGATAGTGATATTTTAACTATCGATTATTATCGATAGTTTTTTACGATCGGTAAAGTTGACATCTGACATCTATCACTCTGTTGTTTATATATAATTGTAAAAATTTTGAAAAATGGTCAATAATTGTCAAAAATTGTTAAAAATTTTGAAAGAATGGTCAAGAATTGTCAAAAATTTTGAAAAATGATCAAGATTTTTGAAAAATTGTCAAAAATGGTCAATAATTGTTAAAATTTGGAAAAATGGTCAAGAATTTAAAAAAAAAGGTCGATAATTGTCAAAAATGTTCAATAACTGTTAAAATATGGAAATATGGTCTAAAATTTTTAAAAAATGATCAAAAACTGTCAAAAATGCTCAATAATTGTCAAAATTTTGAAAAAATGATCAATTATTGTCAAAAATTTTGAAAAATGGTTAAAATTTTTGATAAATTGTCAAAACTTTTCAAAAATGATTAAAAACAGTCTAAAATGGTCAAAATTTTTGATAAATTGTCAAAAATGGTCAATAATTGTCAAAAATTGTCGAAAATTTTGAAAGAATGGTCAAGAATTGTCAAAAATTTTGAAAAATGATCAAGATTTTTGAAAAATTGTCAAAAATGGTCAATAATTGTTAAAATTTGGAAAAATGGTCAAGAGTTTAAAAAAAAAGTCGATAATTGTCAAAAATGGTCAATAATTGTTAAAATATGGCAATATGGTCTAAAATTTAGAAAAAATGATCAAAAACTGTCAAAAATGCTCAATAATTGTCAAAATTTTGAAAAAATGATCAATAATTGTTAAAAATTTCGAAAAATGGTTAAAATTTTTGAAAAATTGTCAAAACTTTTCAAAAATGATTAAAAACGGTCTAAAATGGTCAAAATTTTTGATAAATTGTCAAAAATGGTCAATAATTGTCAAAAATTGTCGAAAATTTTGAAAGAATGGTCAAGAATTGTCAAAAATTTTGAAAAATTGTCAAAAATGGTCAATAATTGTTAAAATTTGGAAAAATGGTCAAGAATTTAAAAAAAAAGGTCGATAATTGTCAAAAATGGTCAATAATTGTTAAAATATGGCAATATGGTCTAAAATTTTGAAAAAATGATCAAAAACTGTCGAAAATTTTGAACAAATGGTCAATAATTGTCAAAATTTTGAAAAAATGATCAATAATTGTGAAAAATTTAGAAAAATGGTTAAAATTTTTGAAAAATTGTCAAAACTTTTCAAAAATGATTAAAAACGGTCTAAAATGTTCAAAATTTTTGATAAATTGTCAAAAATGGTCAATAATTGTCAAAAACTGTCAAAATTTGTCAATAATTGTCAAAAATGGTCAATAATTATTAAAATTTGGAAAAATGGTCAATAATTGTATAAATTATGAAAAATGCTCAGAAATTGTGAAATTTTTTAAAAAATGGTCCAAAATTGTCAAATTTTTTAAAAATGGTCAATAATTGTAAAAATTTTTGAAAAATGGTCAAGATTTTTGAAAAACTGTCAAAATGGACTAACAAGAAAAAAATGCTTACAATATTCCGGGGTCGTGAACCTTACCGAATCCATCTTAGATTCTGACAGTTTAAAATAATGATTGTAATCACACGCAATACACTCCCTTTCTCTCCCGTCTTTCTCTTCCTTTTCTCTCTCTCTCCCATCTCTCTTTCATTTTTCTTTCTTTTTCTCCCACCTCTCTCTCATTTTTCTTTCTTTCTCTCCCATCTCTCTCACATTTTTCTTTCTCTCTCTCTCTCCCATCTCTCTCATCTTTCTTTCTCTCTCCTGCATCTCTCACTCTTTCTTTCTCTCCCATCTCGCTCTCTCTCTCTCTCTCCCGTATCTCTCTTTCTCTCCCGTTTCTCTCTTTGTTTCCTATCTCTCTATCTTTCCTATCTCTTTCTCTCCCATTTCTCTCTCTCTTTCCTAACTCTCTCTCTCTCTCTCTTCCTGCCTCTCTCATCTCTCTCTCTCTCTCTCTCTGTCCCATTTTTTGATAGCATTTTTATTCCATATCAGCTATCGAAATAAATTCATCACCTAAAATCATCTCAACTATCGATAGTACCGAAAACTATCGATTTTTTCTCGATAGTAAAAAATATCGATAGTTATCGATAAACCATCGATAGTTCTCCAATCCGATCACGAAGTGAGTTTTAAGTATGGAACGCTTCAATTATTTCGGAAACGGACCGCACGATTTTTATAGATTTTGTTGTGCCGATATTATGGTAGTATTTACTATGTTGTCAGATATTTCCTTCTTCCGGAATAATAATGAACTTATTTTAACTTCGGCGCAGATACTGTAAATGTGGCTATAACTCCAAAATTGTGGCATTTAGATATAAAAGGTAACTTTACATAAGTTTACATATAATCAGTATTTGTGGATGATTTGAATAGGCAAAAAATATACAGGGTGATCATTTGAAATAATAAAGTTCATTATTATTCCGGAAACAACAATGTAAATACCACCAAATCTATAAAGATCTTGCAATCCGTTTCTGAGATAATTGAGGCGTTTCATACTCAAAACTAACTGTATAACTTTAAAATAATTTTAAGATGTTTGGATAAATGAAGGAAGACGTGACCAATTCCGGAAGCTGTCACAGATCAAACGATATTCTTTTTGTATTTACGAAAGTAGGATATATTTGGAAAAAATAAGAACTTTTGTAAAATTGTATCTTTTTCGCTGACAAAACTTTTCGTTGAGAAATTAATTAGAGTTTTTAAACTGAAATGAGCTAATCTCGACCGGTTTCGAAAGTTTCAGAAGTAATTCCGGATTTCAGTACTTCTATATTTGAAATATACTTGAAAAGTTGAAACATAAATCTTTTGCTCGAGCATTTGCCACAAGGTGACGATAACGATCTCTGTAACCTTCGACTTTTCGAACATTATATTTTTGCTCAAACACCTCCCGGCAAACTTTATGAAAAGTAAACAAATTATCGGGGATGAATCATTTGACCGACCATATTGGAAAGCTCACAGAAATGATTAATTAGGTACTTTAAGGAGTTTAACTTCTACGAAAACTTTTTATTCGGTCTTCAATCAAATTTTCATTAGTTATAATCTTTTAATCTACGGTTGTTGCCAGATTAGAAGGAAACAAGCTCACCTACCTGCAACTTTTTTTATTGATAAAACTTGTAAATTGGGTTTCTTATTTTTATCGGCCAGCTTTCAAATAAGCCTCAAATCATATCGAAACTTTCATTTAACAATAGAAAATAGTGCTACGAATATGAGTTAAAAAAAGGGCCATTCTAAATAAATAATAATAAATAATTCACGAAATCCTTTGAATCAGCCAAGAAAAACCACGTATAGTTCGAAGTCTATAAAAAAGTGTTCATTATTCCTCTAATGCCATGGAAAAATGTATGGTTTATACAGAATGGTGGTCCTGTTAATTTTAGTCGAAAAGATCGTCAATATTTTAACACTACGTATGGAAATCGATGGATTGGACGAGTAGTGTCAGTACATTTGCCTGCAAGATCGCCCGATTTCAATTCATGCGATTTTTATGTTTGGCGCCACTCAAATTCAATAGTTCCAATAGTATGGAAAATAATAGAGGGTGCATGTTATGAAATTCAAAATGATCCCAGAATTTTTTCAAGAGGCGATAAAAAACGCGGGTTTGTGGTAAACAATGTGTCACTGCAGGGTTGTTCAGTGTACCAAGTTTGAAGTTTGTAGGTAGAGGATTTTTTGAGATGTTCTTAGAAAACTTACTTGACAGCGTCATCTTCAAAGGGTGCTAGCTTCCTTATGCTCCTCCTTTTGGATAAAGGTGAATTTGTTTAGATGGACATAAAATCACATCTAGTATCTGTAGTTTGCATTTGGTAGGAGAGTTACTGGACACTCTGTAGATAAATCCGGATATATTTTATAAATTTTCTGAGATAACATCAAGGGTTGAAAATAACTATTATCAAAGACTCTTCTTCGGCATTTGGAAATGAAATTTAATAAATTTGAAATTTCATAAGTGGGCCAACTGAATTGGGATGGGACTGGTGTATTTCAGATGGCCCTGAACATCGGTAGACCTTCCCAACAATTACCCAGCAACTTAACTCCAGGAATGTACCCCTAGTAGTGGGAGAATGGATACTCAAAATGCTCTCTAGTAGAGCAATAAGTATCAATGTAGAAGACATCATAGTGAGACGACTGGTCATGAGGGGATGTCCGCAGGGAGGTGTCTTATCCCCTCTTCTTTTGAACATAGTCCTGGATACCCTGAATAATCACCTCAACAATAATGGATTCTACACAATCGCATACGCAGATGACATAATTATCTTGCAGACCGGAAAATTTGTGGGTTAATGCGTTAATGGCTATGTTACGATTGCGCACGGCTGGTGTAAACCCCGAAGTAGGAATGGGTCAATTGAGGTTAAGCCTATGGAGAGAGAGAGAAGCGCTTACTGCGCTACCTCTGCTGCAGGCGGTCATTAATTGCAGTTTGTGTTTAATAAACCCTACATAATACAAATAAAGCAGAACACAGAGTCAGATGCTGCAAATGCAATACGCATATATACAGACGGCTCCAGATCACTTAGCCTAAGAATTGAGTGGGAAATGGGAAAAAATACCAGCGTGGTTCAAACAAAACTGGCTGGTATTTCAATTGCCACAAAAGAACTAACCAGAAAAGGAATTTCTGGCAAAAACATAACAATCTGTACTGACAGCAGACAAGCTCTATTAGCCTTAGACAGACAACAGACAGACAAGAGTGCCACCAAGATTTAGCTTACGCCTCGAGATAACAATATTATCCTGAGTTGGATTAAAGGGCACGACAAGAGTAAAGGTAACTGACGACTTCGACAATTGCGGAACTAGCCAAGCGTTACATCCATGCTCAATCCCTAAAGAAATGGAATGGACTCAAAGGATGCAGTATTGCCAGGATCACCTTGGGCGACCCTGGGAAATGGCGCCGAAGAAATATTTGGCGATGACCAGGAAAAACCTACGCTTAACAGTAGGATTCCTGACTGACCACTGTCAACTAAGGAAACACCTCCATACTATGGGGCTAGTGGACACACCACTATGCAGAATATGTGAACAAGAACATGAAACTGTCAGGCATGTCTTATGCGAGTGCCCGGAGTTATCGTCAATAAGAGAGTGTGTGTTGGCCTACACCTGCCGATATAAAGGAGATGTCTCCTAGTGACCTGTCCATCTTCCTGAAAAGGACAGGAGGGATGATGACCTAGTAGGACAACTCCTCGGGAGGATGTACAATGGGTTACATGTGGCCTAAGTGCTGTGGTCCTAAACTCACCCTCACCACTCTACAGATACAGAGGAGATCGCTAGACTTGTTCAATGAGTCCCCGTAATGAACCAAGATTATTTAAATCAAGAAACAAGATATATGCGAAACTGTCGAAGAATTTATTTCCCTAGATAAAAAAAAGTACACGAAACTATTTAAATATAAAACGCGTCCCGTTTATATGGAGACACGAACGAACGTATCGAATCATATAATATCCCACGCCAAAATAAAGGAAAGCAAGCAAGGTATTCACAAACCCCGTAATTTCATTCTTTCCTCCTTGTTGTTTCTAGTTAGCGATATTGCTCCGAACTCGACATACTTCCAAACATCTATTATACGTATCGTTCCGCAAAACCGTGAGAGCTGTAAGCCGTAAGCTGTAAGCCGCACCGCATATTCAGAAGGGAACGGAGCACATCAGGTGAAATTTGTATTATTATTAGAAGCGATTACTGTAACTGAAACTGAACTGAAATAACATGGGCCGTCTTTCTTGTTTTCGTTCTCTATGGTTAGGGGTATGTTAGAGGCGCTTTAACTAGACACACATTTATATATATATATATAGGAAAGGGTTACATTAAATCACTTTTAATGTACCGTGAAAATAATACCGATGAAAATGTTGTCTTATCCTTTCAAATATTATTACTGCGAATGGAGGTAGTTTATAAACAAAACAATTAATTCTTTTTAAACCTTCCAGTATAAAATCGTAATAGAATTTTCATTTCAAGGTCAGATGACAATATAATAATTCAATCAGTTCCAATATCCTGAAAAGTCACATCGGGAGACTTTAGTTTCGTTCCAACTGGTGATAGAACCGTTCTAGGTATCGTTCGCGCAAGTGCTGTATTTCTTTCGCGTTCCAGCTAATTATAGTATCGTTCTTGAAACTGTACAAAAACTACCTTCTGGAAGGGGTGATAAAGTTGAGTTTACGCACTATACAATACTCGATAGAACCGTTCTAGGTATCGTTCGCGCAAGTGCTGTACTTCTTTCGCGTTCCAGCTGATTACAGTATCGTTCTTGAAACTGTACAAAAACTATCTTCTGGATGGGGTGATAAAGTTGAGTTTACGCACTATACAATACTCGATAGAACCGTTCTAGGTATCGTTCGCGCAAGTGCTGTACTTCTTTCGCGTTCCAGCTAATTATAGTATCGTTCTTGAAACTGTACAAAAACTACCTTCTGGAAGGGGTGATAAAGTTGAGTTTACGCACTATACAATACTCGATAGAACCGTTCTAGGTATCGTTCGCGCAAGTGCTGTACTTCTTTCGCGTTCCAGCTGATTACAGTATCGTTCTTGAAACTGTTCAAAAACTATCTCCTGGAAGGGGTGATAAAGTTGAGTTTACGCACTATACAATACTCGATAGAACCGTTCTAGGTATCGTTCGCGCAAGTGCTGTACTTCTTTCGCGTTCCAGCTGATTATAGTATCGTTCTTGAAACTGTACAAAAACTATCTTCTGGAAAGGGGTGATAAAGTTGAGTTTACGCACTATACAATACTCGATAGAACCGTTCTAGGTATCGTTCGCGCAAGTGCTGTACTTCTTTCGCGTTCCAGCTGATTACAGTATCGTTCTTGAAACTGTACAAAAACTATCTCCTGGAAGGGGTGATAAAGTTGAGTTTACGCACTATACAATACTCGATAGAACCGTTCTAGGTATCGTTCGCGCAAGTGCTGTACTTCTTTCGCGTTCCAGCTGATTACAGTATCGTTCTTGAAACTGTACAAAAACTACCTTCTGGAAGGGGTGATAAAGTTGAGTTTACGCACTATACAATACTCGATAGAACCGTTCTAGGTATCGTTCGCGCAAGTGCTGTACTTCTTTCGCGTTCCAGCTGATTATAGTATCGTTCTTGAAACTGTACAAAAACTATCTTCTGGAAGGGGTGATAAAGTTGAGTTTACGCACTATACAATACTCGATAGAACCGTTCTAGGTATCGTTCGCGCAAGTGCTGTACTTCTTTCGCGTTCCAGCTGATTATAGTATCGTTCTTGAAACTGTACGAAAACTATCTTCTGGAAGGGGTGATAAAGTTGAGTTTACGCACTATACAATACTCGATAGAACCGTTCTAGGTATCGTTCGCGCAAGTGCTGTACTTCTTTCGCGTTCCAGCTGATTATAGTATCGTTCTTGAAACTGTACAAAAACTATCTTCTGGAAGGGGTGATAAAGTTGAGTTTACGCACTATACAATACTCGATAGAACCGTTCTAGGTATCGTTCGCGCAAGTGCTGTACTTCTATCGCGTTCCAGCTGATTATAGTATCGTTCTTGAAACTGTACGAAAACTATCTTCTGGAAGGGGTGATAAAGTTGAGTTTACGCACTATACAATACTCGATAGAACCGTTCTAGGTATCGTTCGCGCAAGTGCTGTACTTCTTTCGCGTTCCAGCTGATTATAGTATCGTTCTTGAAACTGTACGAAAACTATCTTCTGGAAGGGGTGATAAAGTTGAGTTTACGCACTATACAATACTCGATAGAACCGTTCTAGGTATCGTTCGCGCAAGTGCTGCACTTCTTTCGCGTTCCAGCTGATTATAGTATCGTTCTTGAAACTGTACGAAAACTATCTTCTGGAAGGGGTGATAAAGTTGAGTTTACGCACTATACAATACTCGATAGAACCGTTCTAGGTATCGTTCGCGCAAGTGCTGTACTTCTTTCGCGTTCCAGCTGATTATAGTATCGTTCTTGAAACTGTACAAAAACTATCTTCTGGAAGGGGTGATAAAGTTGAGTTTACGCACTATACAATACTCGATAGAACCGTTCTAGGTATCGTTCGCGCAAGTGCTGTACTTCTTTCGCGTTCCAGCTGATTATAGTATCGTTCTTGAAACTGTACGAAAACTATCTTCTGGAAGGGGTGATAAAGTTGAGTTTACGCACTATACAATACTCGATAGAACCGTTCTAGGTATCGTTCGCGCAAGTGCTGTACTTCTTTCGCGTTCCAGCTGATTATAGTATCGTTCTTGAAACTGTACAAAAACTATCTTCTGGAAGGGGTGATAAAGTTGAGTTTACGCACTATACAATACTCGATAGAACCGTTCTAGGTATCGTTCGCGCAAGTGCTGTACTTCTTTCGCGTTCCAGCTGATTATAGTATCGTTCTTGAAACTGTACGAAAACTATCTTCTGGAAGGGGTGATAAAGTTGAGTTTACGCACTATACAATACTCGATAGAACCGTTCTAGGTATCGTTCGCGCAAGTGCTGTACTTCTTTCGCGTTCCAGCTGATTATAGTATCGTTCTTGAAACTGTACAAAAACTATCTTCTGGAAGGGGTGATAAAGTTGAGTTTACGCACTATACAATACTCGATAGAACCGTTCTAGGTATCGTTCGCGCAAGTGCTGTACTTCTTTCGCGTTCCAGCTGATTATAGTATCGTTCTTGAAACTGTACGAAAACTATCTTCTGGAAGGGGTGATAAAGTTGAGTTTACGCACTATACAATACTCGATAGAACCGTTCTAGGTATCGTTCGCGCAAGTGCTGTACTTCTTTCGCGTTCCAGCTGATTATAGTATCGTTCTTGAAACTGTACAAAAACTATCTTCTGGAAGGGGTGATAAAGTTGAGTTTACGCACTATACAATACTCGATAGAACCGTTCTAGGTATCGTTCGCGCAAGTGCTGTACTTCTTTCGCGTTCCAGCTGATTATAGTATCGTTCTTGAAACTGTACGAAAACTATCTTCTGGAAGGGGTGATAAAGTTGAGTTTACGCACTATACAATACTCGATAGAACCGTTCTAGGTATCGTTCGCACAAGTGCTGTACTTCTTTCGCGTTCCAGCTGATTATAGTATCGTTCTTGAAACTGTACAAAAACTATCTTCTGGAAAGGGGTGATAAAGTTGAGTTTACGCACTATACAATACTCGATAGAACCGTTCTAGGTATCGTTCGCGCAAGTGCTGTACTTCTTTCGCGTTCCAGCTGATTATAGTATCGTTCTTGAAACTGTACAAAAACTATCTTCTGGAAAGGGGTGATAAAGTTGAGTTTACGCACTATACGATACTCGATAGAACCGTTCTAGGTATCGTTCGCGCAAGTGCTGTACTTCTTTCGCGTTCCAGCTGATTATAGTATCGTTCTTGAAACTGTACAAAAACTATCTTCTGGAAGGGGTGATAAAGTTGAGTTTACGCACTATATAATACTCGATAGAACCGTTCTAGGTATCGTTCGCGCAAGTGCTGTACTTCTTTCGCGTTCCAGCTGATTATAGCATCGTTCTTGAAACTGTACAAAAACTATCTTCTGGAAGGGGTGATAAAGTTGAGTTTACGCACTATACAATACTCGATAGAACCGTTCTAGGTATCGTTCGCGCAAGTGCTGTACTTCTTTCGCGTTCCAGCTGATTATAGTATCGTTCTTGAAACTGTACGAAAACTATCTTCTGGAAGGGGTGATAAAGTTGAGTTTACGCACTATACAATACTCGATAGAACCGTTCTAGGTATCGTTCGCGCAAGTGCTGTACTTCTTTCGCGTTCCAGCTGATTATAGTATCGTTCTTGAAACTGTACAAAAACTATCTTCTGGAAGGGGTGATAAAGTTGAGTTTACGCACTATACAATACTCGATAGAACCGTTCTAGGTATCGTTCGCGCAAGTGCTGTACTTCTCTCGCGTTCCAGCTGATTATAGTATCGTTCTTGAAACTGTACGAAAACTATCTTCTGGAAGGGGTGATAAAGTTGAGTTTACGCACTATACAATACTCGATAGAACCGTTCTAGGTATCGTTCGCGCAAGTGCTGTACTTCTTTCGCGTTCCAGCTGATTATAGTATCGTTCTTGAAACTGTACAAAAACTATCTTCTGGAAGGGGTGATAAAGTTGAGTTTACGCACTATACAATACTCGATAGAACCGTTCTAGGTATCGTTCGCGCAAGTGCTGTACTTCTTTCGCGTTCCAGCTGATTATAGTATCGTTCTTGAAACTTTACAAAAACTATCTTCTGGAAGGGGTGATAAAGTTGAGTTTACGCACTATACAATACTCGATAGAACCGTTCTAGGTATCGTTCGCGCAAGTGCTGTACTTCTTTCGCGTTCCAGCTGATTACAGTATCGTTCTTGAAACTGTACAAAAACTATCTTCTGGATGGGGTGATAAAGTTGAGTTTACGCACTATACAATACTCGATAGAACCGTTCTAGGTATCGTTCGCGCAAGTGCTGTACTTCTTTCGCGTTCCAGCTGATTATAGTATCGTTCTTGAAACTGTACGAAAACTATCTTCTGGAAGGGGTGATAAAGTTGAGTTTACGCACTATACAATACTCGATAGAACCGTTCTAGGTATCGTTCGCGCAAGTGCTGTACTTCTTTCGCGTTCCAGCTGATTATAGTATCGTTCTTGAAACTGTACAAAAACTATCTTCTGGAAGGGGTGATAAAGTTGAGTTTACGCACTATACAATACTCGATAGAACCGTTCTAGGTATCGTTCGCGCAAGTGCTGTACTTCTTTCGCGTTCCAGCTGATTATAGTATCGTTCTTGAAACTGTACAAAAACTATCTTCTGGAAAGGGGTGATAAAGTTGAGTTTACGCACTATACAATACTCGATACGATTCCAAAATGGTTCCTACATGCCAGTTGGGACAAACCTTTCTATGATCCACTAATAGGTGGCACAAAAAAAAAATTTACGGATTGATGAGCAAAATTATCTCGAAATTGAAGAGAGGCTGGGAAAACGGTACCTCGGGACAAGACTAGAGTCGTGACGTCAGCTGCCCGCTGCTATGCGCAGGCATAGACGTTAAGTGTCTCAGTCTGTTGTTTATTTCCAGGAACTTGTTCAATAAGACGAGATCGAGACGAGATTTTTGATACTCCCGCCTACTCTCGTCTCGTGTGAAGACGTTTATAACTTTTTGTTCCATTTATGTATTCTACTGAAATAAATGCAAAAATAAATAATAGTTCAAGAAACTGAATCACGCTTTTATAACCACCAAGTCAAAAATAATTCAATGTCACAAAAAAACGTGGGGTGCTTTATTATTTATTTCATACTACCTCAAATTGTAGAAATAGCTACTGATGAAATACAATTGATATCGAGCACCCCACGCATTTTTATAATGAAATTATTTTGATTCAACTACAACAATATTTTAACTACTAAAGCCAGTTAATTGCATTAATAGTTTGGTAAACTTTGTACTGAAATGAGATTCAAATTGACTAGAGTGACTGATGAAATTTCGAGGTAACAAGGAAATTGTCATTAATCATCTGTTATGTGATGGACCTATCAACTTGTTTGATACGCATATTAGATTAGATTAGATACGATGTTGTTATAATATCAGTTAAATTTTATTTATCTTATGACTATCAACCTTTGCTTATTAGTGGTAAGTTTAATGGACATATTTTAGTATACACTGCAGTTTAATTCGTAAAGTTCATAAAATAATTATTGGGCGGACAAAGATGCGAAGGTTGTCTACGACAATTTATTATTTACGATATAATTGATGAAGAATGAACGCTCTAACAAAAACAAACCGAAGATAGTGTGGATATTGTCAGGTATGTTAGTGTAAAGCAGGTACTCCAAACTACACTTCTCCAAAAAGTTAACGCATCACTTATTAAATCAATTTTATTTTGCCACCAACTACAAATCTAAAAATCTATGAGACATTTTCCAAAAAGGGTCCAATTCTCAAAATCTTCCTTACTGGATGGCAACCAACAAATAATAAACCAACAACAACATGTGGCACACCTCCAATTCCAAAACTTCAACGTTGGCGGTTTTCTTTATATGGTGATACATACATAGTGATGCAAAATCAGTAAGTAGAGAAAATACTTACAATCGTTTTAGTGCAATAAATCCCCTATAAGGGTTTGTGAAAATGGCTTCCAGAACAGGACGAAATTCTCCAACAATACGAACTCCCATATAGGTGAGTTGTAGCATTAAATCTCCGCTTTCGCTGATTTTCAAACGGTTTCTTTGTTTTGTAAAAATTTTTGTAACCACATGTCTTTTTCGACTAGGTATGATGATGAAAAAGCGATAAGGTATTTTTCAGTAATGTTCCACAATGCACAATGCGCTGCAACCAAAACTTCTGATAACCTTGGTTGAACTTCTGCTTAAGCTCTTCGTCTGTGCTGATGGTGATCAACTCTTCTTGCATTAACATACTGGCTACTTCCATGACTGTCATATTGTACGGATTCATTATCCATTGAGGAATTTGTAAATTTAAGAGATCCTCTAGTAAAATCCTTGTGTAAGTGAGTGACATATGATAAAATAAAATCGTCTTGAAGCATTTCTGGTAATTTTGTCAAATGCGGAAACTGTGAATATTCTTTTCTTCTGTTTATAAGGGATAAGTTTACCCACAAAGGCCGATATTATTGATTTTGTTTTAGTCAAGTTGTAGGTGGGTGGCCTATTAGTCTGAAGGACTATGCGCTCCACTAGTTTGAGCTTCAGGAGACAATATCCTGCCAGGACACCTGTCAAAACTCTTAGTACAGTCTTACTCTGGCTTAGGCTTCCATTTGTTATAGTTTACCTGGAGCATCTTGGATAGTCTAAGACCTACTGGATATTTACAATAGTCAGATCTTTCTTTGTTTCGGCGTTGCCTATTTCTTCCAATATTACATTGATACTGATGCTGCAAAAGGTTTTCGGTCCCCAAAAGTCTGCTATTTCAAAAAACAAAACAAAAATGGAATAAACAATAAATATTTATGACCAAAAAATAAAAAATTCAGTGTGGTGGATCGACCTGATGACTTTCTACCAATCTAGCTGAATCTGGTTCAATATTGGTGAGTTGTAGCCTCAAATCTCCGCTTTCGTTGATTTTCAAACTGTTTCCTTGTTTTGTCAAAATTTTTGTAACCACGTGTCTTTTTCGACTAGGTATGATGATGAAAAAGCGATAAGGTATTTTTCAGTAATGTTCCACTATGCACAATGCGCTGCAACCAAAACTTCTGATAGCCCTGGTTGAACTTCTGCTTAAGCTCTTCGTCTTTGCTGATGGTGATCAACTCTTCTTGCATTAACATATTGGCTACTTCCATGACTCTCATATTGTACGGATTCATTATCCATTGAGGAATTTGTAAATTTAAGAGATCCTCTAGTAAAATCCTTGTGTAAGTGAGTGACATATGATAAAATAAAATCGTCTTAAAGCATTTCTGGTAATTTTGTCAAATGCGGAAACTGTGAATATTCTTTTCTTCTGTTTATAAGGGATAAGTTTACCCACAAAGGCCGATATTATTGATTTTGTTTTAGTCAAGTTGTAGGTGGGTGGCCTATTAGTCTGAAGGACTACGCGCTCCACTAGTTTGAGCTTCAGGAGGCTTCAGGACACCTGTCAAAACTCTTAGTACAGTCTTACTCTGGCTAAGGCTTCCATTTCTTGTAGTTTACCTGGAGCATCTTTGATAGTCTAAGTCTAAAACAAAAATGGAATAAACAATAAATATTTATGACCAAAAAATAAAAAATTCAGTGTGGTGGATCGACCTGATGACTTTCTACCAATCTAGCTGAATCTGGTTCAATATTGGTGAGTTGAAGCCTCAAATCTCCACTTTAGTTGATTTTCTAACGGTTTCTTTGTTTTGTCAAAATGTTTATAACCACACTTTTTTCGACTAGATATGATGATGGAAAAGTGATAAGGTATTCTTCAGCAATGTTGCACGGTGCAGGATACTGTGTTTCAATGTTGCGCTGCAACCAAAACTTCTAATAGCCTTGGTTGAACTTCTGCTTGAGCTGTTCGTCTTTACTGATGGTGATCAACTTGCATTATCATATTGGTTTCTTCCATGACTGTGATATTGTACGGATTTATTATTAATTGAGGAATTTTTAAATTCAAGAGATCCTCAAACCTCTTGGTAAAATCCTTGTGTAATGCGTTCAAGTGATAAAATAACATCGTATTGAAGCATTTGAGGTTATTTTGATAAATGCGAAAACTGTGAATGTAATTCTTGACCCACAAAGGCCGATATTTTTTATACAATTAATAGGGGTCGATTTTTAGACCTCGTCAACCCCCAAAATCAGTTTTCGTTTATGTCGACCTCTGGGAAGCCGATTTCGACCACAAGGGGTCTATATCGAATCGAATCTCTGGTGTAGACTTTAGATTTAAAATAACTCCATGAAAAGATATCGAATAAGGTAGGATCAGGCGATTTAGCGGACTATTCCACTGTTCTCCATCTTCCAATCCATCGATATGGAAAGTCTATCTACAAAACAATCACATAAATAAATTAAGGAATTTGATCTCATTTCTATTGGATATAAGGATATCACCGTGCAAGATTGAGTCACATATGAAACAGTTATTATTGTTTCTTACGTTAACGTTAGAGTGGTAGCAGACATTTCCAGGGAATTATTGATTTTTACATGTGACATATGCGCATTAGGGGTTCTGCGCTAAGACAGAGAGAAAAGTGTAAAAGCAGAATGGCTTAGGGATGGCGATTCTTTCCAAAAAAGATCGATTTCTAAATCGATTCGAATCGTAACCCGAGGTCAAAAAGATCGATTTCTAAAAAATCGATTTTTTTCAAGTTTGTATTTACAATGTAAATATAAATCCATTTTATGAAAAACAAGAAAGATACCACAATAAACAATCTCTGGGATCTCTTATCAGTTTTTTGGGATGGATTAATTATAAATTTATCCTGTAAATAATTTACGCCAATGTACAGTATTATTATCCAGGAACAAACCTATTTATTGCTTGTTAAGGGCGCTAATTTAACCCCCTCTTGTTTGACGGTTTACTGCCACTACCCGTAGGGGAAAAGGTCGCCCTTTTCACATCTGATTTTCTTAATTGTTAAATAGTCCTTTTGTTTCTACGGTACGGTACGGTAGCTTTGTTTCACCGACTTAATTATAATTATTATTGTTGTTTTAGTGTGATGGTCCCCTACGCGGTTTTAAATGAATGTGTAATACACACCGTTTGGGTTCTCTACAGTGGCGTAACAATAAATCGGGAAAAATAATATGTTTAAATAATACCTTAATCGAAAAATCGTTCATCTTTTGAAAGAGATACAGGGTGTACCAAAATTATGATCGATACGCCCAAACTTCCAGTGCGAAGATCAATCTTTCCAACATACTACGAATACAAGGGTTCCGTATTATTGTAAAATATAGCGAAAAATGCCTATTAGAATTATTAATATGAATGTAAATATCTTGTTATTATACCTAACCTGTCAAATTTAAAAATACTGTTTATTTTATGGTTATTAAATTGCATTGATAGACTGCCAAAGCCATTTAACAACTAATAGGTCGCACCCGGTAAGTACTATCGAAGTGCACATTGCAGAATCTCAAAAGATATTGAATCACCTCACGCTTGTCGTCATGCTGGTGGGGAGCCTTGAATCTTCAAGTGCCAAGAAATGTTTGTTGAGTTGTACATACATAAGCTCAATTTGCGTAAAGCCCCAGTCATAGTAGTTACCGGACTTGGTCTTCTGCGACTCTCTCCTGTATGTGCCTATGTACGAAATTTCGTTTTGAATTTAATAATCAAAAATTCAAAGTGACGTACATAGTAGGTATTTCATCCGAGATTCTCTACTGAAATTTCTTGTTCGCTCGAATGAAAGGAAAATGAAATATGTTTTCAAAAGGCACTGGTGATCAGAGAAAAATGTACTCGAGCATAACATTTTCAATGCAGGTCAAGAGTCTCTAGCTACAAGTATTTCAATATCAATATTTTAAGAAGTTTAACAAAAAAAATCAGAGACGGGCATGAAATATTTACAGTTATTCCTAAATAATTTCGTTGAATAACAGGCCAGGACAAAAATAGCGTTAGGCCGTTGGGAATCTTGCAGATATACCAACCCCGTTCAACTAAGAAGTGTAATTCAATGTCTGTCGGGGCACATAGCCCGAGAAGTAGTTGTTGCTTCTTAAAGAACGGTCTCTGTTCTCAGAAAAATATTTTTCAAAAACTTTGTAAGGCGTTATAATAGTATTAAGAGGAAAAGTTGGTGAATACCATCGAATGTAATAAGATGTAAGAGATGCCAGTAACGAATATGACGAAAAAGGTTTGAGAAAAATAAGAAAAGGAGAAATCATTAATATTGGTACTAAATTTGTAATTTTTTTCGTACAAAAGGAGTTCTTCATATGCACTTTATATGTGCGAAAAGCAGATGCCAGGCGACGGTTATTTTTATCGCAATTGCAATTTTAATTTTTTAATGTTTTTGATATAACGGCACCTTCCGTTTTCTACTAGTATTTTTGTCAAAAATATTTACCTACTGCTTGGCCTATTAGTCGAAGTTTCAACTAAATATCTAATTTTGTGTCGTATTAAAGTTTTTTACCAAATAACTAACAAATAAATGTCGTTCGAAATGAATTAGTTTTTACTTTTATCTTTTTATCGCCGCTTCATATCGGCTGTACCCTTTTCCTTTTACACCAAAAAAAAAGTGAAGAAAAAACCCCAATAACCAATTCGAATTCCAACAACGAACGACACGCTCTACCGACCGTAAAAAAATCAAAGGAAAAACAACACTTAATTAGAAAATCTCCCTTACAGCTTTTCATAAAAGGAAATCGCTTACCGGATACAGATCCAATTCGAGGAAATTCGGAAATCATTCTACTTTTCATTCTAGATACCGCGCTTTTGATACCCGATTTGTTGGCTCGAATCAGACTGGACGGAATAATTATCAGGAACTTTAAAAGTAACGGGTATGTTGAACTATCCGGAACTACGCGTTTTAGAAGAATAGCTTTAAAAATAAAAAATAATCACCTATTTTCAAAATTTTTCGATAAATCCAGGTTTTCCAGAGAAAAGTCGGAAAATACGAGGGTTGTCTCTTATATTTTGCATATAGTATATAACATTTTTGCATCCTTTGGAACCAATTCTGAAAGCAGTTATTCCACTCGCTTGTTGGTGCATTTTGAAGGAGCTACTAGTCTCTGAGACTTTCCTCTGGAACTAAGTAGAGGTAAGGGGGCACAATAGATCTTTTAGGTCTCAGTGAATGTCACCCCAATTTACATGAATACATACATCCAATAGAAAAGGCATGTTCCGATATGTCTCAATAATGTCCATCCACACTTTCCTTTCTGGTGGCATAATTCACGATTTATTGACAACTTTTCAAAAAAAATCATCAAAACAAACAAAGATCTGCATTCATCAACGAGCAAGAAAAATGTCTTGCAGGCAACGACAAGTCTACACACAATACGATTCGCAGGGTATTAGAAAGAGGAGCAGGGCGATTGGAACCACTAAACCAACCAACCATCACCCAAACAGTGTTGGACTCATCCCAAAGGGGATGCCTACCAACCAAACCCACTTCAAACTTGCCGCTACTCCCGCCTCGGAATCACTACCCTAACCTACTTCGAGACGGGCGGCGGTCCCTCGCGCACTCTCCGCTCACACCGTCGTCTTCTTCCTAACTATCACTCCTACCTCTCACCCCATATCGAGTCCTTCTCTCCCCCTAACCATACTCTCTACTACGCCACTTACTTCTATCCATTCCTCCTCCCCCCTCAAATTTATCTCCACCATGTTCTCCCAATACACCGTCTTCCCTAGTTTTCTCTCCAACTTCTTCAGCACTTTCTCGTTCCTCCAGCATCTAAATACATGCCCCACATCATCCTCTACTTCACACCTCTCGCACACTCCAGTCTCTCTTTTCCCAATCTTGTGGAGGTACCCTACTCTCGACCCATGTCCTGTGAACACCTGTGTCAAGAGATAGTTCACCTCCCCGAATTTCCGGTCTTTCCAATATCTTCTACATCCAATCGCTCCTTTTAGCTCGCCCTCATACTCCTCCCACCTTCTCTCAATTTCTTCCTCCATCCATTCCTGTACTTCTTTTCTTGTCTTCTCTCCAGCGTTGGACAAGGAACTCTAGCATAACATAAGGGCACATAAAACAGATAGACGCTCCCAGAAAAACGTCTCATACTAATATTATTCTGATTGAGGAGAGGTGAAAATTGAAAATTTTAAATAATTACTATTATTTAAAACTATAATATATATCTAATATCTGCACAGTAGAATAATGGCATGTGTGATAACGTTGAATTTGTTTATAAAAGACTTATCCAAAAGTTAAATAATATACCGGTTATCCCATTAAAAAAAATGTTGCAGTTACGCGACTGGAAAATAAATATGAGCATTAGTTTCGTCTGTTTATACCTACCAAAATTCAAAGTTGACACATGATCCGATTTCGAGAAATTGGATTGTCAAAATGTCAAAATATTCATAGCAATTATGTAAAATGATTCTAGTTTTGATTTTTTGCAGTGTACAAATCGAATTGTTCATTTGACAATTGAGTGCACTTCCATTTGTAGATGTTTTCCGATACCATTCACTCCAGATTGTGATCCGATTTGCTGTTTCTGTTTATCGAAAGTGAAATTACTTACCTCAGGTAAACAACGTTATCTGTCGAATGTCTTTACTTATTTAAACGGTTTGATATATTCGCGGATCAATGGATGACATTTTCCTTCCTAAAATTACCCGTCTACTATGAGAAACAATCTACTGAAACAGCAAGGAGGAGTCTTATCTCCATTTCTACGTTTCACCGAAGCATTATCGTATTTGCAATAGTGAGGGCGCTGTGGAAGAAACAACATTGTTTATTCCAAGTCCCAATATAAGTCGACAAACTTATCGTGGCACTTGGAAGATGCGTGGACGAAAAAGAAGCAGACATTGCCTTAGGCCAGCGTCAGACTTGCGGTTGCGGTCAGTACCGACTGCTCAAAAACATGTCAAGACGCAAACACCGACTCCAGCAGTCAAATTCATTTCAGTTCAAATAAACGGATATTTCTACCGAATGTATCATCATTAAGACTAAAGAAGCTACTAAATTTTTCATCGTCAGCATTTTGATAATTTCGTATAAGAATCTTGTAATAGCCTTCTTCCTTTCGAGATTCATACAAATTTCTTTTTTATCGCGAATCGGTAATAAAATCTTCATGTCATCATAATTTTCTTCACAACAAGAAACTTTGAACTAAACCGCAGTTAACCAGAATACGAAAAGCACTGGTCGTACTGCGGGTGTAATGTTAGTACAACAAAAACGCGGACGCCAAACACTTTGTAACCTTAAGAATTCAGCTCAAGCTCAAATATGAATTTATTTATAAAATTTAAGTGATAATAAAAAAACAAGTGCAAGATTATTAATTATTTTGTCTACTCGGTCGCATAAGTTTCGGTTGCTCAAAAAGGGTCCAATACTCAAAATTTTCCTTACCAGATGGCAACCAACAAATAATGAACCAACAACAACATGTGGCACACCTCCAATTCCAAAACTTCAACGTTGGCGGTTTCCTTTAAATAGTGATGCGAAATCAGAAAGTAGGGAAAATACTTACAATCGTTTTAATGCAATATATCCCAATATATCCTATAAGAGTTTATGAAAACGGCTTCCAGAACATGTCGGAATTCTCCAACAATACGAACTCCCGTAGAACAAAATATTAAACCGTATATTCCACAACTAATTCAGATCGAGAACCTATAAAACCCAGCAAGGGATGACTTCCCAGTCATTAAAAAAATTTAGATTCTCGTTCGATGCACTTTTGGAAACTAAGCCATCTAGTAGCAAGCACACAGCTAAAAAAAGTGAGTGACACTTCCTCAACTTCAGTACAGAATACTACGAGAAACCTACCCGAAACCCATCCGAACTACACTGCTCACTACACCGAGCGTGTTCCGCACAGTGCTACACTTTCATCCAAGACACGACTGTCACAGCTAATTGTCAATGTCATCCAACAAATAATTTCACTTTGTAAACAAGAAATAATAAAATCAGTGTATTAAAAATTATTCAAATAAATTTGAGCAATAATAGTACCACAATACCCCCTGCCAACGTAAACAAAGAAAGATCAAACACTCGGATTGAACAGACGAAAAACAACTAATATATTATGAGTAGATGTTCAGAAAATATTCGAATGCCATCTTACACAGAAGATTTCTAACTAGTATGTCTTTACTCTAGCCAAAATATGGTGAATAAATGAAGAAAATATTCCTCTAACTCAAAAGTAATGTATGTCTAGATAAATCAGTAAGTTTTATCAGACCTAATTACTACTTTAAATGTTTTAGACTTCAAGTCAAGGAGTCAGTAATTTATAACTGAACCCTAATAAATTCTAGCGTTTATCAAGCTGAAGCGGAAGTATTTGGACTACTGTGGCTACACTCCAAAGGTGATATAATCAAAGCCAGAAAAAAAAATCAGTAGCCACACGGTAACTAAAAACTATTGTAAAATCCACACTTTCTACCCTTACCCTTAATGATGAATTATAACAAACAAACAACTAACATGAATCTACCTACGGACATTTACATGATAGGCGCTAGTTTTGTATCGTATGATCACAAAACCTACATTATTTACACTACCAGGCGACAAAATATAAAATTGTTGTCATGATGTGAAGACAGGTTTGGTTACAGCCTGCACCACTTAGTAGAGTAGTCCCTAAAACTCTGGGCTGACAGAAATTATTCAACTACTGAAGTCTTTTCGTAGTGAACAAATGATGTTAGAAACATAGAGACAAAATCCGTCAGGTAATTACTATATACAAATACCTAATATATACAATAGAGGTAGTGACAAATTCACTCGTTACAACTTCAAGCAAATACTGAAATCGTCGCGACCAGTCCAGCTAAACGACTAATTCACACAGTCTCAGGTGCAGTTATAAGATGGGCGTCAAATAAATAGCATGTCGGTAGTACACGCTGCTTCATATTATTCAATGGTATTAATTGGTCGCAGCTACCCGGTCGTTGCGACCTGGTCGCTAGTGCGCATTAACCCTTAAGAATTTTGTATTCCTTTTCTCTTCATAAATTTAAGTAGATTGGCAACTATTTCACAGCATTGAACACTCGAAGGTTTCTCTTATAATTGGATCAAAATTGACAACATGTTAAAGATTCCTAAGCTATTTTGACAGTTACTGACACTCACCGACAGGTGATGACGGATCGGTTGTAGCGGACATGTTGGAAATGGGCCTGGCTTACAATATTATTGAGATCAGAAATGTTCCCAGTCCAAGTGCCTAAAACTCTTCTCGATATAAAATACTAACACAGACTGGGATTTTATATGCGTGGCTACTGGTTGTGTCATTGCGCACCTGATTTGGAAGTGCCAAGATAACTTTGTCAACTTATACATACATGCATACAGTCAATTTGGTCCCAAAGGAATCAATATTTATTGAAATGAAAGGAATTAAATGAGTCTTGCTTTGGTCCTTTTTCGTCTCATTTAAGATTTCTGTCATTGAGAGATGTGTATTTTGCTTCGTAAACAAGATATCTTACGATGTAAGCGCCTCGACTATAATGTTAGTGTTGAATTTTCATTGGGGGGTAAAGGAGTGCGCTCACGTAAAACGGCGCTTGGGGCTGCCTTTTGTGCGCGGCATAGAGAAGAGAAAAGTAAATGTGGGCATAAACTGACAAACAATTTTAAGTGAAATCGAGTTAAGTTCAATCACAAAGAGTATAAACGAACTTGTGCCAACATCAAAAAGCCTGGAGATCGCATTGTTCGCCAAATGGTAGAAACTCAAGTTGTTCAGATAAATAGAGAGAAAGAGAGAGAGATAGTGAGGGGGGCGAAGAAATCTGTGTGCACAGACAGTATTTATAGATAAGAGATGATGTCTTCAAAGGAATGGGAACATGAAGGCATTCACGGGAATCATGGGGAGTTTTATACACAGTAATGAGCTGAATTCGTAAAGCGATTAGGTAAATTGAGTCGAGAGGAACTCTTTGCTTTGTGGTGTGTGTGTGTGCTGCTCTTATCCTCTATACATCGAACAAACAATTATTAAGACTCTGGAGAAGTCAGTGAACTGTTTTTTTTTTCAAATATAAATTCACCTTTTGACTCAAAATACGACTGACAAATGAGTTTAACTAAAAAAAATTTCTTATGGTTAACTACGATATAATATATTTGGTATTTTTATAAGCGAATTCACATATCTCGCACCGTGCAATGGGATCGAGAGTTTTTAGATGGATTTGGACGAAAAGGACGAGAACGAATAAACAGATTAGAAATAGGACTAACCACGAAACTTTTAATCCACTTTTATTTCGAGAAATTAGGTGGATATTTCTGGAAAGTTCGAGAAATACTTAGCAGCTAAAAGTTTTTGGGTTATTTTATATTTCAAGGGGCCGGTGAAAATGTAGGGTCAATTTCGGACATTATTTTGAAAAACTTGTGACTATTGGAATATTAGGCGATTAGACTCTGATAAGTATAATCTTAATTTTGTTGTGAATGAGAGAATGAATGAATTTTAGATAAGAAATAAATAGTGTTAATGATTTTTGAATATTTTGGAAGTTAATTAAGCCGTTAAGCAGAATTAAACAATAAATCAAACGTTTCATTTGTTGAACATTTATTTAAAATTGAATGTGTTTGTTTTTGTATCTATCATATATTTTACAATCAACACAGACTATCAACGTTGGAACCTTTTGAAGGTCAAAGGACAGAGTTGGCCTCACAAAAATTTGAACTCACAAACAAAAATATAATCTCATAATAAAAAAATAATAAATAAAAAAATAAATAGTTGTTATCCTGGACGAATTCCATAAAGTAAGAGTCCTTTAAAAATACTTATTTCTTTCCAAAATATTTTGATTTATTCCAATAAAATCTAATCAATAAAAGTTTAAACCTTTCTTTTATCGGATAATGATTTATTTTTATTTATTTATTTTTTGTCGGAATAGACACAACATATCAGACCCGACTAGACGGCCAGGAATCAACTAGTGTGATTGAATTTGTGTAATCCATTAGACCGAGAAAATAAATTCGAGAGAGTCGGAGAGAGACAGAAATTCCACCCTACGAATATTCGAGTGGTTGGGAAAAATTTAATGAGGAAATAACACGCGATTAAGGCGTTTAATTCTCGGTTGTTTTATCTTCTGAAGCACCACCCAGTTATTATTTATGAAAACACTGGAAAAATAAGTATTCTCTGTCTATTAAAAAAGAAAAGGATGTCCACGGGAACTTTCTTTTGTTTGTCTAGACATAAAAATGAAGTGACACTTCCGTAAAGATTTTCTTTTTTACTAAGAAATGTATCCCAATTAACCCTGTCGTCAACAAAAATATAAATGAATCGATAATAGAAGACACAGACAGACACACAGAACGAAAGATTATGACAGTATTGCTAGATCGTAAAAAGAATCCGACTTAATATTTTACTTAGAGAAACACGAACTTCCTTTTACGTTTAGTGATATTTTATTCGAAGAGGAGCAAGGGCGAAAGTTCGAAGTTCACGTTAGATAGAAAAGAGCGTTTCAGACAAAAACCTATGACGATTTTTCGAAGACGTGAAAAAGTTGGAAAAAGTTTAATGTTCGTACCAGTATTTCAAAACTATAACAGAAAAATATAGACGACGGCGTTAGTCGGTTCAGAGTGAGTTTACGTATAAAAGTCATTCAGTTTTTGGGAAAGTTAATATGTTGAGAATGAATTTTGTTCTCTGTCATAGAAAAACTCCTGGTCAAAAAAACCTTCGGAGTCACTGACTAACGAAATATCAAACCTCGAAACAGCCTCTATCTTTGGAGATATAGCGACTGAAGCGACCAAAGGAAGATTTTTCTAAGAAGGATATTGTGAAAAGACTGTTGATCCTGATAAGTACTACTTGTCTCTTTAAATAAACGGTACAACCGAAAGCACAAAAAGCCTAAAGGTTAAGGCGCCGAGGATTCGAAGCCTGACTGGTGAACTAATCAATCAATCAATGCTTTGAAAGTCTTTAACTTATAATAAAAGTCAAGTAATAAAACCAATGTATACGTTAGTCTTGGTCTTTTTGGCAACGTTTCAGTTTGATCTTCATGGTCCGAATTTTCCATATACCTATTGGGTTTCTCCAAGATCAAGAGATCAATCGACATTGCTCGAATAATAATTTATTTTCGGGGATCCAAAAAAACCTCGATTTCTCGTGCGATGTCTTCATCGAGCTCTTCCGAAATTTTGTCAACATCCGAGCACATTCTGTACCTAAATCTGTACATCGCAGTTCATGTTTTCGACATCATGTTCGCAGCTAAAAAATAGAAAAATCAAGCATGTTTACTCGATTATTCAATTTTAACAGATTCTGTATATTAAGTTTACTTTTTTCCCCGGTATAAATCTAACGAAACTCTTCACCACTCCCCAAGCAATTTTCTTTAGAAAAAAAAGGAAACGTCCGACGTCCTTGTCTCGGGCTGTGAAGTCTCCAACGCGAACAACTTCGATTGTCTCCTTTTTCATCGCAACGTTAATGACTCCCTAGAGAATCTGCAGAAATTTGTTGATTTTTCGAAACAAACTCGGCGCAGCGACCGAGCACGTACGTCCAATTTTCAAGGGACAATGGTCAAACTGGTCGAGAGTCGACTCTCCAGTATGCCTTGACGTGTTTTGTTTAGAATCAAGCGAAGATCGAAGCTGCGACGAGGCCAAATCTACTAGAATTCAAGCTTAGAGAAAGAGATCGTATATTAACTACATTCGATTAATCAAAAAAATATATATAAACTTTAGTTCAACTTTAGAGAAAGTTACTCTACAATAGATTTCATAGCAAATAGATTCCAAGAAAAAAATTTTTGACAATAAATGTCCATTTTTGACAGTTTTGAACAATAATTGATAATTTTTAACAATATTTGCTAATTTTTGACCATTTTTTGAAAATTTTTCAAAAAACAACAATTTTGGACACTTATCAACTATTTTTGACAATTTTTCAAATATTTAGACAATTTTTGACAATATTTGGCAATTATTAACCATTTTTTCAAAATTTTGACAGTTTTTAACAATTATTAACCATATTTAAAAATTTTTAATAATTTTTGACAATTATTGATCATTTTTCCAAATAATTTGGCAGTTTTTAACGATTTTTAAAAATTATTGACCTTTTTTCGAAATTTTTGACAATTTGCCTGAAAGTTTTGACAATTATTGACCATTTTTTGACAATTATTGAACATTTTTGACAATTATTAATCAATTTTGAGAATTTTTGACAATTTTTCAAATATTCTGACAGTTTTTAACGATTTTTGACAAGCATTGACCATTTTTTGAAATTTTTGACAATCTTTTCAAACTTTAGTTCAACTTTAGAGAAAGTTACTATACAATAGATTTTATAGCAAATAGATTCCAAGAAAAAAATTTATGTTGTAAAATGTTTTTAGAAACGACACAAGATTTGGACAAAGTGTGGCATGAGGGAATTTATCAAATGAGCTGTCATTACCTAAACAGTACTCGCGACTTCTCGATTCCTTCGTCCTGGAAGAGTCTTCGAAATTAAGTAAACAGAAGCAACTGTTAGTCTCACGATTACCAAGCTAACGAATTGTCACGAAGAAGGACTCTTGAACTATTTGAGTGATAAGCTCCTCGACAACATCAACCTTAACTTTCGCTTGAAAACAATCAAATTGTATTAAATTATTTAATGCTCTCTGGAACAGAGCATATCTCTGGAAAAGTCCTCCAAAGGCACTGTTAAAAGCAAAAATCAACTGAAAATTCTTAGTAGTTTTTTTCAAAGGGCATTGTAAACCCAATAAACACCAGTGGCGGCTCCTCGAAGGAGGCTAAGGAGGCTTGGCCTCCTCACCAATTTATCCAGCAAATAGCAATTACTGATCAATATTGACAATTATTGACCATTTTTGACAATTATTGATCAATTTTGAGAATTTTTGACAATTTTTCCAAAATTATTGACAATATTTTACCATTTTTCAAAATAATGACAATTTTTAACCATTTTTGGGCAGTTTTTGACAATAAATGTCCATTTTTGACAGTTTTCAACAATAATTGACAATTTTTAACAATATTTGCTAATTTTTGACAATTTTTTGAAATTTTTTCAAAAACCAACAATTTTGGACACTTATCAACTATTTTTGACAATTTTTCGTAAATTTTTGACCATTTTTCGTAAATTTTTGACTATTTTTGAAAATATTTGGCAATTATTAACCATTTTTTCAAAATTTTGACAGTTTTTAACAATTATTAACCATATTTAAAAATTTTTATTAATTTTTGACAATTATTGATCATTTTTCCAAATAATTTGGCAGTTTTTAACGATTTTTAAAAATTATTGACCATTTTTCGAAATTTTTGACAATTTGCCTGAAAGTTTTCACAATTATTGACCATTTTTTGACAATTATTGAACATTTTTGAGAATTATTAATCAATTTTGAAAATTTTTGACAATTTTTCAAATATTCTGACAGTTTTTAACGATTTTTGACAATCATTGACCATTTTTTGAAATTTTTGACAATCTTTTCAAACTTTAGTTCAACTTTAAAGAAAGTTACTCTACAATAGATTTTATAGCAAATAGATTCCAAGAAAAAAATTTATGTTGTAGAATGTTTTTAGAAACGACACAAGATTTGGACAAAGTGTGGCATGAGGGAATTTATCAAATGAGCTGTCATTACCTAAACAGTACTCGCGACTTCTCGATTCATTCGTCCTGGAAGAGTCTTCGAAATTAAATAAACAGAAGCAACTGTTGGTCTCACAATTACCAAGCTAACGAATTGTCACGAAGAAGGTCTCTTGAGTGTTAAGCTCCTCAAAGACGTCAACCTTAACTTTTGCTTGAAAACAATCAAATTGTATTAAATTGTTTAATACTCTCTGGAAAAGTCCTCCAAAGGCACTGTTAGACAAAAGCAAAAACCAACTACAAATTCTTAGTAGTTTTTTAAAGGGCATTGTAAACCCAATAAACACCAGTGGCGGCTCCTCGAAGGAGGCTAAGGAGGCTTGGCCTCCTCACCAATTTATCCAGCAAATAGCAATTACTGATCAATTTTGACAATTATTGACCATTTTTGACAACTATTGATCAATTTTGAGAATTTTTGACAATTTTCCAAAAATTATTGACAATATTTGACCATTTTTCAAAATAATGACAATTTTTAACCATTTTTGGACAGTTTTTGACAATAAATGTCCATTTTTGACAGTTTTCAACAATAATTGACAATTTTTAACAATATTTGCTAATTTTTGACAATTTTTTGAAATTTTTTCAAAAACCAACAATTTTGGACACTTATCAACTATTTTTGACAATTTTTCGTAAATTTTTGACCATTTTTCGTAAATTTTTGACTATTTTTGAAAATATTTGGCAATTATTAACCATTTTTTCAAAATTTTGACAGTTTTTAACAATTATTAACCATATTTAAAAATTTTTATTAATTTTTGACAATTATTGATCATTTTTCCAAATAATTTGGCAGTTTTTAACGATTTTTAAAAATTATTGACCATTTTTCGAAATTTTTGACAATTTGCCTGAAAGTTTTCACAATTATTGACCATTTTTTGACAATTATTGAACATTTTTGAGAATTATTAATCAATTTTGAAAATTTTTGACAATTTTTCAAATATTCTGACAGTTTTTAACGATTTTTGACAATCATTGACCATTTTTTGAAATTTTTGACAATCTTTTCAAACTTTAGTTCAACTTTAAAGAAAGTTACTCTACAATAGATTTTATAGCAAATAGATTCCAAGAAAAAAATTTATGTTGTAGAATGTTTTTAGAAACGACACAAGATTTGGACAAAGTGTGGCATGAGGGAATTTATCAAATGAGCTGTCATTACCTAAACAGTACTCGCGACTTCTCGATTCATTCGTCCTGGAAGAGTCTTCGAAATTAAATAAACAGAAGCAACTGTTGGTCTCACAATTACCAAGCTAACGAATTGTCACGAAGAAGGTCTCTTGAGTGTTAAGCTCCTCAAAGACGTCAACCTTAACTTTTGCTTGAAAACAATCAAATTGTATTAAATTGTTTAATACTCTCTGGAAAAGTCCTCCAAAGGCACTGTTAGACAAAAGCAAAAACCAACTACAAATTCTTAGTAGTTTTTTAAAGGGCATTGTAAACCCAATAAACACCAGTGGCGGCTCCTCGAAGGAGGCTAAGGAGGCTTGGTCTCCTCACCAATTTATCCAGCAAATAGCAATTACTGATCAATTTTGACAATTATTGACCATTTTTGACAACTATTGATCAATTTTGAGAATTTTTGACAATTTTCCAAAAATTATTGACAATATTTGACCATTTTTCAAAATAATGACAATTTTTAACCATTTTTGGACAGTTTTTGACAATAAATGTCCATTTTTGACAGTTTTTAACAATAATTGACAATTTTTAACAATATTTGCTAATTTTTGACAATTTTTTGAAAAATTTTCAAAAACCAACAATTTTGGACGCTTATCAACTATTTTTGACAGTTTTTCGTAAAGTTTTGACCATTTTTCGTAAATTTTTGACAATTTTTCAAAGATTTTGACAGTTTTTAGCGATTTTTGTTATTTATTGATCATTTTTCGACAATTATTGACCATTTTTGACAATGATTGATCAATTTTGAATATATTTGACAATTTTTCAGATATTTTGACAGTTTTTAACGATTTTCGACAATAATTGACCATTTTTCGAAATTTTTGACAATTTTTCCAAAAGTTTCGACAATTATTGACCATTTTTAACGATTATTGATCAATTTTGAGAATTTTTGAACATTTTTGACAATTATTAACCATTTTTCCAAAATTTTTACAGTTTTTAACAATTATTAACCATATTTAAAAAAAGTTAATAATTTTTGACAATTATTGATCATTTATCCAAATAATTTGGCAGTTTTTAACGATTTTTAACAATTATTGACCATTTTTCGAAATTTTTGACAATTTGCCTAAAAGTTTTGACAATTATAGACCATTTTTTGACAATTATTAATCAATTTTGAGAATTTTTGACAAATTTTCAAATATTTTGACAGTTTTTAACGATTTTTGACAATCATTGACCATTTTTTGAAATTTTTGACAATCTTTTTAAAAGTTTTGACAGTTATTGACCATTTTTTGACAATTATTGACCATTTTTGACAATTATTGATCAATTTTGAGAATTTTTGAACATTTTTGGCCATTTTTCAAATATTTTTACAGTTTTTGACTATTTTTGACAATTATTGACCATTTTTCGAAATTTTTGACAATTTTTCTGAAAGTTTTGATAATTATTGACCTTTTTCGACAATTATTGATCAATTTTGAGAGTTATTGATCATTTTTGACAATTATTGACCACTTTTGACAATATTTGATCAATTTTGAGAATTTTTGAACATTTTTTAAATATTTTGACAGTTTTTAACGATTTTTGACAATTATTGACCATTTTACGAAATTTTTGACAATTTTTCTAAAAGTTTTGACAATGATTGACCATTTTTTGACAAGTATTGACCATTTTTGACAATTATTGATCAATTTTGAAAATTTTGACCATTTTTCAAATATTTTGAGTTTTTAACGATTTTTCAAATTTTTAACAATTATTGACCAATTTGACTGTTTTTCAAAATTAGTGACAATTTAGTGACAGTTTTTGACAATAAATGTCTATTTTTGACAGTTTTTAACAATAATTGACAAATTCTAACAATTCATGACCAATTTTTCAAAATTTTTGACAATTATTAACAATTGTTGACAATTATAGACCATTTTTCCAAATTTTTGACAATTTTACAAAAAACTAATAATTTTTCACAATTATCAACTATTTTTCAAAATGTTGACAATTGGCCATTTTTACAAAAATTGGCCAATTTTCCACCATTTTTCAAAAATTTCCACCATTTTTTCGAAATTTTGACAATTCTTCAAATACTTTGACAATTTTTGAAAATATTTAACAATTATTAACCATTTTTTCAAAATTTTGACAGTTTTTAACAACTATTGACCATATTTCAAAATTTTTAATAATTTCTAACAATTATTGACTATTTTTGACAATCATTGACTAATTTTTAATAATTTTTGACATTTTTCTAAAAGTTTTGACAATTATTGACAATTATTAACCATTTTTAACGAAAGTTTTCGACAATTTTTGATAATTATTGACCATAATTGACAATTTTCTAAAACTTTTGAGTTTTTAACAATTTTGACCAATTTTTATGTCCAGCCTTCTCTCTTAAAAAGTCCACGAGCCGCCACTGATAAACACCTGTGCAACATGAAGCTTGAGACGTCGAGTGAATATCCAATGCTATTCACTCATAATTAACTCGATTTTTCCTTAATTTATTTGTTGAATAATAATGTTTATAGGGTAATTATTTTGATCAGTACAATGCTGCTGTTATACGACTTGTCCGCAGGATGTTCCTTAATCTCCATCCCGCAAACACCTAAACAACATTCCACTAAATCGCTGGGACCGCAACTTCGTTACGTACCACTATCTCGAAAAGTCTACCACTGGAGAACTATAGCCGCAACATGGTTAGTTTTACATAAACATCCACATACAGTTGTTAGTCCAGTCAAATTCGCTTAACTGGCTTTCGTTTATAATAATCTCTTTTCAGCTGGAAGTTATTTAAATTTTGTAGAAAACTGTTATTTTTTACTCTCGAAAAGTAACGGCAAAATATTCTCAACAACTATAGTATTTTTTTCAAACGACTTATTCGTTAAAACCACCACTGACCTATTTCGTTACTAAATTTATTCAACCACTCAAGACTAATAATTTTCCTGTACTAATGGTTATTCCTACCTCTACCTACATTCTCAATTTTATAGTGTGCCCTTCATAGCACCCGCTTGGGACTACTACTGTGTGCATTTATTTTATCCCGGAAACCCGACGCATTGGTTTAGAGGAAGAAGTTTTATTTTGAACTTTTGTATAATTATGGGATTAAAACAACCAGTCGGGTCTGGATACAAAGCAGTAACTTCCTCTTGGATAAAATAATACTGGCTATAATAATTATTAACTCAGAATTGGATTTATAGAGGCGACAAATTGCGGAACAAGGGGAATTAAGCGCTTGTTTTTTTACTCGGTAACTTTTTTTATTTCAACTTTGTAGAAACACAAGCGAATCCTCAAAAACTCCTCCTAAAGAGACAACTGGTGTATCTATTGTGAAACCAATTCCTTTAAGTTTTTCAGTACCTATCTAAGTCCGGTCTTGGTCTTGCTTATTTAGTCTTGGTCTTGCGTATCCAGTCTTGGTCTGGGTCATTTTATCTGTCTTATTTTTTTTAAAGATGGTCATAATTATAAATTTAAAATAATTTACAATATATACTATTAACTAACAAAATGGAGTATTCCACTAATAATCTCAATTCGAAAAAAATATAGTTACGAGGTGTAACTTCAAGGTAGCTATAGCGATAAAAAAAGATAATAATTCTAGTGTTACTTACTGTATGCCTTCGACTAAGCTCTAGGTAAAACAATGGGTCGTGAATTTTCGCCTTAGATAATAAAAATTTGTCTGGCATATAAATTGTTTGAGCGCCACGTCATTTGTAAAACGAAATAATATAATTTACCCTGATCAAATGACGAAAAACAGAGTATATGGTTTTTATAGGTACTTAGATGATCATTAAATAAAAATCGGGAAAGTAACTTAACAATCTAATGAAGAATGTCCTACTTGAAGTCGACTTGGTCCCTACTATTTTACAAATATGGCCCTTGGCCGTCGTACATTAAATATACAAATTAATTAAGATTTCGAGGGAAATTAGTTCAATGCTAAAGGTTCTACCATGGTATGATTAATCAAATATTAGAAATATATATCGGCTTATGCATCTATCAATGGTTTTCGTATTCTCCAATGGAGAAGAGAAACGAATTTTATGTCAATAAAGTACCGGACATAATATGATCCATACTTGTAAAAGCAAGTATAACGTAGTGTCGGAAGTAGAGAATCGAACTGAATTGATTTTCAAATCAAGTTGCTAGTTGAATCAGGTTGATTGTAGAATGTAAAATGTAGAACGTAGAATGGAGAAGGTAGAATGTAGAACGTAGAATGGAGAAGGTAGAATGGAGAGTTGTTGCAATCTAAAAAGACACAGGAATTTTTAGAAGCTTCTACAAGCAACAAGTGCTGTCGGCGAAAGCAATTAATTTAGAATGACAGAGTCATCCCACAACATTTCAAAGATATATACACGACAATCATTAGTAATGTATGAAAAGGTATTGACTTACTTAGAATTTCCTTCGACACAACTCACATTATAATTGTCTTTCTTTTTAGACAATCAAGAGAACGCCGGTCAGGCTTGTCTCCAAAATGGTATCTAATTACCAACAAACTTTTCTGCGCACATCATTTCTGACAATTTTCGGATGTTTTAAATCTTTAACAGTGCCCTCTCAGAAAAGATATGAGAACATAAGTAAGGAATCTAACGTGCGTCGACATTATATTTAAATGTAGTTAAATGCGTTCCTAGACATTGCCGTTAGATGGCTCGAGAGGTACTAAAATAGGTAATATATAAGCAAAACGAATTCTTTTGAGCAGAGAAACAGGATCTCCTGTTACAGAGGTTTTCGTAGAACGCTCTGAAGTAAGAATTTTTAGTGTATTTGGTCTTGGTATTGTATATTCGGTCTTGGAATTGGTCTTGTTCTTGTTCATTCGGTCTTGGTCTTGGTCTTGCTATTCTAATGATAATCTTGGTCCTGCTTTTTCGCAAGTCACGTCAGTGTCGCCTCCTCGCCAGACGTCCAATCTATGTGAATTGCGCCTAAGAAGTATCTTAGTATTTTGATCATCTTCACTCGATTCCATAGAGGTCAATTCTAAGCTAGTATGGGATTGCATAGGTGCCTTAAACGCACTTGGAGACCATTGCAAGGTCATGGTAGCCTGGGTACCAGGGCACGAGGGTCATGAGGGGCAACGAATTGGCGGATGAAATGGGCTCATCAATGCCATTCATTGGACCGGAACCCTTCTGCGGCGTCGCAAAGTCGACAATGAATATGGCCACAAGGATGTGGGTGGCACAGAAATCTCTAGAATGGTGGGTAATCTTGCCAGGACAGGAACAAGCAAAACAGTTCATTAGAAGGTATTCGCCAACATTCACAGCAGACCTAATAAGCAAAGAAAGAATAACTGTCAAAGCGTGTTAGATATGTTAACATGGCACTGTAAGCTTAACAGGCAAGCAAATCTAATGGGGTTTACAGATGTAGCCATAGGCAGATTCTGACACCTAGATGAGGAAACTGAAGAACACATCCTATGCCAGTGCGACTGCCTGGTGAATGTGCGGTTTCTTGTACTAGGGGATGAGAAGCCACCGGCAAGAAACTACATGAAAGGTTCAATCTCGAGGCTTATTGGCTAGATACATAGAAAGAGTCAGGCTGGATAATGTAATCTGGATTCAAAGGACCACAATAGATCTGGAAAGGTTGCAGTGGAATAGACCGATTAGGTACTGAGTCAAATTGAATGTTATTTGGGAATAATACTTCTAGTTCCACTTTACTGCAGATTTTTTATACCTTCTTCTCCGGGATGGTTGAAAAAGTGGTATAGGCCTCGTTGTACTAAAGGCTGATGATCCAACGTTCAGGTAATCTACTGATCAAAATTGATCATAATTCAATTTTAAAAGCCATGTTGAACTATTCAGTTAACTGATGCTTGATTAACTTGTGAGGAGTTAAAAAGTTCCTAGCAATATCATTTTGGAAGAAGAAATGTCATTTGTGAACATCAAGCCTACAACCTGTTTTATTGTTTATGTCATTATCAGCCAGCATTTCAATGTACTCCTGACCCATTTTAACAATTGCAGAAAGAACCTTATCAACAGTTGACTGATCAATTCCTTCTAATTCACCCACAACTCTTAAAAATGAGCCCGCAGCTACATATTGTAATGTGGCAAAAATAATTTCATTTATGGACAGGGCTGAGCTTCTGAAATACAAAATTTTGTACATATTGTAATTTGGGATCTACTGTATGATGATAATTTTATCATTCATGTTTATAGCCCACTTAATTTCTTGTGGAAGGTGCTGAATCATCTTGAAATTTGTCAATGAGGAATCTAACAATGGGCTTTGAAAATCTGAATATATCTAAAAATTCATTATCCCTCCATTTCTTAAAATTATTTGGACGTTTTCTGAATACTCTAGGAACTAGCGGATTCTTCATCGTCAGTCTGTTCCTCCAAATAATTATCCATGCTAATAATTCAATATAATCTGATATCGACAGCACAAGAAAAGCTCATTTAGACAAATAAATTATGAATGTCAGTCTCTATTCCTAACCTCAACTGTAAAAGCTTGGAATTCTTGAACTCGGCTTAATTGCTCGCTAACAGACGATCACTTTAATTTGTAGATGATCCATAGATCAAACTTAGTATAAGGAATATTTGATGATAATCTGCGATCAACTTTGATCTTCAATTGAACTATCTTTATTGTATTGTGTTGTATCTCCGCCACTGGAAAGCTCCAGCAAAACAAAACGTTGTACTTGCATTATTTTCTATTTTTTTTTGTCGCAGTTATACTAGTGGATAATTTACAGTTGTTGTTTTATTTAGGAGAAAAAAAGAATCGTAAAAAGAGTGTAATGTTCGCTTTGCGTGATTCTGTCTCTTTTTATATAATGCTAGAAGGTTTGCTGGGGTTAATTCTCTGTTTTCGTTTGAACGAACGACGACGCTCAATAATGCATGGTAGAGCGATTGTCCATGAATAGAACACAACCTTGTTAATTGACTTTTTCGATACTGTATCGACACATAAATATGTACAATAATAACATAAAAAAAGGTCTGAACTCTTTTTAAAAAATTACTCAATACCCAGAATGATTTCGATCGCAATAAAACAGTAAAACTGTGTCGCATTGTTCGATGATTTCGTACTTAGAGTGGGTATTACGCTGTTGCCGTTCATTATTTTCATTCAGTTTTTCCAGCTTAGTTTTTCCCTTGAATTGGCAATGAACAAAATTTTCCTTGTGTATTTCCAAATGTTATTACTTCCCTCGGTGTATCTGTACGAAGCAACAGAGTTGACCGCGTGCTGAAATTCATCCCTAGCTATATTCAATACACCAACAAGAGCTTTGATTACTTTTATTTCACAGTCAACAGCCGTTTGTAATGGATAACGATTCAGTTAAACATTAATCCCTCAGGTGTATAATGTTCTTTTAGTAGAGGAGCTCCGATTATTCGAAATTCCAATATCAAGATCAATGCCATTAGCAAGCTTCAGAGCAGTTTCACAGTCAGCTGTCCGATAGATAACTGAGGCCATTATGGCAACCATCAGCCGTACCTGAAATGCAGGAACTGTCAGCGCCACCTGCTTCATCTCTCTCGCTCTCAATTGATTCACCCGCATTACTCACCCGCTTATTTAATCATGCCAAAAGTGATTAATAATTATTAGTACATCACCTAGTCAAAGAGAGTCGATTGGTGCATATTACAGTTCGAGTTCGATAAACCTCATCATGAAACGCTGGCAAAAGAAAAACTTCAATTAACACAAATCGATACGCTTGGTGAACTGAAATTTGTAGATAATTATTAATTCTTTGGAAATTGACCGAAAGTCTGGGCAAATCTTAACCATAAAATATCTATTGCTTTAAGTCTTGTTCAGCTTTTTTAATGGTAGGTGAATTTTTATGGTTCAAAGGGCAAGATTTATCAAGAATATAAATAACAATACTTAAGAAAGAATGCATCTTGCTCCACTAGCTTGATCTTCTTGGGGTACCCATTCAAGCGGTATAGTATCATGTTATGTCAAAACTCTCAGTACCGTCTTGATTTGGCTTAGGCATTCTTTTGATCATCACATGCTTATAGTTTTCAGGAGTATTTTTAATTGCAGCCCACCCAATCATATCTTTCCAATAGTTCGATCTATTTTTTATGGGATTACATATTTCTTCCAATATTACTTTAGTGCTAATACCTCAAAATGGTTCCGGTGCGAAAAAGGTGTTTCAGACCCTCTCTTTGCTAGTTCATCTGCTATTTCATTTTCTTATATTCCAATGTGTCCTAGAATCCACAGTAATATGACGATGCTGTTCATGCCTAGTTCTTTGAGCTTTGCCTAGGTAATCCCTATAAGGTAATCTCTAGAACCCAATTCTTTAATGGCTGCTTGACTATTCGACATGATCTGCCTTATATATATTCAGTCAATATTGAACTGAACACACATTCCTATAGCGACAATTTCCAATTGATAGATACTTGGGGCTTTTATATACTTTCAGAGAATTTGGTTCCTGATTCGTACACTCCCATCCTTTCTATGGTTTCAGAGCCAAATGTATGCCGTTGATTCGCATTCCTTCCATGTATGGTCATGATGTTGAAATCCCATTTCTTCTTGTTCCTGTTTTCTGTATCGAATCGAATATGTATAGATGAGAACCACTTCCTTCTTCTTCATGGCTTCTTCAGTCTTTGAATTCTGGAAATATTGTCTCTGTCATCAGTAGACTAGTCCCACTACTGGACGCAATTGTACCGGATTATACTCTAGTGATCCACGCGGTACATGGCTAGCAGCTCTATGAACCACATGGTAGGTGGGAATTTATCTTTTCTTCAACAAATGGCTTTTTTTCGGGTCGAGATGGGAAACTCATATTCGAATGGGTCTAGGACCCAAACAGTGTTTCCCCAAGGGGATGCCTACCAACCAAACCCACCTCCGCACCGTACAGCATACTCTGCTCTACCGTCCTACCAATTACCCTCCTCTTCCACTCTCCCGGCCCTTTCACATTACACATTATGCATCAATCTCCCCAGCTATGCTGCCCTCACTTTCCCCTTCTCTGCCGCCTTTAAAATGTGTGATCTGAAGGATAATTGACTATCCAACTACACCCCTAGGTATTTCACAGACTCCTCCATCCTAATTCTCCTTACCTTCACCATCACCACCACTTCTCTCGTCTTGCTCCGTCCCTTCACTAGGAACCCCACCGTCTTATCTTCAGCCACTTCCAGTCCGCACCGATCTATCTTCTCCACAATCTTCCTACACATTCTCTCCCCCTTTATTTCTATCTCCGCCTCTCCCTTTGCCGTACATACCAGACACACATCGTCCGCATACACCATAATCTCACATCCCTCCTCACATATAGTTCTTTTCTCGATCTAAGAAACTGACTAGACTTGACTTAGGCTTGATACGCAATAAATCCATAGAACTTTTCGGATTTACCGTGCAGGGCCGCACTATACCTGATGAAAAGTAAAAGTACCATCAGGTATAAATTGCCATTATTGCCGGTTTTTTTTGACCACCTGCAAATGATACATTGCAATAAAATTAAGTATTTAAAATAAGAAAGTCTTATAGAGTTTTCAGGTAATAATTTATTATTCGCCAACAACAAAATAAATACGACCCTGTCACGGCTAATACTTTTATGGCTTTATTGCATGTCATTTATCCCATCTCAGGTAAGGTCAGTTTCTTGATCGTGAAAAGAACTATACTATCCCACAAACCTCATCAAAAACACACTTCTAGAGCGTCGGTCCAAGAACCGAGCCCTGGGGTCAACAAATGGCTGTAGATTTTATGAAGACATCGTCAGGAAGTACCTCTGTATTTAGGAATTACTCTTTGTCAGTGTCCTTGTAACATTTCCATCAAAACACTTTGGAAACACCGTTGAGAGACCTTTGGTGGTTTGTATTAGAATTTACCTAGAATTTTGTTATCTATGCTCTTTGCGGATAATGTATATCGACCTTATGTTCTTCATCCATTAGAGAATACATCATGAATAAGTTGACGCCCAAGCAATCTCTAAAATTAACAAAACCTGTCTTCATTTGACGATTATTACAAATAACATCCAAATTAAGGTACGAATTCAGCCCTGGGATCGTTTCGTTCACAATTCAGCGCTAATTGAACAAGGATATCTTACGTCCAACTTATATGTTGACGAATTGTTACAAATTAACAATACTTTAAAATGTTCCAGATGTTAATCTAACGAATATATCGTAGTGAATCTATTGTATAACCTAAACAACTTAATGTCGCAGAGAAGAGATATATGATCCTACGAAGTACAAGGGCAATATTCTATAGATAATTTCACTCTGCCAGCCGCCGAAGAGAGGTATTTAGTGGCATGTTATACACCATAATGACCGTTTTCGGCACGGACCACGTGTAATAATTTGCGATCAACCGTATTTGTCCACGAATACTAGTGGACATTGAATAATGCACTGAATCTATTAAAACCACCGACCGGGTACATTAATTTTAAGTTATGTTCTCGAATCATTCGGCTTATTTCCTATTAGTTGCTTGATAGTGTGGCTGAAAGTTTTTCAATTTCATTGCTGTGCTTTTGCATAAAATTATCTCAAATAAATACATGTATCCCCTTTTCATAAGGCTCTGTCTAAACATAATGAATAATAACCAGAAGGCATACTTCACGTTACCCCTACGCTAAACATTTTCTGTTTTATGTATACATTTCACAAATTATATTTGTGATGTGAATAGAATATGGGGGAGACACAGTGATACTCCAAAAAGAAGAAATTTGGGCATCACATTGAACATTTTATTCCACAACAGTGAAATATAATACTTATATGTAATTATAACCACTCTATCGACACTTGGTTGCAAATGAACATCGAAAGGGGCTAAAGATCCTTCCACTCTCCAATAGTCAGGCAGCACTGAAATCCTTAGCATTCCTGGGTAAGTTAAGTTGATAATTTGTGTTCTCTGAGCAGTAACTCTCTTGTAGGCACTAATGATCAACAATATTTAAGACTGTTCGCATTATTTCCGATTAACTTGCCCCTGACTACAACAGAAATGAATGAAGACAGTAAAATTCTATTGTGGACAGTTACCTGAAGAGGTCGTCTATGAAGTTTGCCATTGTTGTGGTAATAACACTCTTCCTTGTGGACATCCTCCATCCATCTTTCATTGTTAGTCGCTTGTTTCAAACTTATTGTCCTATTATCTAGAGTTTCCTTTATCCATCAGAATCTTGTTGGGGGTCTGCCCAGTCCATTCATTGCATTAACCAATTAACTCATGGTAACTCGTGGTAGCATTTTTGAATGCTCCCTCGATATCTCTTTGTCTTCACAAGTGTCTAGCCGGAAAACGAAAAAACGGACCAACGATTACCCACCGAAAGGGAGGGAAAAATAATGATTAAGTCCCACCCTTTCCCTTTTTTGTGAAATATTCGATACTAACGTGACTTCTTCGTTTAAATATAAGAGGAAGAGTGGATATAATAATTATTTTTGAAGTGAAAACTTCTTTTGGCGCACCGCACACAGATTTTTCCGTAGGTAGTAAGTTAGGCTGATCCGTCACGCTCTGAGGTGAAAGGCTCGATCGGGTGAACTCGGGACCGCCAAGTGTACCCGAGCGATAAAGATACAGTCAGTTGCTCTTCACTGTTGTGTCGCCCTTCACTGTTATGTCGCTGTTTAGTATATTCAATTCATACCTAATAATTGTCTTTGTTAATTTAATAGTACGTAAGAATAATTATTTTAACAAAAAAGCGTGGAGAAGAAAATTGCGAAATAAACATTGATGACAATTCACCGCCACTACAAGTTCAAGCACATGCATCGGTTGCTCCCACTTCTCAATTCAACAGATCATCGACATACAGTTTTCACTTCTGCCGTGCGGTCTTAAGCACACACTCTAATTTTTTCCTTCCCCTTTTATTGTTCAGTGCGCGCGCTTCGTTGGACCTTTGTTGTGTGTTCCAGCGGCTAGTATCTTGTCTTCTATTGACTTCGATATAAGCCTGTCTGGATCAACCGGTGCTAGATCCGTAGATTTGCCTGAATGACGATTGCTTAGGAGGATATGCTTATTGGTCTCTTTTTCCCCAAGGGGATGCCTACCAACCAAACCCACCTCAAACTCGCCGTTACCCCCGCCTCGGAATCACTACCCTAGCATACTTCGAGACGGGCGGCGGTCCTTCGCACACTCTCTGCCCACACCGTCGTCTTCTCCCCAACTTTCACTCCTACCTCTAATGCCATATCGAGTCCTTCTCTCCCCATAACCAGGCTTTCTACTACGCCACATACCTTTATCCTCCCCCCTCAACATTATGTCCGCCATGTTCTCCCAATACACCGCATCCCCTAGTTTCCTTTCAACTTCTTCAGCACTTCCTCGTTCCTCCAGCATATAAACACATGCCCCACATCATCCTTCACTTCACACCTCTCGCACACTCCAGTCTCTCTTTTTCCAATCTTGTGGAGGTACCCAACTCTCGACCCATGTCCAGTGAACACCTGTGTCAAGAAGTAGTTCACCTCCCCGAATTTCAGATCCATCCAATCACTCCTATTCCCAATCGCTCCTTTTAGTCCTTTTAGCGCGCACTCATACTCCTCCCACCTTCTCTCCATTTCCTCCTCCATCCATTCCTGTACTTCCTCTCTGGTCGCACCCCTCCAGCGTTTATTCCTGGCTCTAGCCATCATGTCCAATGGGTAGGTCCTTGCCAGCACCGCTGCAGCCAGTCCACCAACTGACCTATACCCCTGCACCACCCTCAGCAATATCCCTCTCTGCACCCGCAGGAGTGGCCTAACCCTCGCATTCACTCCCGATCTTTCGCCCCACACCTCCGCACCGTACAGCATACTCTGCTCTACCGTCCTATCACTTCCTCTTCCACTCTCCTGGCCCTTTCAGTTTACACATCAATCTCATCAGCCATGCTGCTCTCACTTTCCCCTTCTCTGCCGCCTTTAACATGTGTGTTCTGAAGGATAATTGACTATCCAACCACACCCCTAGGCATTTCACAGACTCCTCCATCCGAATTCTCCTTCCCTTCACCATCACCAACACTCCTCTCGTCTTGCTCCGTCCCTTCACTAGCAACCCCACCGTCTTATCTTCCGCCACTTCCAGTCCCCACCGCTCTATCTTCTCCACAATCTTCTTTCTATCTCCGCCTCTTCCTCCGCCTCTACTAATATTGTATTTAGACTAAACATACTTGTAAATGTTATTAGGTATTACTATTTGAAGCCCCAGGTCTTCGTTAACAAGCCCACATGCATTTTCTGCATTACATTCTAGACTGTTATTAGTTTTTGATTGCAAAAATTCAACAAGGTTAAAAAACATACTCGTAAAACAATATCAACAGAAACGTTTTACATCCACATTCGTTTCGGTCTCTGATATCATTTCGGTTTTATTTAGATAAACGATATTCGCCATCAATTTTAAACTGACATCGTCTCTTGTTTATACATTCACTAAATTTCTCTTTATAGAACCGAAGCTCAATTAATCCGTTGATTGGTACCCTAACAATTTCAATTCGAATCGACGAGAGTAGAAAAAAAACCGCACACACATCCACAGACAAAAAAATATCCTTCAATTTTAGATTAAACAAAAGTCCATACGAGTACGTGACATAAACAAAAAAATAAATGTATTTGGTTGTCATGAACAAGCTCGAGAACTGTTTTTGGAACAAAAATACATAATCAAAATCAGATTCAAAATATTTTAGGCCAAGCTTTGAACAATACTAAGAAAAATTGCGTCAATGTTGGAAAAGGAAAAAGAATTTTTTTTTGTGCAGTGTAAATTAGGAGTAAATTTTATTATGGACTCGATTGATGTTAGTTTTTATTTGAAACGCGAATTTAAAGGGTGAAATGATCGCTTAAGGACTGGCCTGTTAGGGCTGGTTCGGGACATTCAAATATTGGATTACTCGCTCGAATTTCGGAATAGCAGCAGGCATTGTCTCGGCATTCGCCATCTGCATTTGAGACACTTGATCTGATACACAAATACATCTTAAAATTTATTGCCAACATCATGATTGGCTTGCAAAGAAATTGCAATTTTTCCGTTTCGCTGCTTTTCAATCTTGTTTAAAATGTATTTTCGGCGAAGTGAATGCATATTTCTCACAAAGGACAAAAGGAAATAATAAATATTATATCGATAAAAACGATAACGATTGAGAGAGTTGTTGGTTAGTACGATCACTCTGTATACAAGTGCATTTTGCAAATGAATGAAATTATTCGAAAACTCAACGTAACTGTTGATAAATATTAACAATCATTTTGTGGAGAAGCATAAATATTTACCTGCATCGAAAATCAACAAATTTATTTGATTGTAAACAAAATTAGCTCAATTTAGCTAAACATGACGGCAGCAAATGCCAATCTATTAACGTGGGTAATAAGTTGATTTAATCAAATCATTTTTATCTACGAGTGTTTTAATAAATTGCATACGTTCAATTGAAAATTATTGGTATCATCTCTAGTAGTAGTGAAAGTGATCATTATTGTGACCGAGGGCGTAAACTGGTTTATATTTTACTGAAGAATTCACACGGATATCTACATACACTAACATTGACTGACAGATTGACAGAACTATATTTCTTACTTACTACTAATACTAAACAACTTATGACCAGTAACTACAATCATGTTACCAAAAACAGGAAAACCTCTCCCGTACTACAGGCCGATTTCTATTCTATCAATGATTCCAAAATTGTTCGAAAAACTTCTCTCTTTCTAGATGTGGAGCAAGCCTTTGATGAAGCTTGAAATCATTTAAACTTTATCTTGAATGTATAAAAAAATTGGTACAGACCCATTGAAAATCTACCAGTAAGCAGTGGTGAACCCCAAGGTTTTTTGTTATTTATTAACGATGACATTAGTGAATTTTATTTTGGAGTGGTTCAGATAAATTTACACTTTACCACATCCAAGTATCTTGTTCTTATTAGGTCCTGAGCTGAAAAGGTCGCAGTGGAATAGGCCGATTAGCCACCTCATCAAAGTCCTGGTCTGACTCGATAGGGTTTTGTTTCAACACCGGGAAAACTATAATTTTATCTTACAGAGGAAGTTAACAACCTCTTAAACTTAACAATATCTCAATGAAATAACTCCAAGAGCCAATCCATATCTCAAATGTGGTAAGAATCCAAACAGGTTTAATAAGAACCACAAAATTTATGTTTCCACTTGAGAATTGCGACTAGTTTCGACACTATCATTAGTCTGGTTTGGACATTAGCAGTATTAGGTTGTTTTCACTTTTCAATGCCACACGTAAATTCCTTAAAATTATTTGAAGAAAAAGTGTCTTATTTGGCATTTGAGGTTATGCTTTGAAACCAACTAAAATTGTTTGTTGATATTAGAAGAAAAAGGTGAGCGGTCGTCGAAGAAGCTTGCTTCTTATGCACAATAGAATGCGAGGTTGGGAAAACCATCAATAAAAATACAATAGAATGTGATGTTGGGAATTACATTAGGCCCAGTATGTTCTACTAAGTTTTATTTTATATTTTAATGACCATTTTTTCAAAATTTTTGACAATTATTGACCATGTTTTCCAAATTTCTGACAATTTTTTACCATTTTTTCCAAATTTCTGACAATTTTTTACCATTTTTTCAAATTTCAGCAATTATTGACCAACTTTGACAGTTTTGCACAATAGAATGACCATTTTTCGTGAATTTTTGACCATTTTTCAAAAATTTAGACAATTTTTGATAGTTATTAACCAATTTTTCAAAATTTTTGACTATTTTTTCAAATTTCAATAATTATTGACCAATTTTTACAGTTTTGACAATTTTCCAAAAATGTTGACCATTTTTCCAAATTTTAACTATTATTGACAATTTTTGGCAGGTTCTGACAATTATTGACCATTTTTGACAATTTTTCAAAAATTTTGACTATTTTTAACAATTATTGACCATTTTTGACAGTGTTTTATAATTATTGACCACTTTTAAAAAACTTGACAATTTTTGACCATTTTTGATAATCTTTCGAAAATTTTGACCATTTTTCAAAAATTTCGACAATTACTGACCATTTTTGACCATTATTGACCATTTTTTCAAAATTTTTGACAATTTTTCACAATTTTTGGCCATTTTTCGAAATTTTAACAATTATTGACAATTTTTCACCTTTTTGACAGGTTCTGACAATTATTGACCATTTTTGACAATTTTTCAAAAATTTTGTCCAATTTTCAAAAATTTTGACAATTTTTAACAATTATTGACCGTTTTTGACAGTTTTTTATAATTATTGACCATTTTTTCCAAATTTTTACAATTTTTGACCATTTTTGACAGTTTATGACAATTATTGACTATTTTTGACAATTTTTCAAAAATGTTGACCATTTTTCAAAAATTTCGACAATTTTAAACAGTTATTGACCATTTTTGACTGTCTTTTATAATTATTGAGCATTTTTGACAATTTTACAAAAATTTTGACAATCATTGACCATTTTTTCAAATATTCAACAATTTTTGACCATTCTTCAAAATTTTAACAATTTTTGACTATTTTTCAAAATTTTAACAATTTTTGACAGTTTTTGATAATTTTTGACAATTATTGACTGTCTTGGACAATTATCGACCATTTTTGATAATTTTTCAAAAATTTAAACCATTTTTCAAAATTTTTGACAATAATTATTGACCATTTTTTCAAAAATTTTACAAATATTGACCATTTTTGACAATTATCGACCATTTTTCCAAATTTTTTAAAATATTCGGCAATTATTCACCATTTTTGTCGAAATATTGGAACTACTGACTTTTATTTTATGTTTAATTGACCATTTTTTCAAAATTTTGACAATTTTTGACAATTATTGACCGTTTTTGACAGTTTTTCATAATGATTGACCATTTTTCCCAAATTTTGACAATTTTTAACCATTTTTCAAAATTTTAACAATTATTGACCATGTTTGACAGTTTTTGACAATTATTAGCTATTTTTGACTATTTTTCAAACAATTATTGACCATTTTTGACAGTCTTTAATAATTATTGACCATGTTTTCAAAATTTTTAACAATTATTGACCATTTTTGACAATTTTTCAAAAATTTTGACAATCATTGACCAGTTTTTTAAATATTCAACAATTTTTGACCATTTTTCAAAATTTTAACAATTTTAGACTATTTTTCAAAATTTTTGACAGTTTTTGACAATTTTTGACAATTATTGACCGTCTTTGACAATAATTGATAATTTTTCAAAAATTTTAACCATTTTTCAAAATTTTTGACAATTATTGACCTTTTTTCCAAATTTTTGACCAGCCTTCTCAAAAGTCCTATGTCGTGAAATAAGAAGCAAGCTTCAAAAATTGGAGAAATATAAATAATAATATTAACAATAATAATGCTACTTTGTATCAATGAACATAAAATTGTCCATATCTCTTAAGCCGTCAGTTTTATTGAGACGTCACAGGAGGAAGCTTTGTCAAATGTTTGACGAATTTAGGTGTGGCGTTTAAAATTAAAAAAAAAATTTGAAAAATAATTGCATCATCAACCATTGAGCTTAGACCGTATCTAACTTGTGCATTTATGGTACGAACTCCTAGGCACCCTGTATAAAACTATACTGAAAACGAAAAATCTTTATTCCTCCATTGCTGATTTCACAGATCAGACTAATTGAGTAGATAATTAGTTTTCCATTTGTTTCTTGAAGCAATTCCAAACTCATCTGGCTTGGGCCAATTGTTATAAATTCAGCCCTGGTTATAAACGTTGCTCTAACCTTTATTTGAAGGAATTATAAATATATCTTATTTTTTTATCGGTAATAAATCCTCGTAGAGACAATTTCGCGTAGTTTCATATATCAAAACATTATCCGATATAGAAACAAATAAATCTAGAGACCTGGATTACTTGGGATATCTCCGGTTCTTGAAAAAGGAAGCAGAAAATTTAATTTCACATAAGTAGATCGGAAACTATCCAAACAATTCCAATTTATAAAATAAAATTTCAAATCGGATGGCTTAGATGCTCCTGATTCTCTAACAATAACGGACGAGAGCAGCTTCTCAAATCAATTTTAAAAATACCTTCATAAACGTGAACAGATGCAGCAGAAAATTTGTTTTTTTTTTTTCGAAAATAAGATATCACCAAAAACCCATTAATTTTCTATTGGGAATATTTTTATTTAGATTTATATACAGGGTGAGGAATTGTACAGACTCATATTTCGTATTTTAAGCATCCTATGGGAAATAAAAAATGACCATTAAAATTTGTCTGCTCCAAGCTATAAGCAATCCAACTACTAGGACTAGACTGGTAAAAAACTGTAAATAATCCCTTAATAAGCTGACACAGTATCTCTAGTATGGATGCTGGCGCAGTTAGCGGACCAGTTAGCTGAAGAAGGTTCTAAAGGAGACTTCATAGGTTCAGAACCGTTTTGTGGAATCACAAAGGATTGCTTGAGAAGCTAAATCGGTTAGATAAGGAGCACCAATTCAAATGGACACAAGATCACCTCCATACAAAGAGTTTTCTGAACAATGTGGACAAGGAACTCTCAACCAGGCTGTTGAAACTGGGTAAGAGACATTTGAAGACAGTTACCGACTTGGTCACTGCACACTGTACTAGCATACTTTGTTTCTGAGAGAATTCAGGACTCAGACGGAAGCAGTTTGAAGAGGAAATGATACAACTACTGAAAATTAAAATTTTGAAAAATTGTCAAAAATGGTCAATAATTGTTAAAATTTTGAAAAATGATCAAAAATTGTCAAAATTTTGAAAAAATGGTCAATAATTATAAAAAAATGGTCAATAATTATAAAAAACTGTCAAAAGCGGTCAATAATTGTTAAAATTTTGAAAAATGATCAAAAATTGTCAAAATTTTGAAAAAATGGTGAATAATTATAAAAAACTGTCAAAAACGGTCAATAATTGTTGAAAATTGTCAACATTTTGGAAAACTGGACAAAATTTTTGAAAAATGGTCAAAAATGGTCAATAATTGTCGGAACCTGTCAAAAATGCTCAAAAATGGTCAATAATAGTTAAAATTTTGAAAAATGATCAAAAATTGTCAAAATTTTGAAAAAATGGTCAATAATTATGAAAAACTGTCAAAAACGGTCAATAATTGTTAAAAATTGTCAAAATTTTGGAAAACTGGACAAAATTTTTGAAAAATGGTCAAAAATGGTCAATAATTGTCGGAACCTGTCAAAAATGCTCAAAAATGGTCAATAATAGTTAAAATCTGGAAAAATGGTCTAAAATGGTCAAAATTTTTGAAAAAATGATCAATCATTGTCAAAATTGGTAAATAATTGTCAAAAATGGTCAATAATTGCTAAGATTTGAAAAAATGGTCAAAAATTGTCAAAATTTTGAAAAAATTGTCAAAATTTTTGAAAAAATGGTCAATAATTATCAAAAATTGTCAAAATTTTGAAAAAATGGTCATTAAAATATAAAATAAAACTTAGTAGGACGTACTGGGCCTAATGTAATTCCCAACATCGCATTCTATTGCGCGTATTTTTTTTGATAGTTTTCCCAACCTCGCATTCTATCGTGCATAAGAAGCAAGCTTCTGTCGGCGATCCGACGACCGCTCACCTTTTTCTTCTAATATCAACAAACAATTTTAGTTGGTTTTAAAGCATAACCTCAAATGCCAAATAAGACACTTTTTCTTTAAATAAGTTTAAGGAATTTACGTGTGGCATTGAAAAGTGAAAACAACCTATAACAGGCCACACAATATCGCGGAACGGAACGGAACGGAATGGAATGGAAATTTAGGAAGCATAGAATTAAGTTAGCAGCCGCACACTACCGCGGATCGGAACACCGCGGAATGGATTGGAACGGAACGGAATTTATTGGATTGCTCACTGAGCGAATTTTCCCACGATTCCGCAGCCCCCTCCACTACCCACCAGCCCAATAATTGTTAAAATTTAGAAAAATGGTCAAAAATTGTCAGAATTTTGAAAAAATGGTCAATAATTATAAAAAACTGTCAAAAATGGTCAATAATTATAAAAAACTGTCAAAAATGGTCAATAATTGTTAATAATTTTCAAAATTTTTGAAAAATTGTCAAAAATGGTGAATAATTGTCAGAACCTGTCAAAAATGCTCAAAAATTGTCTAAAACTGTCAAAAATTGTTAAATATTTAAAAAAATGGTCAATAATTGTTAAGATTTTGAAAAATGGTCAAAAAATGTTAAATACTTTGAAAAATGTACAATAATTGTCAAAATTTTTGAAAAATTGTCAAAATTGGTCAATAATTATCAGAAACTGTCTAAAATTGTTAAATATTTTTAAAAATGGTCAAAAATAGTCAATTGTTAAAATTTTGAAAAAATGGTCAATAATTATAAAAAACTGTCAAAATGTCAATAATTGTTCAAAATTTTTGAAAAATTGTCAAAAACGGTCTAATAAGAAAAAAACGTCCTACAATATTCCGAGGGTCGCGAACCTTACCGAATCCGTCTTAGATTCTGACAATTTAAAATATTGATTGTAAATACACGCAATACACTTTCTTTCTCTCTTCCATATCTCATTTTTCCTCTCTCATCTTTCTCTCTTTTTCCCATCTCTTTCTCTCTATTTCCTATCTCTCTCTTTCCCATTTCAGTCAAACTACTGGCCTTTTTATAGAAGACACGAAGCTTCTGGAATGGAAGCAGGTAACATGGAAAATGGTACAAAGATTCATTTCAAGAGCCTGGGCTGCTGAGCACAACCCAAAGGAATGAATTAATAAAGGAATTAATGAACTGCTATTTTTCCAAAAACTATGAACAAATCAGGTCCGGTCTTTAAACATCAGTTCGTTTTGTTCATGTAGAAAAATTCAACCTGTTTATTGGTGTTGAATAATTTAATTTAGTTTTAAGAAATCATACAAATAAATAGATAACAAAAACAGCGTATTTTTTTTCAAACTAATATTCATTTTTTAAAGAAAATCAAATTCCACCCACGAATGTAAATAAATAAACGACAGGAAAAATTGGTGTTGATATAAATAAGCTCAAAAACCTTTTGTAGCAATTGAAAAATATTTCTTCTTCATTGTTATTCCATTATTTCTATATGTTCAATGCATAAAATTCCAAATGATAAACTAATGAAAAATTGTTTATACATTCGTAGAGAAATGATATTTGATGAATTTAACTTGATGTCCAAGCTAATAGATTTTCATTTACAGTCTACGTATTCGACTAAGCTAATTTTGTTTTTGACCCACCATTCCATATTTATGTTTCTATAACGAAATTATATTGCACTGTCAGTTTGAGTATTGAGTTTTCAAATAATTGAACTGATTTATTCGCAAAAAACATCATAATTGGATTTTACCATTAGATTTCAGTTTTATACTCCTATAATTGAGTTATATACCATAATACTTATGGTATTTGTTGTGATGTGATATTAAACAAATGATTTTATAGTGGTACAGAAATAAATTTAAATGAAAAACGGAAAAAAAAACTTTTCCTCCAAACTAAAACTGATTCGAAATAATAACGACACTTAAATTTCAACTCGCGTTTAAATTATTTTCCAGTGTTAACTTTTAACAAATATAATGAGTAAAGTTTATAAGCAAGTTTCGATTGTTTCAAATCCCAACGCCGATATACAGTGATATACTTACAATCCAGACATGGGCGTAACAACAATTTTTTAACAGGAAAAACAGTAAATTTTGAAAATAAGAGGAATTAGTTAAAAGAACGTAATTAAAATACATACGATTAATAAAATTGAAGTTAATTTTTGGAAAAGTAAAAAAGTCGTTAGGACTGTATGGAGGATGATCCAACTATTCGATGTTGTCTTGCTTTAGAAACTCTATTGTTTTTCGAACTGTATGGGAACTGGCATTGTCTCGGTGGAGGATCATTCTCGTTGGGAGTTGTTTTTTTTTTCGAAAATCAGCAATCACTTCCGGCAAACAAATCGATATGTACCAATCAGCGGTAACAGTTCTTTGATCTTGCTGAGGAATTATTGCTACATGACCCGCTCTTGAGATAAAAGTCGCCACCATCTTTTTGGAAACACTTCGACAACGGATAACTTTCGTCGGTTTTGCGTCATCTGTAACAGGAGATCCTGTTTCTCTGCTCAAAATAATTCGTTTTGCTTATATATTACCTATTTTAGTACCTCTCGAGCCATCTAACGGCAATGCCTAGGAAACGCATGTAACTACATTTAATTATAATGTCGAGCACGTTAGATTCCTTACTTATGTTCTCATATCTTTTCTGAGAGGGCACTGTTAAAGATTTAAAACATCCGAAAATTGTCAGAAATGATGTGCGTAGAAAAGTTTGTTGGTAATTAGATACCATCTTGGAGACAAGCCTGACCAGCGTTCTCTTGATTGTCTAAAAAGAAAGACAATTATAATGTGAGTTGTGTCGAAGGAAATTCTAAGTAAGTCAATACCTTTTTATACATTACTAATGATTGTCGTGTATATATCTTTGAAATGTTTGTGGGATGACTCTGTCATTCTAAATTAATTACTTTCGCCGACAGCACTTGTTGCTTGTAGAAGCTTCTAAAAATTCTTGTGTCTTTTTAGATTGCAACAACTCTCCATTCTCCATTCTACGTTCTACATTCTACCTTCTCCATTCTACGTTCTACATTTTACCTTCTACATTCTACAATCAACCTGATTCGGGTTTACATTCTACAATCTACCTGATTCAAATAGCAACTTGATTTGAAAATCAATTCAGTTCGATTCTCTACTTCCGACACTACGTTATACTTGCTTTTACAAGTATGGATCATATTATGTCCAGTACTTTATTGTCCTAAAATTCGTTTCTCTTCTCCATGGGAGAATACGAAAACCATTTATAGATGCATAAGCCGATCCATATTTCTTTGATTCATCATACTTTTGTAGAACCTTTAGCATTGAACTAATTTCCCTAGGAACCTAATTAATTTGTATATTTAATATACGACGGCCAAGGGCCATATATGTAAAATAGTAGGAACCAAGTCGACTTTAAGTAGGATATTCTTCATTAGATTGTTAAGTTACTCTCCCGATTTTTATTTAATGATCATCTAAGTACCTATAAAAACAATATACTCTGTTTTTCGTCATTCGATCAGGGTAAATTATATTATTTCATTTTACAAATGACGTGGCGCTCAACTTAGTTATATGCCAGACAAATTTTTATTATCTAAGTGTTATACAACATTTAGGAGAAAATTCACGACCCATTGTTTTACCTAGAGCTTAGTCGAAGGCCTACCGTAAGTAACACTAGAATTATCTTTTTTATCATTATATCTACCGGGTAAGTTACAAAATGGCCAACTTAGAGCTTATCTAGTAGTTACACATCTTGGAACACCCAAACAGCCGACTGACGTTTATTTTCGGGTTCGTAATTGTAAATTCAGGATTCATCACCACTGACAATAGTATATATTTTTTTGAGTTTCCTGTGTTAAACCGGTTTAGAGTTTTTTGACTCCTATTGACTCTAAATGCTTTTTGTTCTTCCGTCAACAGATGCGGTTTCCAACGAGAAGCTAATTTTTTTACGAATATTTCTTCATGTGAAATTTATTAAATTGTGGTCTTTGAAATGCTCCAATTTCACGATATTCACGATCTTCTTGGATCTGCTTATACGTACAGTATCGCCGTTTTCCAGGGTGACTGCTGATATTGGTGGATTGACCCGTCCACGTTTAAATTCTCCATACCAACGAGAAATCACCTATTTAAAAAGCTGGCAACATAATTTTTAATTGTTCAATATTTTTAAAAAGCAAAAAACTTTCGAATCCACCAAATCTGTTGGTAACTCGTGAAACATTATTGTATTAAGGTTTTTCCTCATATTTAGGACATATTAGTTTTCGAAAACAAAGAGTTTATCACCCCTTTGTATAGTTTTGCACGCTAATGAACGCATTCGTAATATTTCGAAAACTTACAATGAAAAGCTTCGGATATGGTTTGTAGAAAATTGAAAACCGAAGTTGGCAGAGCTGCTATTTCGATTTTGAAATTAATACACTACTTCGAGTTATTGTATAATGGTTTGTACAGCTAGAATTATTCGCAAATGGTTCATAATGTGTCGAAGTTTGACATATACGAGGTGTATATGTACAAAAAATATTAAATTTACGATAAAAAATATTTATGTTTGTTATAGAGCTGAAAGATTTATTGTTCTTCCTAAGGGTATAATTTGATTGATACAATTCTTAGTAAATCTATTTTTATTATAGCTCGTCAGAAATATCGCTTCTTCGAAAAACTACACAAGAGGTTGTGCTAGTTTCTAATTTTTTTTTATTCGCCCTGGTAGTGAAGTAAAATCGTAAATACCCTCGTAATTCGCGTTTGGGATTTACTGCAGTGGCTGAATAATGTTATAATAAATTACAATAATGAATAACTGTTCGTTATAAAGGGCAATAATCCTATATTGAAATAGTGACAGTTGGCTAACCATAACAAAACGTCATTATTTATAATGAGATATTTAACGAAATTCATAAGTGGATTACAATAGATAAAATACCAAATTTCATCGTTTAAAAAGAATTATGTATATATTTATTGTTCGGAATTACGCGACCTAAAAATCACACAATATACAATTTTTGGTTTGTGTTCAATAGGAATATTAAACCTTGATATTTTTAGTTTCTACGAAATAATGAATAAAATTCAAATCAAAATATCAGATTTGTTAATAAATAGTCCTTATACAAAACTATTGTTGCGAGGTCACCAACTCAAAGCCGGTCCTGTCTCTCGACTGTAAATTTTCACCTATTGCGGTCCGGAGTCGCAGCCAAGTTGGCAGAAGCTTCTTCTACTAATTTATTTACACTCGATATAATAGTTCTAAATTATTTTTACCACTTGAATATTACACTATTTATCTTCACTATTTCATTCACTGTCCAATTACTAACTCTTTACTGTCCGTTCCACTAATTCTGAACTAACTAACTCGCTCAAAACCCCGCGTATATATAGTCCTTCTCGACTCTCGAAAATTCTAGTACCTGCCGCGTTCGTCCTATGCACAAACAAAACCTTATTCCGGAATGTTCTCGAACCTCGGCGCAGCCACCAAAATTTACAGTCGAGAGACAGGGCCGGCTTTGAGTTGGTGACCTCGCAACACTATCAAATGAACTCACCTTATCAATTTGAAAAAATCTATTATTAAAAAAAGACATGAATTCAATAACCGTGGAAGAACGTTCTAATGCAATTTTCCTAAAATTTGCAGCAATCCTGGATGTATTCCTGGGAATTATCCTAGTAATAGTTGGAGTTCATAAGTTATGTGTATCCAACCGATTAATTCCTAATATAATGCAAACAAGGTACAAGTTATTCAATAATCGACGACCAGTTTGCTGACCTAAAATTATCCCCATACCGAACTTCATCTCTCTTTGTTACAATAAGAAGCTGTTAATTAAATAAACCCCTTATTGGGGATAATCCTAAATTGAACAGTCCTTATTAAGTCCTCCGTTTCAGGAGACGAAGACGATTCTGCGAAATGTTGGGAATTTACACTAAAAAAAAAGAGGTTGGATAGGGTGGAACGTATTCCAACAGAAACGAATATTTTAATATAAAAATTTCATTAATAAGCATAACATTAATCCTTTTTCAACGGTACATAATTAAATTTTCTCCTATTCAGTAGAGTTATTGTAAAAGTATTTTTCACACATTTCATTCGTTGATAAAACAATGTAAGAATTATTCTAAATATAGAGCGGCATGAATAGAGTAATGCGCTTATATTCTTAGTGAGATTCATTTAATTTTGTGATATATTAATGTTGAATCTCGATCTGTTGATTCCATTGATAGAGATTGGATTCGAAACTAAACAGCAGTCGTAATATTTTGATAACATTTCATCCAATATAAATGAAGTAAGTTATGATGAAATAAAACAATTTAATTTGTTTAAATCTTCATTTTTTATTTTGATCTAACGGAATTCCGTATTAAGGCACTATATAAATTAAAAGTTTTTCATCTTCACTAGTTTGAAAAAGCTACTGTGTAGCGAAACGCGTCACTAATTTTAATTTGAACGTTGGTTCAAAATAAAAATGAAGATTTAAACAAATTAAATTGTTTTATTTCATCATTAGTATGGATCTTCATCAAGTAAAAGCCTCATCTATTCAATTTTTGAAGTAAGTTAACTTCACAAGTTGAAAAACTCTTTTTTCTACAGTTGCGCGTAAAATGGAATGAAATCGTAAAGTCGACAAATGCCGAGGATTGTTTCTTTACGCTCTAGCGCAAAAAAGGTATCTTTTTCGCTCGCTTATTTAATCAAACCACGCCCTCCCAATTTACTCAATTGGTGAATAATTAACAATTTATCAGATTAAAAATAAATAAAATTATATGAAAATAGTCAAAAATTTTAAAATATGGTCAATAATTGTCAAAAATTGTCAATTATTGTCAAAAACTGTTAAAAATGGACAATTTTTGTCAAAAACTATCAAAAATGGTCAATAATTGTCAAAAATGGTCACAAATTTTCAAAAATTGTCAAAAATGGTCAATTGTCAATAATTTGAAAGAAAATTTAAAAAATGGTCAAAAATTGTTAAAAATGGTCAATAATTGTCAAAACTGGTCAATAACTGTCAAAAATCGTTAAAATTTTGAAAAATGGTCGATAATTGTCAAAAACTATTGAAAATGGTCAATAATTTTGAAAAATTGTCAAAAATTGTCAAAAATGGACCATTATTGTTAAAAATTGTCAAAATTTTGAAAAATAGTTGACAATTGTCAAAAATTGTTAAAGTTTTTGAAATATGGTTAAAAATGGTCAAAAATTTGGAAAAATTGTCAAAAATGGTCAAAAACAATCAAAAATAATTAAAAACTGTCAATTATTTTTAAAAACTGTCAAAAATGGACAATTATTGCCAAAATTGGTCAATAATTGTCTAAAATTTTTAAAATGATTGATAATTGTCAAATACTATCAAAAATGGTCAATAATTTTGAAAAATTGTCAAAAATGGCCAATAATTGTCAAAAACTATCAAAAATGGTCAAAAACTGTCGAAAATTGACAATTATTGTTAAAAATTGTCAAAATTTTGAAAAATAGTTGATAATTGTCAAAAATTGTTAAAGTTTTTGAAAAATTGTCAAAAATTTTAAAATATGGTCAAAAATGGTCAATATTTATCAAAAATGGTCAATGATTTTGAAAAATGGTCTAAAATTTTGAAAAATTGTCAAAAATGGTCGAAAATCTCTTTCGCTCGCTTATTTAATCAAACCACGCCTTCCTAATTTACTCAATTGAAAATGGTCAATAATTTTGAAAAATTGTCAAAAATGGACCATAATTGTTAAAAATTGTCAAAATTTTGAAAAATAGTTGATAATTGTCAAAAATTGTTGAAGTTTTTGAAATGTGGTCAAAAATGGTCAAAAATTTGGAAAAATTATCAAAAATGGTAAAAACAATCAAAAATGATTAAAAATTGTCAATTATTTTTAAAAACTGTCTAAAATGGACAATGGTCGATAATTGTCAAATACTATCAAAAATGGTCAATAATTTTGAAAAATGGTCAAAAATTTTGAAAAACTTTCAAAAATGGCCAATAATTGTCAAAAACTATCAAAAATGGTCAAAAATTGTCAAAAACTGTCGAAAATGGATAATTATTGTTAAAAATTGTCAAAATTTTGAAAAATAGTTGATAATTGTCAAAAATTGTTAAAGTTTTTGAAAAATTGTCAAAAATTTTGAAAAATTGTCAAAAATGGTCGAAAATCTTTTTCGCTCGCTTATTTAATCAAACCACGCCTTCCCAATTTACTCAATTGGTGAATAATTAACAATTTATCAGATTAAAAATAAAATAAAATTATATGAAAATTGTCAAAAATTTTGAAATATGGTCAATAATTGTCAATTATTGTTATAAATGGGCAACTTTTGTCAAAAACTATCAAAAATGGTCAATAATTGTCAAAAATGGTCACAAATTTTCAAAAATTGTCAAAAATGGTCAATTGTCAATAATTTGAAAGAAAATTTAAAAAATGGTCAAAAATTGTTAAAAATGGTCAATAATTGTCAAAACTGGTCAATAACTGTCAAAAATCGTTAAAATTTTGAAAAATGGTCGATAATTGTCAAAAACTATTGAAAATGGTCAATAATTTTGAAAAATTGTCAAAAATGGACCATAATTGTTAAAAATTGTCAAAATTTTGAAAAATAGTTGATAATTGTCAAAAATTGTTTTTGAAATGTGGTCAAAAATGGTCAAAAATTTGGAAAAATTGTCAAAAATGGTAAAAACAATCAAAAATGATTAAAAACTGTCAATTATTTTTAAAAACTGTCGATAATTGTCAAATACTATCAAAAATGGTCAATAATTTTGAAAAATGGTCAAAAATTTTGGAAAATTTTCAAAAATGGCCAATAATTGTCAAAAACTATCAAAAATGGTCAAAAATTGTCAAAAACTGTCGAAAATGGATAATTATTGTTAAAAATTATCAAAATTTTGAAAAATAGTTGATAATTGTCAAAAATTGTTAAAGTTTTTGAAAAATTGTCAAAAATTTTAAAATATGGTCAAAAATGGTCAATAATTTTGAAAAATGGTCTAAAATTTTGAAAAATTGTCAAAAATGGTCAAAAACTATCAAAAATGGTTAAAAATTGTCAATTATTTTTAAAAACTGTTAAAAATGGACAATTATTGTCAAAAACTGTCAAAAATGGTTAAAAATTGTCATCATTTTGAAAAATGGTCAAAAATTATCAAAAATTTGGAAAAATGGTCACTAATTTTGAAAAACAGTCAAAATGGTCAATCACTGTCAAAAATGGTCAATGATTGCCAAAAATGGTCAATAACTGTTAAAATTTTGAAAAATGGTCAAAAATTGTCAGAATTTTGTGAAATGGTCAATAATCGTCAAAAGTTGTGAAAATTTAGAAAAAATAGTCAATAAATAATACGAGCCGTTTCCGAAAATCGATTTAAACACGTAATTTATAAAATCGAGTTAGTAAAAATCGATTAATATTACTATAAAAATCTCTAACTAAAAATCGATTATAAGAAAATAATAATCGATTTATATAAAAATCGATTATTTTTTAATTTTTAATCACCTTTGGTGACTGAAAATACTCTGGTTTTCTTAAAGTGAATTCACGTATTCGTTTCAAATCAGCTGCACTTGGACCACTATTGCAATAATTTTTAACAACGCACACCCTGTCCATTTTTAATTTTCAACAATTTTAATCTTCCTAGTTCTCACTTTAGAGTTTTTATTATTCATTATCATTACTTAGTTTACAATTTGACTACTCGCATTTATAAAAACTAAGGTTAGATGGTATTGGAGTTGCAGTAGCGACGCCGCGGTGAAAAATCAAACTGCTTAGATAAACGATTTTGAGGACAGGTTTTGTCAATTTTTCCGTATGATTTCGCTCCTCTTATCTAGCTTCCATGGTTCAATGTATGCCTTTGATCAGAATGTACTCATATAATTATTTGGCTTCTTCCTAGCACTATTGGTTTTAGGCCTGATAGTGACGTCTTCCTTGTGAAGTTGACAAGTTGTCTATTATTAGGGTTGACTGCCGGTTTCTCTTGTCTCCACCAATTCTATCAACTATATCTTAGGTTGCATTTTGTCCGAAACAACTCCAGCAATTTCATCAGAACTGAAGAAAGGCTTATTGGACAGTGTGTCCTTGGTGTTAGGTCAGACATAGCACAATAGAACCTTGCGAGTTGAGGATCTAAAAGATCCACTTCCCACAAACCTCAGCTAACCTAGATCAGATAAATTACCTACCTTGGAACTGTTACCAGCTTTGCGGTATATACCCTCATGCCAAACTGATTTTGAGGAAGTTACTTTCTAATTGGAAGGGATCTGCCCTTGGGGATTTGAATGGCTAAAATTTACTTATGATGGTCCTGATTCTATTTGGTCTTGTAACTTCAGTGGCTATTTTCGTAGAACTTGGCCATTTTGTCCTTAGTTCTCGTAGACCAATTCTTGACTGAGAGAGAGAAATTAATTTGTAAGAGCCTCAAATACATTTCAAAATTACCAATAAACGTTAAAAGTTTCCAAAAACTAAAAAAAAGAAAAATTATGTCGAACTGAAATAATATTTCAACTTAATTGTAAAGAAACAATCTGAATTCTTGAGTTCTTCATTGTATTAAATTTGATCACGGATAGTCTTACGAAGTCCCGTGAATCGATATCAAATCATTTTATAAATTATTCAGAAAATTTGGATTTTCGGTTGGTGGTGGTGGTAGTAGTAAGTTATTTCAATTTTTAAAGCTTACTCTTTAATTAATCCAATTCATTTGAGGATTTATGAAAAACGTTCACGAATTTCTGCCATAGAAAATTCAATTAGACTTTACGAAGAAGGAAATGAATTACGGTCTTATATATAGTCAATTTATATTTGAAATATTTTAGAAACGTCCATTTAAACAAAAATATCAAAATTGGATTAGGTATACAAATTAATATAAAATAAATTGATTTTTCAAATCAACAAATTTCACGAAAGAAATCCAACATCAATCACTCGACCGGTTTTACAAATTATATTTTCATCAGCAAGAGTAAATTATTGTAATGTTTTTGTTATTTATTTAAATAGTTTTTACTTGTGGGAGAAAATTATACACACTACTATGGCTAATTACTATTTATTTATTTAAAGAAACACATACTGTATTAAACCTAATTGATATACATACTCTACTTAATGTCTACTAATTTATTTACACTCGGTATAATAGTTCTAATTTATTTTTACCACTTGAATATTTCACTATTTATCTTCTTCTATTTCATCACTGTCCGATTTCTAAGAACTTCTGTAAACTGTCTGTGAACTAACGCTTTACTGTCCGTTTCACTAATTGTTCACGCACTCAATGACCCGCGTATATATAGTCCTTCTCAACTCTCGAAAATTCCAGTACCTTCCGCGCTCGTCCTATGCACAAACAAAGCATTTTACTCGAATGTTCTCGAAAGGGGCACAACCACCAAAGTTTACAGTCGAGGGACAGGGCCGGCTTTGAGTTGGTGACCTCGTAACATTATATAAATTGTAACAAAGATATGGCTCGTTATAATCCTGACGAGTTGAAATAACCGTAGCACTATTTGTTATTTTTATTTTGTATATTTTTCCAAATTTTAGAATCATTTCTAGATTTCTTTATTATTAAAACCTGTTTATTTTCTCCCTAATACAATAAAATCTATTTCATCTAAAAATTTTCTCGGTTATTTTACGGTTGAAATGATTCCTTGCCAAATTAAATCGCCTCTTGCTTTCTGTCTCTTTCTCTTCCGCCTCGTGAGAATTTCCCTACAGCTAATTATCGCATTTGTCAGTCTCAATTAGAAATGTAGGGCTGAAGGGTGTGATTTAGAAGCTTTGAGAATTGCGAGAGAATGATGAATATACTAATTATTACGATATGAATTCCGGTAGGAACACTTACTACTTTATATACTAAGCCAGGTGAATTTACCGAATGCATACATACGAGAATTTAACGTTTCTAATAAACATATATAGGGTAAGCCATAAGGAACAGTACATACTACTACCCTGTCGTGTGAAAATAACGGTTTTCGTGTATATCTTTCTTCCCTTAAATTTGACAGAAAAAATTTTGAGAACTTTTTTTTCGTCCCTAAGAGATCTACAGAACTAGACTCTGAAGGTTAAAAAATATAGACTAGGTCCGAAGTTATGAGCCCTTAAATTGTTTAACAATAACCCTTCAACTTTGACGGGTTGTAACTCCGTTATGTTTTAAGGCATCTTGACGAATCTTTTTTCAGGTCGAAGCTTTTTTGAAGCTTGCTGCTTATTTGGGAAGGCTAGTCAAAAATTGTCAAAAATTTGGTAAAATGGCCAATAATTGTCAAAAACTGTCAAAATATTGAAAAAATGGTTAATTCCCAAATATTTTCAAAAATTGTCAAAAATTTGGAAAAATGGTCGATAATTATCAAAAACTGTCAAAAATGGTGAATATTTGTAAAAATTTTGAAAAAATGGTCAATAATTGTGAAAAATTTTGAAAAATAGTTCAAATTTTTTAAAAATTATCAAAAATGGTCAATAATTGTCAAAAACTGTCAATAATTGTTAAAATTTTGAAAAATAGTCAAAAATTGTTAGAATTTTGAAAAATGGTCAAAAATTGTTAAAAATTTAATAAAATGATCAATGATTGTCAAAATTTTTGAAAAATTGTCAAAAATGGTCAATAATTGTTAAAATTTTGAAAAATGGTCAAAAATTGTTAAAATTTTGAAAAAATGGCCAATAATTATAAAAGACTATCAAAAATGGTCGATAATTGTTTAAAATTGTCGAAATTTTTGAAAAATTGTCAAAAATAGCTAATAATTGTCAGAAACTGTCAAAAATGGTCAATTATTGTGAAAATTTTGAAAAATGGTCAATAATTGTCAAAAACTGTCAAAATATTGAAAAAATGGTTAATAATTGCCAAATATTTTCAAAAATTGTCAAAAATTTGGAAAAATGGTCGATAATTATCAAAAATTGTCAAAAATGGTCAATAATTGTCGAAAATTTTGAAAAATGGTTAAATTTTTTGAAAAATTATCAATTATTGTCAAAGACGGTCAATAATTGTCAAAAATTGTCGAAAACTGTCAAAAATTGTTAATATTTTGAAAAATAGTCTGAAATTGTTAAAATTTTGAAAAATTGTCAAAAATGGTCAATAATTGTTAAAATTTTGAAAAATGGTCAAAAATTGTTAAAAATTTTTAAAAAATGGCCAATAATTATAAAAGACTGTCAAAAATGATCAATAATTGTTTAAAATTGTCGAAATTCTTGAAAAATAGTCAAAATTTTTGAAAAATTGTCAAAAATAGCTAATAATTATCAGAAACTGTCAAAAATGGTCAATAATTGTGAAAATTTTGAAAAATGGTCAAAAATTGTCAAAATTTGGAAAAAATGGTTAATAATTATAAAAAACTGTCAAAAACGGTCAATAATTGTTAAAAATTGTCAAAATTTTTGAAAACTGGACAAAATTTTTGAAAAATTGTCAAAAATGGTCAATAATTGTCAGAACCTTTCAAAAAGCTAAAAAATTGTCCATAATTGTTAAAATTTGGAAAAATGGTCTAAAATAGTGAAAATTTTTGAAAAATTGTAAAAAATTATTAGTAATTGTCAAAACTGTTAAAATTGGTCAATAATTGTTAAAATTTGAAAAAATGGTCAAAAATTGTCAAAAATTTTGAAAAAATGGCCAATAATTGTCAAAATTTTTGAAAAATTGTCAAAAATGGTCAATAATTGTTAAAATTTTGTAAAATGGTTAAAAATTGTCAAAATTTGGGGAAAATGGTCAATCATTATAAAAAACTGTCAAAAACGGTCAATAATTGTTAAAAATTTTCAAAATTTTTGAAAACTGGACAAAATTTTTGAAAAATTGTCAAAAATGGTCAATAATTGTTAAAATATGGAAAAATGGTCTAAAATGGTGAAAATTTTTGAAAAATTGTAAAAAATGATCAGTAATTGTCAAAACTGTTAAAATTGGTCAATAATTGTCAAAAATGGTCTATAATTGTTAAAATTTGAAAAAATGGTCAAAAATGGTCAAAAATTGTCAAAAATTGTCAAAATTTTGAAAAAATGGTCAATTAAATATAAAATAAAGCTTAGTAGAACGTACTGGGCCTAATCTAATTCCCAACAACGCATTCTATTGCGCGTATTTTTATTGATGGTTTTCGCAACCTCGCATTCTATTGTGCATAAGAAGCAAGCTTCTGTCGGCGGTACGAGGACCGCTCACTTTTTTTATTCTCTATTAATATACGTAATAATATGTATATTGCGGAAGTCATTGGACAAGTATTTTACAACTAAGGTCATTTTAAATAACCATTCCCAAGGTTGCTGGATTGCATATTTCTGAAAAACAATAACGACACATTACTTTCATCAATATCATTTTCTGCTAGGCGTTCGAGGTGAGTGAATATTCTTCTACATCACGTTTGCCGTCTTTGAACGCAAAATCAGCCACTACAGGAGAAACAATATGAAATGGTAATTTTTAGGGTATATTTCCAGAACTACTAGTATTTAGTATTTAATTGATGACATGTTGAAAAATCTACTATATAAGTAACTAATATTAAAGTAAATTCTTACGTTTCTAAACTTTGACCCGATTCTCAGGTAACAAAATTTATAACTTTTATATTAACTATTCAAAACAGCTGGAACGTTTAGTTTAATTAACCTAGTTGACTCGATAAAATGGAGAATTGTTTTTAAATAAACACCCTAAATAATAGGTGCATCAGTTTTTAAACACCGTTACCGGTGCGAAAGTTCATGGCTGGCTCGGTGGTAGTATATAAAACACCACCGCAAAACCCTCAAATTCAGCAATTTGCCGAAAATGATAAATCACTTTGGCCGCATGTTGTTCTGAACTGCGTGTGCTGTGCCCCTTTTGACTCACTCCTTGCTCCTACCGTGGCTGCCATTAATATTTTTAACCCACCATTTCACGGAATGATATATTTCTGAAAGTAGAAGAAATCTTTCGGAAGGAAATAATCAGATTTTTTGTATTAATTCGGTATATCTCCGCTTTCATTTTATTTGATTTTTATTATATTGCTTTCAATAAGATAACAAGGAAAATGTTTGGGAAACAAGTTTTCTCATGAACTCATAACTTTATAAATATTGTTACGTCGGACATTTACTGAGGATATGTAGAGGTCCATAAAGAAAAAGAAGAAGACATTCATCCGGAATCATCTAGAACCGTCATCGAAAAGTCTAGAAATGTCATCGAAAAGTCGAGAACTGTCAGTTGCTACAATAGTTTACCAGTTACTTATCTCACAGACATTTTCGGTCCACTCTTGTTTAATATATATTCATTAATGACATATCCAACTGTCTTAAAGCTGGTCAGTTTTTTTATGGATAATCTGAAATTGTTCCTCCTAGTCAATATTTTGGGTGATTGTACCAAAATTCAAGTAGACGTTGACAACTAAATGTCATGCAATGTCTTTTGGACGTTGCAGAAGTTTTACTACTAACAATTATAACATCTGTGGTGTTCTTCTGGATAATGTCCAACAGATCAGAAATTTTAGTGTGATTCTTGGTCGACATATATACTGCTATTTTTAAACCAGTCCAAATGTTGGGATTTGTTAGAATATGCACTCGGGATTTTCAGTATTCACTTTATCAAGACTATCAGTTGTGCAGTTGGAGTATGCTTCTTGCCTTTGGTCACTTAATTATGATCATTAGATTCAACGTATTGAAAGAGTTCAACAGTTTTTAAGTCCAACAATCCAAAACTATATATTATGATTACTTCGACATGGAATATGCTTAAAATATGTTTAGAAAGGACTTACTGTGGCTTCTTGATATAGTCCATTCCAGAGTTTTTTGACCCTTTTAGATACCTTGTAGAGTATGTCTATGCGTCTAAAGTTGATTATTTGTCTGATTTTATTTATTTGTAATTTTATCATATCTGTGTATTTTTAATTATTTATCATAATCTCTACTCTGTTTTATTATTTTATACTGAAATTCGGCTCTCTCCGTTAATAAATAAATAAAAACATTGTGAAACAATTAAATAGGATTATTGAAGTTTATTTGATTTATTGAAACGGGATAAAAACAATTTTTACTTTGCCACACAAAATTTTTTTGCGATCAACCGTTTAGAATTTTCCAGTTGGTCGTAAACTCCTTCTTTATGAAATTAACACGCGAAACTCGCATAACGTGCTCCAACCACACCTCCGTTACTAAACTTTTAAATTATAGCCGATACGACTGATGAATTCGGCCTGTTTATGCACGTGCCGAACATGACAAACCGTGAAGAATGGGCGTGCGAAAGGCTAAGCGAAACAAATTACGTTTTCTGTCAAGTAGATGTATCGGTGGTTCAGATTTTAATTTTAATTATAGCGGCTGGACTTCGATATTCATATCAATTCATGAATAATAAAATTAGCCATTTAGAAAAATTGGATACAAGAAGACCTCAAGCTTTTGTATTACTTACTACAAATACACTTCCTTCAATTATCTCTTTCTTCTGTGACCAGTACGGAACCACAACTTTATTTTATACATAAACCTTTGAGACAGTATTGTTCATTATATATACAATGTGAGTTATAAGGAACTTTACATACTCCTACCTCCTACCAGGAGCCACAATAGACTCTTGCAAGACACACTCATATATTTGGGTTGTGCTCATCAGCCCAGGCACTTGAACTAAAACTTTGTACCATGTTATCTACTTCCATTCCAGAAGCTTCGTGTCTTCTATAAAGGCCACTAGTGTGAATGGAGGCATTTTCAGTAGTTGTCCGTCTAAGTAATTTTAAGTTCTCTCAGAAGCAGAGTATGTGAGTAGGTGTTTCATCATCAAGTTCACTAACTTTGCCCATTTTGTACAGATGTTTCCTCAGAGTGCAGTGTCCAGTAACCAGGTCGGTAACTGTCTTCAAGTGTCTCTTACTCAGTTTCAATAGCTTGGTTGAGAGTTCCTTGTCTACCTTGTTCAGTAAAATATTTGTATGGAGGTGCCCTTGTGTCAACCTCCATTTGCATTGGTGTTTCCTATCTAGCTAGTTCCCGATTTCCCCTCTTATGAAATCTTTTGTGATTCCACAAAACGGTTCCGGACCTATCACGTCTCCTTTAGAGCTTTCTTTAGCTAACTGGTCTGCCATTTCATTACCTGCAATCCCCTCATGTGCCGGCACCCATATTAGAGACACTTTGTTGTCTCTTGCCAGCCTGTTGAGGGATTCTTTGCAGTTTTTCACCAGTCTAGACCTGGTTGTTGGAATACTGATAGCTTTAAGCAGAGCCTGGCTGTCAGTGGATATTCAAATTTTTTGTCCGATATATCCTCTTCTGATGTTCTTCACCAGACTATTGTTCCATATATATCAGAGTTGTGTAAAGCCAGTGTACCACCTCAGGTCGTATTCCCCAGGTTTTGCCCATACCTCTTCTGCATAGCCACAAAAGCCTAGTCGCCCTGGTAGTAATTTTTTCCAGGTTTGCTTTTAAATTCAGTTTGGAATCAAGGGCCACTCCCAGATATTTAACTTCTTTGGATATTTCTAGTTCTTCTCCGAACAACAGTACTCTACCCTGCGGGAGAACTCTTCTATTCGTAAAAGCAACTAGTTTTTTTTTTGGATTAACTGAAAGGTCCTCTTTAAGGCACCATTCCTCCACAATCCGCATTGCTTCCTGTAGGATTTTCATAACCACCTCTGGGAATTTCCCATTGTAGACAATCATTATGTCGTCCGCAAAGCCATGCGTCCATATGCCTTGATCATTCAACCTTCAGATTAAGTCATCCATAACTGTTTTACAAAAGTGGTGAAAGTACTCCACCTTGAGGACATCCTTTAGTTGCCCTAACGGTGTATGTTTTATCATGCATATGTGCTGTCAGTCTCCTATGCTCGAGCAAGGATCCTATCCATTTGCATGTGGTGCTGTTAATCCCTCTTTTTTTTTTAAGGGATCTGTTAATTGATGACATCGATGTGTTGTCATAGCACCTTCGATGTCTAGAAATGCTGCAAGGGCTACCTCCTTATGATTCAGGCTCCTTTCGAGACCTCAGACCAAATTATGCAGGGTAGCTTCACCTGATTTCCCTGCTTGATAAGCCCATTGTAGTCTATGTAGAGGGATGCTCTTAAGCGCTCCTTCTTGTAAGTACATTTGTAAGACTTTTTCCATGGTTTTCACCATGAATGATGTCAGACTGATTGGTCGGTAGGATTTAGCCTGGGTGTACGCTGCTTTTCCTGGTTTAGGAATAAACACCACCTTGACTCTCTCCTTGCAATTGGTATATACCCTAGAGCATGACTGCTTCGAAGTATCAGAAATAAAGGACACATTATGATGTCTTATCCCTCTTGCAGAAGCTTGAGGAATATGCCATCTGGTCCTGGAGTTTTGTAGGGGTCAAATGAGTTTACAGCCCATCTGAGTAGATGGGGTCTGAATATCTTAATCGTGAGTTCCCAGTCCTCTTTGGTTGCCTTTGTTTTGTCAATCGGCACGTTGTCATAGCTTGACTCTATCTTTACCGAACCTGGAAAGTGCACACTGAGGAGATGCTCTAAAGCCTCTGCCTCAGTATTTGAAAACTTTCCGCTCGGCAACTGAATAGAACCAAGTTTGTTGGAAGTATCCCTTTTGAGAACCCTGTTGATTCTGACGCTGTCAGGGATACCTTGTATGTCCCCTCAGAATTCTTTTCGGGACTTCTCCTTGGATTTTTCCATTTTTGCATTATATGTACCTAGTTTAGCTTTATACGCTTCCCAGTTACTCGTTTTTTTCGCTTTGTTGAAAAAGCGTCTTGTTTCTTTCCTTAGCGACGTCAGCTCTTCATTCCACCAGATGGCTTGTCTAGAAGAGCGATTCTCCTTTATCGGACAAATGTTTTGATAAGAGGAGGCCCTAATAGACCCACTCACTACACCACTTACTCAACCTCGTAAATGGCACCGAAAGCGGGAGTTTTCAAGGTCATGCGTTTTCCTGAATGGTTGGTTATATCTTGCAGATATACCAACCCCGTTTAATTCAATGTCTGTACTTTGAAAAATATTTTTCAAAAACTTTGTAAGGCGTTATAATAGTATTAAACTATTACCTTTGGCATCTAAAGTAGAATGGGTAGGAATCGTAAAAAAGTATTAACTAGATTAGCTGAGTGTGTATATCCAAAATATGTGGTAGTTTCGTCACAATTTGGATTAGTTTTTTGTATAAATTTCTTCCCTCTCCGAATTATGAAACTGTCAAACATTTTATATTACTTGTAGTGATGAGCAAAGCAAGACCAAGACCAAGACTTGGACAATCTTGGTCTTGGTCTTGCTTATTTAGTCTTGGTATTGGTCTTGCGTATCCAGTCTTGGTCTGGGTCATTTCATCTGTCTTATTATTTTTTTAAAGATGGTCATAATTATAATTTTAAAACAATTTACAAGACCTAGCAAATGTAGACAAATATTTTAACTCATATATCGTCCCCTTTCTATATAAACCTCTTATCTGAAAAATTACCATTTTCGGGAAATCATCAAAAAAATCTATTAGAAGTGCTGAGGAGTGTATTTCGTTCTTGTTCATTCGGTCTTGGTCTTGCTAGTCTAATGATAATCTTGGTCTTGGTCCTGCTTTTTTGCAAGACCAAGACCAATTTTGCTCATCATTGCTTTGGGATTATTAAAACCAGTAGGAAAATTAATAAAGTGAATATGGTAAAATTGGCGCGAACTTATGCATCAATGAGACCCAGCGATGCCGAAACTACCCGTTTCATTTTGTCCCTTAGAAACAATAAATGGTCGAAGTACCCAGTAGGTATTGATATTTTTGGAGATATGAGCAAGATAATTGCTTTTTTTCAAGTTACCTTATTCTGCAGAATACAAGGATGGCTATTTTCAATGATCTTCTACATCATTCTTGGTTGATTCCGGAGTACTTCTTCACACTGTTAAACGTCATTGAGGCTAGAAAAGTGACACAGTTGCTGAAGGATATATAGATTGTCTTCTTTGCACAAGAAATCGAGAAGTTACACACTATTTTGACGGTTTTTCATTGGTTTTTAAAGTAGTAGAAGTAGTTATACGACGTAAAAGTATGAACAGCTCCTCACGACTCACTCTGTATATAGTTTTTGTTGTGTGGCTTCCCTCCTACTTCTCTTTTTTCTTGTTGATACGTACTTTAAGCTGATCATGTAGATTTTTGCTTTTCTCTTTTTAAAAATGTTTTAAAAATTCAATAATCAATAGTTTCCTGGTTAAACTTGTTAGTGTGATGAAAATACGGTAAAAGTGGAAACTACTACTAATGGCCGAAAGTGCAAATGCGGATAGCGTAGCGTAAGTTGCCGTAGGTGAAATTAACTTGTCACATACATGAAGGATTCCTTCAGAATTTCTCAAATACTCAACAAACAATCAAAATAATTCATAAGTTCTGTGATGAAACATGTAGGTAGATAGCTAAATAACCCGTTAAATATTCATAATTTGAAACATGATACAAAAACCCTCTTGTAAGCAAACGAAAACCTTTCAGTTCACATAGAAGAACGTTAATTTAACAAAACAAGTAAAACATTATCTTTTGTACTGTACCTAACACTTAAAACAGTATAAATAATAGAGTTTTCCTTAAAAAAAGCACTTAAAGGAGGCGTAACAGACAAAGCTGTAAATATGTCCGAAAATACACAGAGCTATCAGTTTCTGGAAGCACTTTAGCACGATCCAAAAACCCATTAGAGGTTTTTGCGGGCAGCAGGTGAAGTTAAGGAATGCTGGTAGACCTTCTACGTGGGATAGATTGACCTGGGGGCCACTTTTTATCCGCAGCTGGAGTCTTCCCACAGATCCCAATGCATAGGAAATAGGAAATATCACATATTGAACGGTTCGATGCATAGGCGTCACATACTTTTTTTTATAGGAATATTAATATAGTATTAATAATAAATATATTTTTCTACTGTCTTACATAAATGTATCTATACTTATAATACTTTTATTTTAAGGTTATTGCAATTGTTGGAATATGTGGATCTTGTAGGAAACTCAGAAACTTGTAGGAAGAGTTAGAAAATCTCAAAATTAGTGACATTGATGATATAAGTAGATACCATGTTATTGGTAAAAATACCTGAAAATGGTAGGATTAAACAAAATAGGCGGTGTTCCTAAACAAATAGCCGAATATTTAAAGTTACCATATCCCAAAATGTACACAGGTCACTGTTTAAGATTTCTGCCACACTTTTGGTTGATGTCGGTGGTGATTTAATGGCTCTTAAACAACATCGCGGATGGAAATCCTCAACAACAACCGAAGGATATGTCGATGCGAGTCAATAAATAATAAGACGTCAACAGCCAATAGAATTATAAATTCAATTGAAAGTAATTTACAGACCTTTCAAAAAAGAACACACCGTACAGTTTAAGCCGTCCCACCATTCACCGCGTATTATTGAACAACCGGCCAACACGGATAAGAGTGTAGTTGTAAATAATTAATTATTATAAGTAAATGTTTAATTTAAATTGTTCCCGAATTTTGTTAAATAAATAAAAGTTATTGTAAGCTTATTATATGCTTGGAAACTTTTAATTTCAATCTACATATAGTACAATCATTGTAGCAGAAAATCAGCTGTCACCTTCGAATTCTTTGAAACTGCATCGACATAAGTCCGACTGACGCTTTTTGTTTTTATGGTTAAATTTTATTGATAAAAATATTGAAACCAATCTGTATAATTATGATATATTTGAGCCTTTCAACTCTTAAAAACTACCCCTATGCAAAAAATTATGTTAAACAATCACTTTTTCAAAGTTTGCGAGTGATTTACTTGGGCAATCATTTGAAATATCAAATTGCTTTAAAAATAAGAAAATTTTTCTTGCTCTGAAAAAATGTCACGATAACTTGGTTAGTTTTCAAGTTATCGTATCTTACAAATGAGAATTTTGAAGATAATTTCAAAAGCTACAAGATTATGTATATATAAAATATAAAGTCTCGCTAAAATACAGACTTCAAGTAGCTAAATCTCAAATGGAAAGCGCTAAAATAAAAGTAATTGAGGAAGGTATACTATTAATTTTAATTAAGTACCTTCAATTGTCCATTTAAAAATATGATTGACTCAACGATAACTCCTCCAAATTTACTCTAATTGACTTTTAAGAATATTCCAGATCTTTGAAGGTCTTTCCAAGCACTGTAAAAACCTTCATAAACATTAAATTAATCCTGTTTCCCAAAAAAATGTCCACTAACCATATCTCACTTTGTAGGAGATTTGGCGTATTCTTCATTTTTGTTTATAGCACTTTTTGATAAAATGCGTAATTTTTGAGTAGTTTCCAATAACCCACAACGTATTGACATTTTTTGCTTGAAATTTGGTCCTCTTTCAATCGGCGCTACGTCACCAATTTTAGGTGACACATTCTCTAGTTATCTACAAAATTTCAAGTAAATTTTTTTAGTTTCAAAGAATTTGGAGAGGAAAATCTTCAATAACTCCTAACAGTTATGAATTTTATTTATTGTATCTGGAATAATTTAAGTTTTGGCCAGATATGTTGATAATCAATTCAGCACCTAATACCTTAGTACATTCTCTAAGCCTCACAAGATACTCGATTTTAGTCATTATAATAATTTTAGAGCTTCGCACTCTATAGTAACTTTTCCTTTTGTAGCTATGTCTATTTTTCACAGCTGATTTTATCACAGTTTTCAGTATTCTTTTCTTAAAAAGAACTTCTATAAAATTTATAGGCTGCTGGTTAGAGACACCAACATTGAGTTTTATTTACTTTGGGTAGCGCCACTGCTTGAAGCTTTACTCTCGGAAAGCTCGGAAAGGAAGTTTTTACTTTTGTGATGGATAACATTTTTATCCTTTGGGTAGACGTTAAATCAAATAAGAATGTAATTTCGTTTTCGGTTGTTTCAGGACAAAAATTAGAAATAACTGTACGAATATATCATCATAATTTTACTGCTGTTTTCAAACTGTTCATTTAAAAAATTACTGGAGCATGTATACTATTTTTCCTATATGTTTATCAAGTACTGCATATTTCTATATGCAATACAAGGGTTGCATATAACAACTTAGTTGGCACCTGTCAACAAATATCAAATGTCAAAATTAACATGTTTGGTCAACTTTACGCCAAAGTTTCAGATCGGTTTGCTTAAAGCTGTACCTAAACTTGATGAGACAGTCGAAAAATGGAATTGAGCCGAGAAAGAGTACGAAAGAGAGTGTACGTTGGCGGGTTTTCATTTTGAACATTCAAATCTTTGTACTTGAAATTATACAGTGTACATACACGGACGAAGTTTTTCAATGTAATAGACTTCGTTAAGGTAGGATCAAGAATGATCGTTAACGTCTAAAGAAGATATAACACACAGAGAGAAGAAAAAGAAAACATTAATTGCATACGGAGGAAATTTATTCCAAGTATATTGTATCACGTTAGTGCAACAGTTCAAACTCGCCCCCGTAAGCAGACAATTGTTGAAAGGCTTTTATTATTTCGTCATCAACATCAAGTTCCATTCCAAGGGTAACGTCTCAAATTGCTTTTCTACACGCAACCCTCTAAATGTAATTACATGAAATTTTCCAAGGGGTGAGATTTCTTGGCTCGAATTTTGTTTTGTCGTTGTTTACTCGATCCCTTACCTTTGATTCTTATATTAGATCAAATCTACAAAGAATTGTTGCGAATGTGGGTCATGAAAACTTTCCCGGCTAATTCTTGTGTCGTAGTTTTGAAAGCAATTTCCTCGTTTGTTGTTACTACTACGATTTCGGTTTTATCCACTTCGCGTGGCTTTGTTTTCTAATTACTGTTGTTTAAAAAAAACAGTACATGTTTAATGACGTAATCTGTTTTTAAATTAAATAATTCATAAACGAGAGGGAAGAACAGAGAATTCCAACAGCAGAGTATAACACAAAGAGTATAAATCAAAAATTGAACAAAATAAAATGCGAGTCTTTTAGGCCGAAAAACAAGAAAACTGTTGTAATGAACATTCTGTAATATATTTCTTATTTATTTAAATAGTTTTTACTTGTGGGATAAAATTATACACACTCTACTTAATGTCTACTAATTTATTTACACTCGGATAATAGTTCTAATTTACTTTTACCACTTGAAAATTAATTACACTATTAATCTTCACTATTTCATTCACTGTCCGATTACTAAGAACTTCGGTAAACTGTCTGTGAACTAACACTTTGTCTTCGTTTCACTAATTCCCCAAATCACTCAAAAATCCGCGTATATATAATCTTTCTCAACTCTCGAAAATTCTAGTATTTTCCGCGCTCGTCCTATGCGTAGCAAAGCGTCTTTTCGAGAATGTTCACGAAAGGGGCGCAGCCATCAAAATTTACAGTCAAGAGACAGGGTCGGCTTTGGGTTGGTGACCTCGTAACAATAACATACTGCTAGCCTTGAATCATCATTATTTTGTAGTAAGAAGATCTCTGGAAAAATAAACTAATGGACAAAATTAACGCAACACTTAAAATTTTTCTTATTTTCGATTTAGAATAACTCTTTCAATTTTAAGCCGTTTAAAATGTTATTTTTGCACAGCAGGAAACTTATTAAAATTATCATAAGCATTTCGAATATTTGTTAAAATCGATTTGACAGTTTATTATACCGTGTGGAATGAAACAATATTTATGTACCGTAAATTCTAAACACCCTGTAGGGTAAACTGGAGGGTACTAATTTTTTCTTTGCAAATGGTTGGGAAGACTGATTCATTCTCGATACTTTGTTTTTTGATTCATTCCAATATCTTTATCTTTACAAAACCCCCATCTCCCAACTCTCACAACGCTCCTAATTCTCACGACGCTCACTACGTTCTCAACTCTTTCAACCCAACTCTTCCAACTCTTTCAAATCTCTCAACTCTTTCAACTCTTTCAACTCTTTCAAGTCTTTCAACTCTTTCAACTCTTTCAACTCTTTCAACTCTTTCAACTCTTTCAACTCTTTCAATTCTTTCAACTCTTTCAAATGTTTCAACTCTTTCAACTCTTTCAACTCTTTCAACTCTTTCAACTCTTTCAACTCTTTCAACTCTTTCAACTCTTTCAACTCTTTCAACTCTTTCAACTCTTTCAACTCTTTCAACTCTTTCAACTCTTTCAACTCTTTCAACTCTTTCAACTCTTTCAACTCTTTCAACTCTTTCAACTCTTTCAACTCTTTCAACTCTTTCAACTCTTTCAACTCTTTCAACTCTTTCAACTCTTTCAACTCTTTCAACTCTTTCAACTCTTTCAACTCTTTCAACTCTTTCAACTCTTTCAACTCTTTCAACTCTTTCAACTCTTTCAACTCTTTCAACTCTTTCAACTCTTTCAACTCTTTCAACTCTTTCAACTCTTTCAACTCTTTCAACTCTTTCAACTCTTTCAACTCTTTCAACTCTTTCAACTCTTTCAACTCTTTCAACTCTTTCAACTCTTTCAACTCTTTCAACTCTTTCAACTCTTTCAACTCTTTCAACTCTTTCAACTCTTTCAACTCTTTCAACTCTTTCAACTCTTTCAACTCTTTCAACTCTTTCAACTCTTTCAACTCTTTCAACTCTTTCAACTCTTTCAACTCTTTCAACTCTTTCAACTCTTTCAACTCTTTCAACTCTTTCAACTCTTTCAACTCTTTCAACTCTTTCAACTCTTTCAACTCTTTCAACTCTTTCAACTCTTTCAACTCTTTCAACTCTTTCAACTCTTTCAACTCTTTCAACTCTTTCAACTCTTTCAACTCTTTCAACTCTCTCAACTCAACTCCCAGTATTTTTTCCAATCGAATCCGGGGTAATTTGGCTATGTGAACCATTAAAACGTCCAGTCCAGTCATCTACTATAATCTCGAAATTTAGCTATACATTTAACTCTCTTAAGCTGGAAACACAACAGTTACAGCATTTTGTCGCGCGTCGTTGCATGCTCCACCCTATAGATTTCTTTCATTTTTGGTAGGTGTAAGTTACATAAGCATCAAAATCTTATCATGCAACAGAAACAGTTATAATCCAGATTCGGGTTTAGAAAAAAAATATATTTTATCAAGATTTTATAAATCAATAGTTTATTCCAAAAGAACAGAATAAGATATGTAATCATAAATCCCTAATCGATTTATACTTAATTAATATTTAATACGCCCATGGAAAAATTTGCCTGACTAATAACTTTTGGAAAAACTTCAATTAACAAGTTTATCCCTTCTAAAACAGCCAAATGGACAGTTAATGTTGGGGCTAAATGGAGTTTGGAACACTTTTTCCTAATAAAAAAAGTTTTTCAAACCATAAATATAAGTTTCTCACACCGGCTACTTCCAACAACGGTAGTAGTATGGAAACAAAGGAAGAGATAATTTCGATTATTATATGGGGTCAAATATAAAACGAAAAAATTTTAATTAAAAGTTGCGTTATACCTCGAAAAATTATAGATGTTGAGTTAAAGGCGTTTTATTTAGAAATTCAATTTTCAAATTAATAGAAAATTGATGTTGGTTTGAATATAAGAAGCCACCCACAATCATTAACAAAAGTCTCCAGCTAATTTCCAAACTTCCCCAAAACTGAACGACGATTGAAGTGGCAAGATCAAAAGACTAGTCTCTTCATCAGAAACTGGAAGAGGCAATTAGACAAATATAATACCGCTAATTGCTAATTGGATTTTTCATTTAATTAAGAGATTATATCGAATGGTATTTTCGTGTAGATATAATGAAATTCTACCCTTTATTCAGGCATTAGTTTTAAATTATAAAGTACTTGTCTGGCGGATCAAGAGTGATATTCGTTTGATAAAGAGGTTTAGAGATATTACGAATTTTTCATATAAATTTTTTCAATCAAGAATTATTACGGTAAATACGAGGAGCGTTAGACAATTTATCCAGTTAAAAAAAGAAAGAGATAGAAAATAGAAATATTTTTACAAAACTACAAGTCATTTGGAGTAAAACCCATTAGGATAACGAACTGTACGTTTCGCTCTTTTTGAAACGAGAGTAGAAGGCAGATAGATTGAAACTAAACACGTTTTCGGTGGACACTATATCTCAAAAACTGTAATGTTGAATATAGTTTCATGATACATTTTTCACTAGTTCGTTCTTCTTTCTTCCCCACATGAGACCGATTTTTCAGCTACAAAATGACATCATTTTTAGGATAAATCACAGATAGAAACGTGACTGGATAAAAAATTTACAGTATCCAATCAGACAATAATTGATTTTTCAATATTCACATTTTGAAATGAAACAAAAATTTCCAATTCATGGGTTGGTAGCGTAACCAACACCTGTCACAGTGTAACTGTCACCTGTCATCGCCGAACCGACATCTGTCACCGTCATGCTGAAGTGAGGTTAGGTCGGATTTTTTTTTCTTTAATTGGGTAATATACCAGGAGATAAGTTGCCCAGCCTATACTCGGGAAATATTATAGTCTTGCTCCAGGCAATCGAATATCTTCAAATTAGATCACTTGGGCCCAGACTAAAATTCATCTCTGGCGTAAATGTTAAATTTGTGCATTGTTTAAATTGCGATTTATTGAAGTGAAACCTCTTTAGCCGCGTTGAGGAATTTTTGGTAGGGGCCAAACTTATGGATTCTTCACCTCCTTACCGTCACCGCGTCTGATAGTAGATAAAATTTTCGAAAAGAGTTAATTTATTCCTGGAAATTTCCATTTTTTATTGGCTTACAATAAAATTTCTGAAAAGATTTATTTATTAGTGAATTTATTAGCAAAAATGTCCCCCTACCATAGGAGTACGATAAAAATTTTACAAGTGATCAATTTATTTGTCATAAATTTGCGTACGATGGAATTTTTTCAAAGCATCCAATTATTTGTGAAAATTTCTATAAAAGTGGGTTGATTTGTAATAATTTCCATTTTCCAGAGGCGTACGTTAAAATTTTTAAGAGTGCTTTATATATTTTCATTTAATTTCATTTCCATCTACCATGGGAGTAGACAATTCAGTTTGTATAAGGGATCAGTTAATTTGTAAAAATTTCTGAATCATGGGCAAACGATAAAGTTTTAAATGGAGTTAATCCATACCCCTCCTTTAAATCCGAGTTAACTCGTATTTTCGCCTCCCAGATTGCGCTGAATATGCATTAATCGTCGATATTATGTTCGGCTTCTCAATGAAAAGACAGAAAGAGTGGTCCAGAGTGGTCTATCAAAATCTGAAGACGCGTTTAACTCAAATTCTCGTACAAGCGAAACTAAATCCTGGTAGATAAAAAAAATGGAAAAAAGCAACACACATTAGAGTCAAAGTTCTCTCGTTTGCCAGAGTAGCATTAGTTCAGTGCGGAACGTGTCAATTTGTGAACGTTAACAAACTGGAAAAGACTTTTGCAATTAAGGGGCTCTGCCTCTCGAGTTCAGGGCCCGTTAATTTTCCTCCTGAAAGTTTTGAAAGACGTTTCAGTTTACATCTGCAAATGCTGAACATCCAGATTACCTGTCATTATAATTTTCTTGAGCACGTATTTAACTGAACTAGGGCAACTTCTTACATTAGGACAGTTCATAAATCTGCCTCGGAGTTAGTTTTCCGTCGATTACATTTTCCAACTTTCTAGAGCCTCGAAATAGTTTCAATATATCCCGAGTAGCGAGCAACAGATCAAACGTTTTATTAAGGAAAACTTCGGCTTTTTCTTCCGTCTCTTGTTTTTTTCTTTTTAAGTTAGTTGCGACAACTCACAATTTTTGTTAACATACAGCGGTTTATTTCAGTAGTTTCAAAAGTTTGACTGTTTTTGAAAATCACAAAATTATCATTATGGTATAAATTTATTTGACCCCGAATGATCTAGCCGAATGGCGTAAATGTAGTTTCAGTTATGGAAGACGCTATCAATGAATTTTAAAATTGAGAAATAATTTAAAAAACGACATTTTACTCCATATTAAGACATTTTAACTTGAACCAAAGCAAAATACCGTGAAATATATCCCTTTAATAAAAAGGTGTAAGTTTCAGTTTTTTTTCCACCCTGTATATTAGCAGGGTACTTCTAAGTGATAAAAATACACGGAATTCATTCATACGTTCACAATTTTTCCAATACTGAACAATTGTGATTTGTAATTTTGATCAAAATCAGATCTTGTCTTAAAAAGTTATGGTTTTTTGAAAACTTGATCCAGTGATATTTTTTGAGAATATTATTATGCGAGAATATCGGATCCTTTGCCGAAGCTCGCCTTTTAAATTGACAAGAATGGACGAAAATTTACAAAGATTGACAAAAATCGACAAAAATTGACAAAAATTGACGGAAATTGACAAAATATGACAAAAAATAACAACAAAACGATAAAAATCGACAAAAATCGACAAAAATCGTTGAAAATCGACAAAAATCGACAAAACTTGACAAAAAATGTACTAAAATTGACCAAAATTGACAGAAATTTACCAAAGTTGACAAAAATTTACCAAAATTCACCAAAATTGACAAATTTTTTTAAATTATTTGAAGAATGGTCAAAATTTTTCAAAAATTGCTGATAATTGTCAAAAACTATCAAAAATTGTCAAAAATTGTCAAAAATTGTCAAAAATTGTCAAAAATTGTCAAAAATTGTCAAAAATTGTCAAAAATTGTCAAAAATTGTCAAAAATTGTCAAAAATTGCCAAAAATTTCCAAAAATTGCCAATAATTGCCAAAAATTGTCAAAAATTGTCAAAATTGGTCAATAATTGTCAAAAATTGTAAAAATTTTGAAAAATGGTCGATAATTGTCAAAAACTATCAAAAATGGTCAATAATTAAGAAAAATGGTCAAAAACTGTCAAAATTGGACAATTATTGTTAAAAATTGTCAAAATTTTGAAAAATAGTTGATAATTGTCAAAAATTGTCAAAATTTCTTGAAATACGGTCAAAAATGGTCAATACTTGTCAAAAATGGTCAGAAATTTGGAAAAATGGTCCATAATTGCCAACAATTGTCAATAATTATCGAAAATGGTCAATAATTTTGAAAAATGGTCTAAAATATTGAAAAATGGTCTAAAATATTGAAAAATGGTCAAAAATGGTTAAAAATTGTCAATTATTGTTAAAAATGGACAATTATGGTCAAAAACTGTCAAAAACTGTCAAAAACTGTCAAAAATGGTTAAAAATTGTCATCATTTTGAAAAATGGTTAAAAATTTGGAAAAATGGTCACTAATTTTGAAAAACAGTCAAAATGGTCAATAATTGTCAATAATTGTTAAAATTTTGAAAAATGGTCAATAATTGTCAAAATTTTGAGAAATAGTCAATAAATAATTCGAGCCGTTCCCGAAAATCGATTTAAACACGTAATTTAAAAAATCGATTTACTAAAAATCGAATATTACTATAAAAATCAATATCTAAAAATCGATTATAAGAAAATAATAACCGATTTATATAAAAATCGATTATTTTTTAACATCCCTAGTCAGTAGATCTTTTTAAGATTAATCATGATGAATAGCGAAAATGACGATTATTCTAGCACTCCTATTATAATCTAAGGTAATACAAAAAACTGTTTTAATTATTAAAAGGGCGACTGTAGAAAAAATTATGTGTGTTTTTCGAGCGTAAAGTAAAATTGCCGCTTTCACCCTGTATATTAATAATCAAAACAAGAAGACATTTTTTATTGGTCATTTGACCATCCCCTAACGTGCCTCTACTTATGGTAGAAGTATGTAAAGTAACTCACCCTGTATAGTACAACAAATGACAAAAACCTGAAAAATTGACAAAAATACTCACAAATTGTTTAAAATCAACTAAAAAATTGAAATAAATTCATAAAAATGGGCAGAAATCGGCAAAAAGTGATAAAAAATGAACTGGAATTGACAAAAATTTATAAAAATTGACAGAAATTAACAAAAATTTACATAAACTGGAACAAAAATATCATTTAATGGACAAAAATTTTAAAATCAAGAAAAAAACTAGTGATTTCATTTTTGAAACAAGGGTTTTTGCGAAATATGTAAAATCAAAAAATCTGTGTCGATAAGAGATACTCTTCACAATTAGAAAACATTTTCAATTTAAATTTAATAAGGGTATGGTTCATTATCATATAGTCTTTTTTCAAGTATTCACAACAGAGAAAAATTGAAAAAAACTAATCAAAAAAAAATTTACAAAATATAGCGAAAAGTGAGGAAAATTAATGAAAATTCACAGAAACTAATCAAAATTGACAAACATCGACAAAAAGTGACAAAAATTATATAAAATGGGTAAATCTGATCAAAAAAGTTTGTTTCTGACATCCTTAAAATCAATAATATCAAAGAAAAACCTTACTTCGGGATATCAGCTTTGAAAATAAAGTTTCTTGTAGAATATTTATTCCTAACAAATCTGTTTCGATCAGACTCAACTGCACAATATTACAAAACATTTTCTATTAAAATTTTAAAATAGTTAGGTTTATACATTATTCATCAGTCTTTTTTTTCATTATTTTTCCATAATCCAAATTAAAAAATTACATACCTGCTAGAAAAACTGAAGCAGATGCTCGAATTAGACAGAAAATAGTTAATAGACTTCTGTGTATCCGAGATTGAAAAATGTGTAATCCTTTTGGAAATGGAGCTATAACTAATAGCTAAATCCGAAGTCATTTCTTCGTTATAGACCATCGAGATTGTTGTAATCAAACAAAAAAATCACTCCGATAAACGTTGCCACGACCGAGCTAGCTACTACAGTCTGATAATCCGCGGATATTCCATTATTTATTGAATTTATATAATAATTTTCGAGTAAAGTGATACATTGCTATTATTTTTGAAAAGAGAATAGAATAAGCTTCTTAGTGATACGTCACTCGACCTAGGTTGCCATCCCAAAAAATTTAAGATGCCGGCAAAAACACTTGACATTTGCTCTAAAATATTGTTGCGAGGTCACCAACTCAAAGCCGGTCCTGTCCCTCGATTATAAATTTTGGTGAATGCGCTTGATTCTAGCACCTTCTGGTGTATTGCAGTATTTACGCATATGAGGAGCGTCATGAAATACTAGAACTTTCCAGAACCAATAAGCACTATATATATGCGGGTTTTTGAGTGCGTAAACAGTTAGTTAGTTCGAGTGAATTAGTGAAACGGACAGTAAAGAGTTAGTTCACAGAAGTTCTTAGTAATCGGACAGTGCATAAAATAGTGAAGATAAATAGTGTAATATCCAAGTGGTGAAAATAAATTGGAACTAATATACCGAATGTAAATAAATTAGTAGACATTAAGTAGAGCGTGTATATAAATTAAGTTTAATATAGTGTATGTGCTTCTTTAAATAAATAAATAGATAGTAATTAGCCATAGTGTGTATACTTTTATCCCACAAGTTAAAAACTATTCAAATAAATAAGAAAAACATTACAATATGCAAAATAACGTCTCATTCATCGTCCTAGAATTTCATAATTTTCCCATCATCCGTTTCAAAGATAATAAGGCTGTATAAACATCGAATGCAAAACCAACTCACAAAATGAATGCATGGTGGTTTTATGCAAAAAAATCAATTAGATAATTATATCAATTGATTTGTTTTGAAGAGATTCAAAACTTTGTAGGCGTCAGGAAAATAAAATTATTTCAGTTTGATTCACTTACTTGAATTTTTATTAAATTTTCAACGGGAAATGAATACAAAAAAATATTGAATTGCAGCGTAAAACCAAAGTCTGGCCTATTTCTTCAATAAGTATTTTCCAGTTCGTTGACTAAAACAAATTGGCACGTTCTACAGCGAACAAATGTTTCTCCAGAAACAAGTGAAAAACCAGCGTCCTTTTTGCTTCAACATGTGCACCTTTTCCCGCCTTTCCCATTTTTTCGACGATTGAATTTTGCTCATAGTCCATTAAGCAACGGAAATTACCGATAACACACTGTTTCGAGTACCTACTAGCGAAGATTCGTCAATTTATTGGATTCTAACGAATTCGTTTTAAAAATGCCTGAAATTATTTACATCGTTGGTGTACGTTAAAAGAAATACTTTGCCAATGAATTCCAGTTCAATAGACACCTTTTTAAAAAAACAGCAATTCCAATCCCGTAGTTTCGGACGCGCGACAATTACACTTTAGTGTAAGTTTGAATAAAGTGTTGTGGTACTTACAAATTGAAGTTTACTAGTAAGTTTGTAGTTTGCTATGTTTTCGTTAATTTGTATACAAACGCTGAAATTACCGATATGCATTTTGTGTATGGTTTGTTCTAGAAGCTAGACTTCTTTACGTTGAAAAATATCCTCAACGAGTAACGCCCCATCATTCTTCATATGAACGTATCCACCCACGCTCATCAGATACTGGAAGTTTACAGAAAAATTCAAACAGCACTGGTCATTCATTCATTCATTCGTTTGGGTTGTGCTCAACATCCCAGGCACTTGAACTGAATCTTTGTACCAATTCCCATGTTACCTACTTCCATTCCAGAAGCTTGGTGTTTTCTATAAAGGCCGCTAGTTTGACTGACTGGAGGGATTTTCAGTAGTTGTGATTGTTGTATTAATTCCTCTCCAAAGTGCTTCCGTCAAGTGCTTGTAAGTTATCGCAGAAGCAGAGTATGTGAGTAGGTGTTTCATCATCAAGGTCACATTTTCTGCACATAGGTATAGTAAAATAATTGAGGGTAGAACAAGATATTCTGGATGAAATTGTTCAACGCCCAAAAACAAGCACGAGAAAAATTGGTTACGCCATAAATATCAGCCACACATCTGAGTGGCGAATTGGAAAAGAGCAGCAATTGTACTCTTAGTACATCTAACGTGCTCAAGCTCTTTCACCTCGAGATTTTCCTCAGACAATTACATTTTGTGATTGGATGACAGAAGAAATATAACGAAATCCTCAATTTCCAAAAAAACATATTGTTTACAGATGAGGCACATTTTTCAAGAGTATACATAATAAACACCTGCACAATATTATAGAGAACCATTTTCGAAATGTTTTTTCAGTTAATGCGTGGATTGGAATAGTAGGGGACTACATTTTCTTCCTCAACCATTAAATGAAATTGCTTACAGCAGTTTTCTCCGACATGATTTTCCTGAATTACTCCACTCAATATTAGACAAATCATGTAGTTCATGCACGATGGTACTCCAATACATTTTTGGGCAATACTTTGATGGAACCGTTGGATTGGTCTAAAAGGGCCGCAACACTGGCCTCCTCTATTCACAGATTCAACTCCATGTGGTTTCTGGTTATGGAGTTACCTCAAATAATCAGGTTACGCACACTGATACTTGATATCAACGATTTCAAGGAAATACGCCTCAAATATTTAAGCGTGTTGGACGATCGATGAGACGTAGACTACGTTCATATATTTTGGTTGGAGGCGATAATTTTCAACATTAATTTTGAATCGTATATTATTTTTGCATTTTCCAACTTATTTTTTAAAAAGAAATCGGGTGTAAATACGACCAAATGTTCCCATTGTAATGCAATTTATATCGGTAAACAGAGAGAAATATTGAAATAAGATATAGTGAACATCTTAGTTGCTTTAGAAATAATCATTCAGATGAATCAAATAATCACTCCACATTGAATAATACCATTGGATTTTTACATGGTTGACAAAATTAATACAGACTTAATCATTAGAAATTAAAAAGTATCTGTATTGGTTTAAACAATAGTTTTGGTTTGCTATGGAAAATATTTAATAAAGGACAAAAATATAGTATATTGAAAAGACGTATTTAGCGCAAAAGAGAATTTCGAAAGTTTTCCAAGTGCTTTTTCATATCGCCTCGACTGTCTCAATCTTTTCACATTAGCTCAACCCAACTGGTTAAAAAGAAAAAGCACCATTACTAAAACAGCTCAAGTTTCTTTTCTTAATGTTTCGACTTTTCCGTAACTGTTGTGTCTGAAGATGCAGTGGTGGCACAAAAAGGCAACTATCTAAATAAAATATAGGGAATCGGAGAAAATGCATTTTTTTGTGTAGTCGGTTTTTTTAATTCAACCATTTAAAGAAGTTTATTTGAATTGATATACTGAAAATCGACAAGAATTTTAAAAAATATATACAAATGTAAGGTGATTCATTAAATCCACGGATCGTTCACTGGCTGTACACAACTGTGGTGAGACCCATGGTTACCTATGGAGCCTTAGTTTGGTGTCCAAAAACAGATCAGAGGAAAGCCGAGCTAGAGCTATCAAAACTTCAGAGGCTGTCTGTGCATAATGGGTGCGATGAGAAGCAATGGAAGCCATTCTCAATCTTCCTCCTCTTGCTTATCACAAACTCGCTTCTTGAAATGAGAAGTGATAACATGTTGGCCACAATTAACAACAACCAACCATACCGTATGGGTTGGAAGCATGCAGTCAGGAAGGAACGTTGGTGTGGTACACATACGGATCTAAAACTGACATAGGAACAGGAGCTGGAGTTCATGGTGCCAGACCCAGGTGCAATGTCCACGCATCGTTGGGGAAGTTTGCATCTGTATTCCAGGCAGAAATCTACGCTATCGACACGTGTTTGCAAATTAACATCAAAAGGGGGTATAGAGGCCAAAGGATCCTCATACTCTCAGATAGTCAGGCAGCACTGAAATCTTTAGCATGGTCTGGGACTGCCTACAAAAAATTTCAACCCTTTCAAACCATAATAGAGTAACTCTTAACTGGGTCCCGGGGCACAAGGGTATTGTAGGCAATGAAAAGGCGGACACTTTAGAAAAGCTAAGGTCTGAAACTGCATTCACTGGTCCTGAACCAGTATTTGGAATATCAAAATCTGCTGCACGTGGTTGTACATCTCGGTGGATTCAAACTAAACATCAGACGTACTGGAGACACATGCCAAAACAGGAACACAGCAAACTCCTGGTCCGGAGTCGCTTACTAACGAAATATTAAACCTCAGTAGAGGCCGGATAAGGAAAGTGACGGGATTACTCACCCTAAGGAAGCACATGCATACAATTGGCATATATAGGGATAAACCTATCTGTCGGTTGTGCATGGAAGAGGAGGAAACAGCCTCTCACATTATCTTCGAATGTGAAGCACTGTCTCATTGGAGATATAGACTCCTAGGGCTAGAGTATCCAAGGGAGGATTTCTCCAAGAAGGACCTAGTGAAAAAACTGATGAGCCCTGATAAGGGCTATTGGTCTCTTCACATAAACAGTATAATCAAGAGCACAAAAAGCCTAAAGGCTGAGGTGCCGAGGTCTCTAAGCCTCTGACTGATGGTGCCGAACCAATCAAACAATCAATCAATCAGGGTCATTCAAAAAAAGGTGGCACCGTTGTACGTTGTTAGTAAAACACTGAAATACAACACTGTAGTTTTCTTAGTAAAATATTTTCGTAGCCGCATGTGTATTCAAAATACAGGGTGTTGAAGAAAAAAAATGTTGTACACATGTCCAAACTACTCGCGAAATTGTAATAAAATTTTATATGAATATGTTTTGAAAGCCGACACTCTCCACAATTTGTTTCGACTTGTATAGAATCACAGCATTTTTTGTGAAATCTATTGATTGCCCGGAAAATGAAGATGAAATTCCTATCATTAGAATTGACTAATATTTATCAATAATAAATAAAAATGAGTGTATACTTGTAGGTAAAATTAATTTGCGTCGTTTCACAATTTGTCGGCGAGTAAAGAAATCTAGAAGCAGAGCCGGTTTCAGACTCATAATGATTGCCAAATGTCAGAAAATATTACAAAAAGTATAATAGGTACCTATAATAGTAGAAAAATTAATTAATCATCCGGTGAGCCTTCTTCCTCACTCGATGTGTCATCCAGCTCAATTACAAATGAATGAACAGGAAAACGTTGTCTATGGGTTTCTTCTACATCTTTTACGTGCTTGACGCAATTATACCTCACTACAGAACAAATATCTCTAATAAGTTTAATCACACTTTCATATAGAGTTGGCGAAACATTTTTTTTTCTTATTCCCTGTTTGATGTTAGACCAAATTGACTCTATGGGATTAAACACATAATAGTATGGGGGTAAACGAACCACTTCATGACCATGCTGCTTGGCAAATTCATCCACTACATATTTGGGTTTTAAATTGAGCTCTCGTGATAATTTCAGCAAATCTTTTTTTTAGCCACTGTGTTGGAATGCTGACACCCATTTTTTGCAGATAATCTGCAATTACTTGTTTTGTAGGCTTTGCTTTAGGAATTTCTTCAGTTTGCCTGGAATGGTAAAGAGCATTATCCAGAACTATTTCAGATCCTCCCGGGATGTTTGGAATTAACTGTTCCTCGAACCATTTCTCAAATAACGCAGCATTCATATCTTGATGGTAATCCGCTGAACAGCTTGAAATATTTTTGGCAGATAATAATAAACCGTTGTTAACGAAACCATGTTCATTACTCGCGTGGACAATAATAACTCGTTTTCCTCTATTCGAAGGGGCATTTAATGAATACTTTGGAGTCCCATCATGCCTACCTTTTTTGATAACATCATGGGTATGATACCACGTTTCATCGAGATATATTATATTTTTCTGTAATCGTTGACAATGCGTAATTATTGCTAAATAAGAATGTCGAAGCTCTATTATTCTCGAGGATTCCATAATTTTTGTTACGGCTATTTAATTTTCTAAACCGAAACCCACAAGAGTGCAACATATTTTTAACGGTTTTATCTGTTTTGTAAGGAAAACTAGGAATTTCCTTAAATTTTTCTTTAATCATTTCAAATGTAGGAACGATATTAATGGCGTAAAACTCATATATTTTTCTTCTAAGATTTACCATTATTGCGCCCTAGCGATTTCTGTACTCTCTTTTTCCGATGAGTAATAGTTGTTTTACCGATAATTGTGATAATGGATATTTTTGAAACTTTTGTCAATTTGTGTATTCTTTCAGCAACTTCATGTTTTGACCCATTATTTTCGTGTTTCAGTTACCTGTACATATTTTGTGTCACTTTTTGCGAAGATGGCGACAAAAACATACCAAAATTCTTTTTGTCTATTATCTCAAATCCCTCCTCTTCACTTTCAGAACCTTGAGAAAAAAATTTTAACAATATAATTTTCTTGTTTTGTACATAAAACAATCAATCAACTCACTATCTTTACTGCAGCTCACATCATTACTAGCGGATGAAACTATTTCAGGCTCTAAAATACAATATATCAACAATTAGAACCTAATTTTGTTGTATTTGTTGAATACATTTTTTCAGTATAAAAGGAGAAATATTTTCTATCCATATTCATAAAATACATACCTATAACAATATCTTCTTCTTCGAATGGTCGCCAAAAAGCCATCAATTTTGATAATTACCAACAAAACAGTCTTAATCAATAAAATAATTCTAATCACCCAAAATCTTGACGACAGAAATATCTAACATATTGTATATAATTCTTATTCAGAACACAATATCTCGTAAATAACAATAATGGATTTACTTAATTACAGTTACCTGTAAATAATTGAAATTAATTTTTTTACCTGTAAATAATTGAAATTAATTTTTCTAATTTTGTAAAGCGTTTAATAGTATTGAACTATTATTTTTTGACGTCTAACAATAATGGACTAAGCCTACCCTGCGCGTCCATGTGGACTCGCATTTGAAGTAAATTTTTCATATACCAATCGGAAGCTACATTGCGCCAACGAGAATCAATTGTTCGGTTGTGGGTGGGTCAAGACTCGAAATGATTAATGGCTTTTGGGGGGGGGGGGGCTTTTTAATCCTCACAAAGACCTTGTCGTACACTGATATTTTAACCAGAAACGATGCAAATTAATTTTACTCACAACTACACATAAAATTTTAATGAACTTATTTTGTTTGTGATACGCCACTGCTTCCCTACAACCACATGTTACCCTCTCACAAAGATCCTTTTACTCGAAACAAAAAAACTTTTTTTTTTAATAATATCGTGTACTAACAATGTAACGTTAAGCGTAACTCGAAGAACATACGAACAATGGAAAGTAATCAATAAATTAATAATAAACAGCTGAATATGATTTTGTTTCGTATATTTAACATTTTTTGCGGAATAATAAAAAAACCATCTATAAGTATTTGTTTGTACTGCCGGGTTTTATTGACAGCTTATCCGATAGTGTCTCGTCTATTAGGAAAATTAATTTTTCAGACTTAAAGATGCTCCAATTACTGATATTTATTTTTCAATTGCTTTTATTTACTAATTCTCGTAAAAATAGGTATACAAAAACAAAAAAGCCAATCTATACAAAATTTCATTCTTTCATCAGACATTTTTTTAAGCTTCAATAAATTTTGAAATTTCGCATTTAAATTTACATTTAAATCGCATTTCTTGAAATTCGACTTATTTTTCGTGGTAGTAGTTATTTACTTTTTTTAACACCCTGTACAGCGTGTCCACGGATGGGGTAACCTATAGGTGAAAATATTTATTAAAGAATGACAATTTGAAAATTATTTATAAAAGTTGACAGTTACTTGGTACATCGTAAACGTCACTCACTAGATTAATACATTATTTTCGAACTTAGTTCAAAAATTCATACGGTTTTCATAAAACTGGCTATAAAATAGACGGGTTTTGAAAAACTTGAATTTTATTTCATTTTATGGGGTTTCAGAACAAGCAGAACTTTTTATCAGGAATGACATTTTTCACTAAAACTAATATTTAAACATTTTTTAACTATATGATACCCCATCCGTAGATATGACAGATGATGAAGTTTTTTGTCAGTTATTAAAAAAGAAGATAAAGTGAAATCCAAATATTAACGCATGTCAAATTTTAAATAAACCAATAAAAAATATTTTATTTGAAAAAGGGGTGCTCAAAAGAAAAATCGAAGGGCGTTGCGATATAAATAAAGAAAGGAATGGAATTTTTAAAAATTTAGAAAAGAAAAATTCAAAAATAAAAAAAAATCAAATAAAATAATCTGAAATTGAAAATAATGGGATGGAATTGATGCAGAGCAGAAAATGTTAAAATCACAGTTGGATTTATAAATCTTCAACAGAATAATAGGAAAATTCTAGATAATTGATAAAGAGCTTCATGGTATGAAGAATTAAAATTGTAACGAGAGGAAGTAATTATCGAGGGATATTAAATACATCTTTTTATTACAACTTAAAGAGTATTTTAATCTTGCTGGTGGTGAGTCTGTATGACTATCTTTTTTACAAAATAATTCTACATCATTATTGAACAACATTGTAGACACGTATACAGTGTGTACATAAAGTAACGTAACTTGCTAATATATCTATTTCCGTGCCAAAACTCGTCAACTTTTAACTTGAGGGGGACACTTTTTGGCGCTAATATCATAAACGTCAGATTCACCCCCTCCCTACTGGAGATACCCGTTGAATTTTTTCAAATGGCATTAGGTATCAAGTCATACCTCATTTAAAAGGTCTGGTAAATCTCTATTCAATCATTTTGTTTTGCCTTTGATACGAGCCTTACATTGTTATTTGACTCTCTTTCAACTTTTCGTATCCCCCTGTGTTATGTTATGTCAGAAAGACTCTTTAGAGAATAAGAAATTTACAAATAGTGAAAAGACACCTGTTAACAAGAACTAACTGTTGTTCAATCATGTTTCAAAGTGACCACCGTTAACATTCAGGCAATAAAAGTTGAAAGAGAGCCATTTTTGAACAACGAATAAATAATAATAGAAGGCTGATATCAAAGGCAAAACCAAATGATTAGATAGAGATTCACCAGACCTTTTAAATGAGGTATGACTTGATACCTAATGCCATTTGAAAAAATGTAAGGGGTGTCTCCAGTAGGGGGGGGGGGTGAATCTGACGTATATGACATTAGCGCCGAAAAGTGTCCCTCAAGTTAAAAGTTGACGTGTTTCGGCATTTCTTTCTAATATGTCCCATTTCTGAAATTTTAAGGGTGGGTCCTTTTCAAATGAACACAGTGTATATCGTATAGCCGTACTTCTTGTGAAAATATTTAATTCTTATAAGCAATAAATTTATCTATCTATCTAGTTATCGATAGAAGTAAATTTCAATTTATTAAAATGAGAAACTGATTTAGTTATTTAAATCCGAAATAAAAATTAAATTACCATAGTGCGGAATTATACATTGATAAAGAAATTTAATAATATTTAGGGCTTTTAAAAAAGAAAAATTTGGTGTTAAATTCAAAATAAAACAATTGGGGTGGGCGTAACATAATATGTTAATAATATCAATTTTTAAACAATACCTACTAATTCTTCATATCAAAATTTAAATAGATATTTTTTTCTTAGACCATAATGAGAGGAGTTTAAGCAGGAGCATATTAAAACTAGAAAATATTGACTAAATTAAAATCAATATAATACAAAATATCAAAATGTTATGGTAGTTATGACATTTTTCCGTTATATTTAATTATAATGCATGTACTTTTTTTTTTCATTTTTACTGCCTACCAACTCGTATTTCGTTTCTGTGAAATTAGTAATATCTTTTCATTCCATATCTTTCTCGGTCATCCTCATCCTTTTTTTTTGTTTTGATGACTCCCATATCCGTTTTACTAGTCCTTTTGTTGATGTGGCCACACCATTTTGGTTGGTTCTTTTCTATTCTATAACATCAAGTATTGGTTCTATGTCTAACTATTCTCTGATCTCTTAGTTCCTTATTATGACTACACTCTTAGGTATTTCATATCTACTACTCGTATTCTGCTTTCGAGATTCATTTATTTGTCTATCTATCCATATTCCTAAATATTTGAGTAGGTACCCATTCCTGTTCCATTTTTTCCTCGTTTATTAGTATCAATTTTTGAGTGTATTTTCTCCAGCTCTTCTTGACATACAACAATAGAATTTTTTTGCGAATCTTCGGTGGGTCCACAGTACAATTTTTACCTCTTCTTAACCTTCAAAATCCAATATCATACCTTTTCTATTGGGTCCGAGTTTACAGTGATAAGGCGGAAGTGTTAAGATGTGAAGATCCACGCAGAGTTATATTCGTCACAATTTTGTATTTGTCAACTTTTCAAATGCATTTAGCAGTTTTCAGCAGTTCATTATGCAAGTAATTTTTTTTCAAATAAATACCCTTTCCATACAGCCACTCTTGAATTTGACGATTCACTCAATATTGTTTGGGAAAGCTTAGTTTTCTAGTTATAAGATGCATTGTCCATTACAATCAGATTATTTTTATTTTTTTGGTAGATTCGGCTTCTCAAATAACTAGTTCTTTTTTCTAATGGAAGTTATGAGTGGCCCATTTTTACTTTCTTCTCTATAAAGAAATAGCGGAAAGCCATAGCAGAAACTTCCCGCACTAATTCTGATAACCTTTTACTTGATGCAAACCAAGCAATTTGTAAATAGAATGAATAATAGAATTTTACCGGTAAAAGAGTATTGGTACAAGTGGCAGTTAGAAACCGTAAACTATAAATAACATATGAGAATGCAGAAAAAGATTAGTATGATTAGAATTAGAAATATAGATTCTTTTGGTATTTTTGTATTATTATATTAATTAAAACATTCTTTATTCCAGTAATCAATAAAGGAATTTCGTTATCGAGTCGTTAATTACTAATAGCCTGTTTTAATTACTTTTATTTTATACCAAATCAAGAAGAAGAGAAACGTTCCTCCCTTTTTTAATCTTCATTAAAAAGTTTCTTTGAAATGTATCCTTTTTTTCCTTTCTACCTTGACACAAACCTTTGATTTTTCTCTGTAATTACCGTAAGAAAAGCGTCACCCATAATTCCAATCCTCTGTTTTCTTAACCACTCTTAGAAGAGCGGCATACAAGAAGAAGCGTAAAAAACCCAATTCCCACGTGTGGCCTTTTCTATCAGACCAGTAGATAATTTATCTTTTGTTTCGTTCCGAACGAGTTCTTTTGTTTTCGGCACGTTTTTGTTTCTTGGATGGTCTCCTCGAAAATAAGCACTATAATTACGGGTTTTTTTTTTAATTTTCTGCGATTACAAAAATGTTGATGCTCAGAAGGCTTTTGTTCCCGTTATTGGGGAGAATGGCGTGGTTGATATTTTACTTTTATCTGAATTGGTTGTGGGTGGTTGGGGGGCCGTTGTCGGTATCGAATATTGATTGAATTTCGGCGAATTAAAACATCTCTCAGTTTATACGAGGAAAAATGAGAACAAAAATATAATTATGTCCCTTGGGAATTCCAAAAAAATTATAACTACCTATACCTGAACTGTTTACCAACACAAATTCTATTCTTCTATTATAGTCTGTTTGCTTTAAACTTTGAACTGGGCTAAAAGAGAAGGGAAGAAAGTTTTTTTTTAATTGGTTGAATGGATACCATTGGTACACCTAAACCTTTTACACCACAATGTAATGAAGCTTCGGGATAAGCAGAATAGTATCCAAGAACATTGATTTTATGATCACTATTATCTACAAAAAGCTTCACTTTTTTAACTTTTGCTAGAAAACAATCAAATTGTGTCAAATTGTATATTCTCTTCACTGTGTGACGGCTTGGTCGGGGTCGATCTGTATATCTTGTAGCAAATAAAATACAAACTATCTTCGAATGTTACAACTAATTCACAGGCTACTGAAATGCCAAAAGGAGTGGAAAGAATATGAATTCTAATAAAAACTACATGTTTCATGTTTTGTGATAAAATTTGAAATGATCTCAACTAAAAAGGAAAAACGATCAGAGTTATTTGATTACCACAATATAATTTAGAAATACAATATAATAAAATTTTTATGTTGCATCCCTTTATTTCCAATTGCTAAAACATATTAAAGCACGATCCGTAATTTGCCATATTTCATGGAGGAATTTTATTAGAGTCAAAACGGCGATTTGAATTTCCCCACACGTGCAAATGATACGAAATCTCACATAAATTTCAAGTATTCATGAAAAACAAATAGGAACGATAGCGGGGCAATCTGAATTTTATATTATACGACCACGAAGCCGTTATCGTGGTAGATGGCTTCTCCATATTATAGAAAGAAAATTTAATGGAGGCCGTTCACCAAAACGAAAGATTAGAAACAATTCTTAAAAATTGAATCTCATTTTTAAAACATAATCTCTATTAAGGTTTTCGCGAGGAAATATAAGACAATACTTCCAAATATCTCGCCTAGGTCTTGTCAGTTTTGAAAAAACGATTAACATAATATATGCAACCGGATGGACAAAAATTTTGAGATGTAAAAAAAATTTCACTTCAAAAGTTATGGATTAAATAGAATTATATGCCAATCATTATCGTTTTTATCAAACACACTTTGATGTAAATGTTTCTCGATGGATTAAATAAAGTGGCGCAGTGTAGCTTCCCACATATTTGAACCGACCATCATGGATACATAATTTGCGGTTAAAAGCGACTCTAATGACATGTAAACAGTCGACTAATTAACTGATATTACCACAGGCCGTTTTCGGCCTGTGTTATCATTCGGTATCCATTTAAACACTCGATGGCTGGTTAATATTTCACGAAAACTTTGATACGAAATGTGTTTGCATTCAATTAAAGTTCGTCCCTGGTAAAGCTGATATAAAAGAAATTACAATTTAATCGATAATAGGGCAATTCAGGTTTGATAAACCAGCTTGTATAAGGAATTTTTAATTAGCAAATCGTTGCTTGAGAAGTTTTTTTTTATTATTTTCAATACAAAATACACTGTAAGAAGTTCTATGTGAAAAAATGCGTCTAGCAATACAGTTCCATTGCAAAAAGTTAGTGAGATATTTTTGTAGAGTTGAGTCAGTTAATTTATTCCATATCTATCTACGGGAACATTGCAAACTTGTCAATTTGACGTCCTTTGCTTGGCTGACGATAGGATGGACTAGGCAGGGATACTCAGAGTTCAGATAGGCTTAGCTGACTATAGGATAGCCGAAATTGGACTTCACATGGTTCAACCAGGCTTTTTTTTTCTGGTCGAGATGGGAAACTCATGTTCGAAGGGGTCCAGGACCCAAACAGTAGTGGATTCAGCCCCAAGGGGATGCCTACAAACCAAACCCACCTCAAACTCGCCATTACCCCCTCCTCGGAATCACTACCTTAGCATACTTCGAGACAGGCGGCGGTCCCTTGCACTCTCTCCGCTAACAACGTCGTCTTCTCCCTACTATCACTCCTACCTCTCATGCCATATCGAGTCCTTCTCTCCCCCTAACCATGCTCTCTACTACTCCACTCACCTCCATCCATTCCTCCTCCCCCCTCAACCAAGTTCTCCCAATACACCGCCTCCCTTAATATCCTCTCCAACTTCTTCAGCACTTCCTCGTTCCTCCAGCATCTAAACACATGCCCCACATCATCCTCCACTTCACACCTCTCGCACACTCCAGTCTCTATATTCCCAATCTTGTGGAGGTACCATACTCTCCACCCATGTCCAGTGAACACCTGTGTCAAGAAGTAATTCACCTCCCCGAATTTCCGGTCCATCCGATCTCTCCTATTCCCAATAACTCCTTTTAGCGCGCCCTCATACTCCTCCCACCTTCTCCTCCATCCATTCCTGTACTTTCTCTCTGGTCGCACCCCTCCAGCGTTTGATCCTAGCTCTAGCCATCACGTCCAATGGTTAGGACCATACCAGCACCGCTGCTGCCAATCCACCCACTGTCCTGTACCCCTGCACCACCCTCAGCAGTTTCCCTCTCTGCACCCGCTCTTTCACCCCACACCTCCGCACCGTACAGCATACTCTGCTCTACCGTCCTACCAATTACCCTCCTCTTCTACTCTCCCGGCACTTTCACATTACACATCAATCTCCCCAGCAGGGTTCAACCAGGCTTGGCTGACCATAGAATAGCCGGGGCAGGGTCACCCAGAACTTGGCGAGGTTTGGCTGACCATAGTATGACCAAGGCTAGGCCACCCTGAGTTACAATGTCTGAGCCAACTTTGGTTTGTCAAAGCTTGGTTTCCCATGATTGGCCCAATCTTGGCTCAGTTGTTCATGCCTGAGGACTCCTTTAAGGGACGGAGGCGCCTTATTGAAGCTTGCTTCTTATTGCACGACATAGGACTTTTGGGAAGGCTAGTGAACTCGTGAAACGTGTAACCGTTACGAAAAGTCCGTCACGCAACATTGTTGCCATATTTCTGAATAATCCACTAATCCAATGAATTTTAAATTGAAGCTTGCTTCTTATTGCACGACATAGGTGTGAAAAATTGTCAAAAATTGTCAAAATTTTGAAAAAATGGTTAATAATTGCCAAATATGTTAAAATTTTTGAAAAATTGTCAAAAATTGTTAAATATGGTTGATAATTGTCAAAAATTTGGAAAAATGATCGAAAATTGTCAAAAACTGTCAAAATTTTGAAAAAATGGTTAATAATTGCCAAATATTTTCAAAAATTGTCAAAAATAGTCAATAATTGTCAATACCAATCAAAATTCGTCAAAAATTGTCAAAAATTGTCAAAAATTGTCAAAAATTGTCAAAAATGGTCAAAAATGGTCAAAAATGGTCAAAAATGGTCAAAAATGGTCAAAAATGGTCAAAAATGGTCAAAAATGGTCAAAAATGGTCAAAAATAATCAATAATTGTTAAAATTTTGAAAAATGGTCAAAAATTGTCAAAATTTTGAAAAAATGTCAATAATTGCCAAATATGTTAAAATTTTTGAAAAATTGTCAAAAATGGTCAATAATTGTCAAAGACGGTCAATAATTGTCAAAATTCGTCAAAAACTGTCAAAAATGGTCAATAATTGTTAAAATTTTTAAATACGGTCAAAAATTGTCAAGAATTTGGAAAATTTTCCAAAAATGTCAAAAATTTGGAAAAATGGTCAAAATTTTGAAAAAATGGTCAATAATTGCCAAATATGTTGAAATTTTCGAAGAACTGTCAATAATGGTCAATAATTGTCAAAGACGGTAAATAATTGTCAAAATTCGTCCAAAATTGTCAAATTTTTTGAAAAATGGTGAAAAATTCACGAAAAATGGCCATTCTATTGTGTATAAGAAGCCAGCTTCTGTCGGCGGTCCGATGACCGCTCACCTTTTTTTTTATAAAAGATTTATTTTTATAGGAGGTTTATTCTTATAAGGGGTTTATTTTTATAAGAGGTTTATTTTTATAAGAGGTTTATTTATATAGGAGGTTTATTTATATAGGAGGTTTATTTTTATAGGAGGTTTATTTTTATAGGAGGTTTATTTTTATAAGAGGTTTATTTTTATAAGAGGATTATTTTTAAAGGAGGTTTATTTTTATAAGAGGTATATTTTTAAAGGAGGTTTATTTTTATAGGAGATTTATTTTATAGTAGAGGTTTATTTTTATAAGAGGTTTATTTTTATAGGAGGTTTATTTTTATAGGAGGTTTATTTTCATAGAAGCTTTATTTTCATAGGAGGTTTATTTTTATAGGAGGTTTATTTTTATAGGAGGTTTATTTCTATGGAAGGTTTCTTTTTATACGAGGTTTATTTGAAGGACATGGGCACTCAGGTGAATTTTTGCGCAGACAGTAAAATTTTTATATTTTATGAAAGTTCGAGCGTTTAGTGTGTTGAAATGAACAGGTTTTTTTGTTGTAACCACCTCCTTACTTCTTAGAAATCAGAAAACCTGGGACATGCCACAAGATGGTATGATGAAAAAGTATAACTTTTCAAAGAAATTCGTTACGGAATTAAGCAACAAGAAGGAATGGGATCCAAATACCATTACCAGACTTGGAAAGAATGCCATTCAATGGTACACAGACGGCTCAAAAGCAATAGAAGGAACTGGGATAGGAGTGTACGGGCCAGGAACCAAACACTCTGAAATCTTGGGAAAAACCCCGAGTATCTTTCAAGAGGAAAGTCACGCCATAAGAAAGTGTGCCTAGTTCAATATTGATAAAGGAAATGGAAGGCAGAAGATTATCATAATGTCGGATAGTCAAGCAGCCATTAAAGCACTCAGTTCTTGTGTTATCAGTTCCAAAATGGTGTGGGAATGCCTAAGCAAACTAAATGAACCAGGCGAGAACAATATAGTCACTTTACTGTGGATTCCGGGACACTCTGGAATAGAGGGAATTGAAATGGCAGATGAACTTTCAAAGAGGGGGACTGTAACACCCTTTTTAGGCCGGAACCCTTGTGCGGTATTAGCTCCAATATAATATTGGAAGATATAGGCAAAGCCGAAGAAAAGAGAAGATCTGACAATTGGAAAGATCTAGTAGGACTTAGACAATCAAAGATTCTTCTGGGTGACTACAACCTGTTGAGATCAAATGAATGCAAAAGTCAAAGTAAAACTGCGCTAAGAGTTTTAACAGACACGGGACATTGTCGCCTGAATGGGCACCTGAAAAAGCTGAAAATAGTGGAGGAATAAGAATTTAGATTCTGTGGCATGGAAGAAGAAACCTCCATCCACATACTTGCGAACTGCACAACAATTTAGAATCCTTGGAGATTACTGGATGGAAGAGGGACATTAACCTAAGTTAAAGCCTGCAGTTATCCTAAAATTCCTCCGGGAAATAGAACTAAAGGAGCTAGTAGTCTCTGAGACTTAGGTATCAGTAAATGTCACCCCAATTCACATACATACAACCATGTAATTAGTGGGAACATCACGTTGCTGAAAACTCTGAGTAACTAAATGTACAAAAAGCCACAACAAACAACAATAATTTTCACTGAAAACGTCCGTAATTAATCGAACATTTGAATTGAAAAGCATATTTCATCGGCCCTAAACTTCGATATAGCCCGTTTAAAATTATGCAGTTTAATGTCGGCATTCGCGATCGAAAAATCAAACTCAGCGCAAAACTTCAAGTCGTTAAACTCGATCAGGTTAAAGCAGCTTTCAAAGCAATTAACAGTGTTTGAACTTTGTTTTACTACCGAATAACAGATAAGCAGAGGCACATGAACTCAAGTCAAACATTGTTTGCTCTTCCAATATTTACGTTCACGTCAAAATCATCTTAATAGTTGAGGATTCAGGTAACTTTGTATAGGGCTGAATCGTATAAAATTATTATTAGAGGAACTTAATTAGATGTAGATTTAGAGATAAGATGATTTAGGAATTAAAGTTTATAATATTAAGTAGTTGAAATAATTTTTTTTACATTTTCATAGAAAATTCAATAGAATCTGGTCAAAATAAATTATTTACTTAATTTTTGAAATCTGGAACGGTCAGCAACAAACAAAATTATATTCAGCAAAAAGTTTATCTTCATATTCTAAATGTCAAAACCATATTTTATTTCCACGTGCAACAACTGGCTGCGATACTTTATCAACAAATTAAAAAAGGTGCAAAAGTTTTTAAATTATTTGGAAAACAGAATTTAATAACTCTTCACCACAAGTCATCATCAGAAACGGAACTCGAACAATTTTTTTCAACATAAATAGAATATGAATCACATTTAAAATGGTTCACATTATAATGTCGATTACAGTTAGTTCTCGGTCCGATTTCAGTCTGGTATGAAATTATTAATAGACCTGGAACCTAGAGGCTTTGGGGGCTGATAGACAACATTATTTCCCACTTTGAAATCCCGCTATGGCACTCCTAAAGTTTAGCTTTTAGGAGGGGTGAATTAATATCCATTCCCCTGGATCATAGGCCCCACTTTAATTCTTGTTTTGTGTCGTCAAGGAGGTCGCCAAAATCCGCGAACTCAATATGCCATACCAATAAAGCGTCACTTAAGGTCTGCCATACTGACCGAAACATGTAATTTTTCCACTGTGGACATGGATTTCTAAACGCCATACCTCTGGGTCATCATAATTGGGGAAACATGTCATTTTTAGCAACTTGATAATATTTCACCAGGCCTAGAAAGGACCGAGATCAAACCAAGAACCAATTATAGTGTGGATCGGTCCATAAAGATCGGAAGGATTTCTGAAGACATCAGGTAACCATGCGTTTAGTATAGGTGATCCGGGCGAACGTAGGGTTGAATTTCGTGCAGAGCTGCACCAGGATTCTTTTATTGCCTTTTGCAATCCAGGTTTGATATCATTTGGTAGCTGATTGTGGTTGTGGAAGAGGAGACTTTTTTGGCTTGATGGTCAGCATTTTAAATATTAGTAATTCCAAAGTGAGATGGGATCTAGATAAGACAGACAGTTACATCACGAGCTGAATTTGATAAACGTCATGTATGTTTTGGACTGTTGGACGATAAGTAAAAATAGTATTAAATGAGTGGATTAAATGGCGACATGTTTCAGGAAATATTTAAAGGCTTGGAAAATGCTCACCAGTGTGAACACTACATGTTGAGTGCAACCGATAGGAACCTATTAGTTAGTATTTTTAACAACTTGCCTTCCTCCAACATCTGATACTGCTCATCAAGCGTAACTAGGCAATCTTCTAGTTTGACTGTAGCAGATGAGGATTGTCATGATCTCGTCGGAGAGTCAGTCTTGAAGCCATCAACTGATGTCCTGCAAGAAGAAGATGAAAGCCAGGGGGGCATAAGTAAATGTCGAAGCTGGATTTGAAGATAATGAGCCAGAATAATTTTCTTGCCCAAATAGAATCGATTAGGATTTTTTACATTTTATTTATACGAGTAATAGTGTACCTAAGATCTACACCAATATTCAGTTACATGGGGATTTTTGTAAATTGAAATATAAATTTGGTAGGTTTGTTCTTCTTGTTGCTTCAGTAAATAGCCCAACTGGACGAAATTTAAAAGGTTGGTACTAAGTGGATTCTTCTTATTCACATTATTTATGAAGATGAACCATTTAAACATTCCTTTTGATCGATCCTCTTAATGGTAACATTGTCGAATTAATCTCAATAGTTAAGGTAAGTTATAATAGCTCTGTATGACAGAGTAAGTAGAGTAATTCAAAGGTTAGGTAATTCCTAAGCTAGGTGATAATTCCTAAGGGAACAACGGGTCAAAGCTTAAGTCCTCTTCGGTCTTAGGGAGCGCTCCAGGGATGGATCTCATTTTATTCAGGATGCAACGATAAATTTATTTTGCCCTATTTCATTTATAAATGTCTGTTAAAAGATAGAAACTTACACCTTTTGGTAGGGGCATAACTTGCGGGTTGGTGACATCACCATCACCGCGTTACCGATATGCTAATGGGACTGCATCATGCGCGTGCTATATTCTTTTTGGGAGGCATTAATTTATTTGTAGAAATTTTTATATCATAGAATTTTTCAAAGGAGTTTTTGTGAGAATTTCAGTTCACCAAGGGCGTAAGTTTTATAAGGGATTAATTTTTTTGTACCATTTTGTACCTAAATAAAAATTTTTAAATGGCCCTGGGGTATTCATTTATCTCTGACTGTTTATTTTTAATGTTTTCTATTATTCTACTTTTCACTAAAAAATTCAACCATGAAATCCTTAAAAATACATTATTTGCTCCACCAACGACGCCAATGAGAATAATGAACGCGTTTCGATGATAATTCCCAATCAGTGTGGCCCTAACTCGTCTTAACTACAATTAGCTCTCATCAAAACTCACCCTTTCAATTATGACAATCTTCTTTCATCCTGTTCTCCTTTTTGGAAATTTTGATATCGCGTATCCGGAGATATCATGCGGAAAAACCATCCAGATAATTTTATTTAATTTTAAAAGGATTTTTTCTCTTTTTTTGTTGTTGTTTGAGTTTATTTAGGATCTGGTCGGTGAGTGGATTTACAAAGATATCTTTGCTCGAACAAAGGAATGTATAAATTTCATCCAGTTGTAATAGCATATTATTTGTCTTCGGGTATTATCCTATAAGCTATTAGGAAAAAGGTTATGTACATTGAACACTTGAAGACTTATACAACCAGGTACTTAAAAAAACTGTTGTTTTTGGAAAAATCAACTTATCTATTGTATTGAAACGTCGAGAAGCAGCCGATAACCTCAAAAATCAAGAAATAGTTTCTCCATTTCCGAGCTTGTGTTTCTTTTATCTTGGAAATTTCAATTGTATCAAATGAGTTTAAAGTGAAAACAGGAAATTTCTTTATGCATACTTAATAGAATCAATTTACATAACTGTTGCATGTCTAACTGAAATTATACCGACCTAAATAGTCAGATCAACAATTTAAATAAATTTATAGCACCAATTTGATATAATTCTTGCGCTAAAAGATGCAATTTTAATAAGAAACTCTTTTTACTCTAACTCATGACTGGGGGTGACATAGTATATAACCACGAACATTTTGTGACAATCTAATTACAGTCTAAGGGCTAGTTTGAATGGAAAACCTTTCCCAGTTTATTGCAAAAGCCATTGGTACATAATATATGAACTCATTTCAATTATTGTAAAATTACTCAGGAAATTACTACCTAGACACTTTTCGGATATACTTAAATCATATATTTCAGAAAATACTTATTCAGATTTAATAGATATCTGTGCTGGGGTACCGCAGGGTAGCGTTCTTTGGCCAGTACTGTTTCTTCTTTATACATATGATATCCCTACTTCTAAAGAAAGGAAAAGGCAAGATACAGCCTGCAGATATCGTTATATTCCTCCGGGAGCTAAAGGAGCTACTAGTCTCTGAGACTTTCCTCAGGAACTGAGTAGAAGTAAGGGGGCACAATAGATCTTTTAGGTATCAGTGAAAGTCACCCCAATATACATACATACGAATATTGACAGATTTTATTATTAAAGACTCGCCTTAAGATCACGAAAAAGTACGGCTATGACGATAAAGGTGTTCATTTTATATCTCTTGCTGATATACTCTGTATGGTGTGAAAATAAAGTAGCCGAGAATGATTAATGGCAAACACTTCCTGATTCCGTACGATAAGAACTTGACACAGATGTTTCGGAAAATTGGATAACACAAAGAAAATTTATTAAGAAAAGCCCCCTTGCGAGTAAATAATTACCGAATTCTGGTTTAAAAGTTTAAAGTATATAAAAACAAAACAAAATGTTAATCCGATGCGTACGCTGTGGCGTTTTAATTTGTTTTTTGTTTCTGTATTATACTTACCGTAAAGACCGTATAGTTGAAAACAATAGCTAAGCGAATGACATTCCCTTTTATCCTTTCAAATATCCTGACATCCACATTGAACTCTTTTTTTTTCACAAAAGAATCAGATTAATCCTAATATTAACAAGAATAAAGTCGGGCTGGAATTGAAAACAATGGAAGCATCGATTTTAATGTCAATGAGTATAGGTGTGTGATATTGAATCCTTGGGGGTATCAAAAACCTTTCTCTTTTAATTGAGTTACGTTCAGCTACAAGTGAACCAAAAAAAATACATATTTTGGATTTTGCCAAATTGATAATAATGGAATTTACACGAAAAGTATCTTGGTTCGATGTATTTACGAGTTTGTTTTTGCTTATATGAATATATAATCATAAAAATCGAATGCATTCATTTTTAAGATGAAATATATCCGGTTAGCGATATGGAGAGATTCAAATATCGAAAAGATTTGCAATCAAATCAAATCCAAAGTGAATGAGTGGGCAATATAAAGTCTGAACATCCCGATCTATATCGCCACGAGTCTGACGCCAAGAAAGATTGTGCAATCTCTCTGAAAAATATAGATAGAAGTGTTTTCTTGATCGTTTCCTTTAGTAACGGTTCTTATACGAATTTGTTTTGTTTAAGAATCGGTAGCGATGTCCTATATTAACAAAAAAAGCTTCTATTCAGTGTCTTTTTGGTTTTTTCACTTTTTTTTTTATTTTTTTCCTTTGGTCTATTTTTGCGACTGAGGCTAATCACCGACGACGTAAGCAGACTACCCCTAACCGAAAATTTTGCCAAACTCATCCATGGACGAGGTTTCACGTCTTCTCCGAAAGACGGCATATCTACATTATACCTCGTGCTCATTGGTATAATGCCTGCGAACTGTGATATGCTACTCATCCTAGTAGTCCAAAGTGTTTCCCTGCAGGCTGTACGTGCTCTACGACGGTGTTTCTCCAGTGGCCACCCATCCAAGTACTAACCGCGTTCAATACTGCTTCACTGTAATGATCGCATCAGAGGCGTTCCTCTGCAGTGCTGGGTTGACGCCCATCAATAACGTAACGAGATCATTGAAGGATAATGATAGAGTGTTGTTCTATTTGAACCACTCCAGGATACACTAATGTCATCGTAAGTCTGTGACATCGTTAATGAATAGCAAAAACAGTCTGGTACTGCCAACAATCCCTCAAGCAACTGACTAGTCACAACCAAGTAACAGAGTAATTCCTTTTACCGTACCTAAACGATTTTGTGGTCTCCCAAAAAGCCGCATCGTGGAAGAAATCTAAAAATGGGAAAAGGAATACACGAAAGATCTTATAGGTTGCAGTGTAGTAAGACCAACCGATCCAATCGACCCCCCCCCTAGTAACATAATCTAATCTAATCTAATCTAGGAAGAGACCAGCAATAACCCTTTTATAAGCAAGGAGAAAAGAAAAAGCATCACAGATATATTAGAGCTCATATGCATGCTCATGTTAACAAAATAATTGCTAATTCATCTTGGTCGAGACCAACAAAGAGTTTGATGGACGAGTTTTGTTCCTTAAAACAACAGTTTTTCTGGATGAGTCCGCCTAGCACGTTTCGGAAAATAACTAATTAGAAAATATTGAAAGTCCCACTATATTTCTATTGTTAGAAACATCTGATTCTGAGCAATTTTCATTTAAAGAAATTTATATCGTGTTTCTGGTTACCTTCGAATTTTACTCTGTTCGCTTTTTGGTTCCTTTAAGTAAAAACATCCTTTTAACTGACACTTAAACCAGATAAATTAAATTATTTGCTAAAGAGGAAGTAAATTCAATGAATCAAATTATAAGGTAAAAGCAATGTAATTAAAACAAGACAGGATCTTCATTTTGATGCTGTAATTTGATGGAAATGATGGAGGATAACGCAATAAAGGAACGATCTCAATCGATAGAGTAGCATTGTTTTCTTTTTCAAAAAAGTTATGTTGAAAATAAACAAAGAACGTCTCGTAAAACTAGTAGAATTTTGAAAAAGTTTTTGAGGCACAATATTTAATTATTGGTGTCTATTTTTATTCTTCCTCGCAGGTCGCATCCAATCGCCTAATTTAAATTTGAAAACAAGTGTTGAAAGTACGTATTAACAACACATTTTTCTTTTACAGGTCCCGCCTTTTGGGGTCTTATAAATCCCGAATGGTCGTTATGCAACAAGGGTAGACGACAGTCTCCAGTTAATTTAGAGCCGAATAAGCTGCTTTTCGACCCCAATCTTCGTCCACTTCACATAGATAAACATAGAGTAAGTAAGAAGGATCACAAACCACACATTTTTCCTTTAACAGGTATTTTTAAAATTATAATTCAACTTATAATTAAATATTCCAGAAATTTATTTTATTTTATTGATAGAGAGTTACTATTTCATTTTCATCACCATTTTATTTATTTTGAATGTTTTTGTACAATTTAGAATTCCTTGTACATGGTGTATCTCAAGAAGTATTAACCGTACTATACTGCATGCTAAAAGACCGAACGAGCTTCTCAACCTTGATGAGTGAAAAATTATCAGTCGGGGTTTCAAGAAGATGTTCTCAAGGAGGAGTCCTATCTTTTCTTATATAGATCCTTGTAATGGACGGACTGATAAGGAGACTCAAAGAGGAACACCACACTGTGTTGGGGTATGCGGACCATATGGTCATTATATCACATGGCAAATTTAATACTACAGTCAGAGAACGCATGCAACAAGCAATGAATGGAGTGGGTTTTTTTTCGGGCCGAGATGGGAAACTCATGTTCGAATGGGTCCAGGACCCAAACAGTGTTGGACTCATCCCCAAGGGGATGTCTACCTACCAAACCCACCTCAAACTCGCCTCGGAATTACTACCCCAGTATACTTCGAGACGAGCGGCGATCCCTAGCACACTTTCCGCTCACACCGTCGTCTTCTCACTAACTTTCACTCCTACCTCTCATGCCATTTCTACTCCCTATCTCCCCCTAACCATGCTCTCTACTACGCCACTTACCTCCATCGATTCCTCCTCCCCCCTCAACATTATTTCCATCATGTTCTCCCAATACACCGCCTCCCCTAGTTTCCTCTCCAACTTCTTCAGCACTTCCTCGTTCCTCCAGCATCTAAACACATGCCCCACATCATCCTCCACTTCACACCTCTCGCACACTCCAGTCTCTCTTTTTACAATCTTGTGGAGGTACCCTACTCTCGACCCATGTCCAGAGAACACCTGTGGAAGAAGTAGTTTACCTCCCCGTATTTCCGGTCCATCCAATCTCTCCTATTCCCAATCACTCCTATTAGCGCGCCCTCATACTCCTCCCACCTTCTCTCCATTTCCTCTTCCATCCATTCCTGTACTTCCGCTCTGGTCGCACCCCTCACTTTTCCCTTCTCAGCCGCCTTTGACACATGTATTCTGAAGGATAATTGACTATCCAACCACATCCCTAGGTATTTCACAAACTCCTCCATAAGAATTCTCATTCCCTTCACCCTAACTCTCCTCGTCTTGCTCCGTCCCTTCACTAGCAGCCCCACCGTCTTATCTTCCGCCACTTCCAGTCCTCACCTCTCTATCTTCTCCACAATCTTCCGCCTTTCTTTCTATCTCCACCTCCCCCTTTGCTGTACATTCATGTTCATTTCACTCTCTTTTACAGCCCTGTATCATATTGTACAATTCATCTACATCATGTCCAAGTCCCCTTCCCATCTCCTCTCTTACTTTCTTCCTCATACTTTCTGCCTCGGTCTTCGTTCACCTCCATCGCCTCCCACCCTTCTTCCTTTTATCCGTCTCCACATACCTATGTAAGCACAAGCTTTCCTCATCCTCCAGCACCCTCCAACTACTCACTCTTTCCCACAGCCATCCATCATATATGCTGGAATGGAGTGGGTGGGTTCAAATATAAGTCCCATCAAACAAATCAAACGTAGTGCCTTACAACAGAAGAAGGGACCTGGTGTGATTGGGACACATGATGTTCCTTCTTATCAGGAAAACATACCTTTGAATGATACTCATAAGATAAACATATTATATTAACTGACAGCCAGGCTTTAAATAGTCGCAAGGCAACATCCATATTGGTAGAGGAACGCCAGAAAGAACTGAATGAACTGGCAGACCACGCTAAAGTAAGATTGGTGTGGGTGCCGGGACATATCGATATTTGTGAAAATGACCAAGCCGATGAACTCGCGAGAAGAGGTTTAACAACAATATATGTTGGACCAGAACCAGTCCTTGGGACCACAAAGAAAGTGATCCGAGGACAAATACAAAAATGGGGACATAGCCAACATAGACTACAGTGGAGGAACACTTCGAAGCAAGTACCTTTGTTGGTGATAAGGGACGAAGAACTACTAAATATCAGTAGGAATCATTACAGGTTATCTAACGGATCATGCTCTGGTGAGAGACCTCCTGCATAAAACAGGGATCTCAGCAGTAGACTTCGTGGCCCAGCGAAATGTTATTCAATTGCCCCTAGGTAAAATGACACCCCCAAAAAATTGACATACGTACATAAAAAACTGTTGTAGATCATTATATCATTTGCTCAATGGTCACAAATTTTCTGTGTGATAAGAACAATTTAATTCCCTTATCAGTGTAATATGTACCCTATTCATCCCTTAATCAAACATATCATCTACCATAATATATATCGAGCAGCAAGCCTTTTTCCAGAAAATGTCGTGTAAAAGCTTCAACAATATTATTCCATCCTGTCATGTGCTTAACTCCGGGTCGCAGTGACGATTGCCGGGATTACGGAACTACCGTATGAATGTGTCTGTCATTTCAACGACGCCTTATTATAGATGGCGCTTTTGCGTGATGCGGATAGATGAGCTTAATATTATATCCTTACGTGTATCTCCACGTTTCCAACTAGAATCTAAATACTCGGAAAGGGCTTTGAGGTCTAAGAGGGTACGGGATCATTTTGAGGGTATGTTCAAGGAATGGAATTGTCAATTATATAAATATGGCGAGGGATAATCTCAGACAAATGTTTCATAATTTATAAAGCTCAATACAATTTTCCTTTTAATGATGTAAAATGTTTAAATGGGTCGATAATTCCAGAATTTTTTTGTAAAAAAATGTTTTATTTCGATACGATATTATTTTGTAATTAACCCACAGGCATGCGAAAATATTTATTTTCTGTTTAATTACAGAAAGAAGTTTCGTAAACAAGAGATTGAAGGACATTTTGGGAAACCGGCAATTAAAAGGGTTATTTGATTAGGCATGTTTCCCTTTTTTCAGGAAAAATGGATAAATATATATTTCATACAGGGTGTTCAGAAACTCTCCTTTCAAATGAAACTACAGACACTAGTTTGAAGCTGTTAACACAGTTCTTCAAGCATATCAAAAAGCATTGTAAAGCGTTTAATAGTATTGAACATAGTTTAGCACTAGCATTATTCAATAATAATAGTGACTTAATATTATATTTTTTGCCAAACATAAAAAAATGTGAGCGGTCGTCGGACCGCCGACAGAAGCTTGCTTCTTATGCACCATAGAATGCGAGGTTGGGAATACCATCAATAAAAATACGCGCAATAGAATGCGATGTTGGAAATTACATTAGGCCCAGTACGTTCTACTAAGTTTTATTTTATATTTTATTGACCATTTTTTCAAAATTTTGACAATATTTGACCATTTTTTCAAATTTTAACAATTATTGACCATTTTTGACAATTATTGACCAATTTTGACAGTTTTGACAGTGATTGATCATTTTTGACAATTTTTCAAAAATGTTGACCATTTTAGACCATTTTTCCAAATTTTAACAATTATTGACCATTTTTCAAAAATTTTGACAATTTTTGACCATTTTTTACAGTTTTTCGAAAATTTTGACAATTTTTGACAATTATTGAACATTTTTTCAAAAATTTTTACCATTTTTTCGAAATTTTAACAATTATTGACCATTTTTCCGAAATTTTAACAATTATTGACCATGTTCGACAGTTTCTAATGATTATTGACCATTTTTGACAACATTCAAAAATTTTAACAATTATTGTAAATTTTTCAAAATATTTAACAATTTTTGATCAATTTTCAAAATTTTAACAATTATTGACCATTTTTGATGGTCTTTTAAAATTACTGACCATTTTTTCAAAATTTTGACAGTTTTTGAAAATTTTTGACCATTTTTCCAAATTTTTGACAATTTTTGAAAATATTAACCATTTTTTCAAAATTTTGACGGTTTTTGACAATTTTGACGATTTTTCCAAATTCTTGACAATTTTTGACCATATTTAAAATTTTTTGACAATTTTTCAAAAATTTTAACAATTATTGACCATTTTTGAGAATTTTGGTTGATTTTGACAATTATTGACCGTCTTTGACAATTTTTAAAAAATTTCAACATATTTGGCAATTATTGACCATTTTTTCAAAATGTTGACAATTTTTGACCATTTTTCAAAATTTTAACAATTATTGACCATTTTTGACAGTATCTGACAATTGTTGACTATTTTTGACAATTTTCAACCATTTTTGACATTTTTTTATAATTATTGACAATTTTTTCAAAATCTTAACAATTTTTGACCATTTTTCACAATTTTAACAATTATTGACCATTTTTGACAGTTTCTGACAATTATTGACCATTTTTGACAGTAGCTGACAATTATTGACCATTTTTGACAACTTTCAAAATTTTTGACAATTATTGTAAATTTTCAAAAAATATTTAACAATTTTTGATCATTTTCCAAAATTTTAACAATTATTAACCATTTTTGACCATTTTTAACAGTTTCTGACAATTTTTGACAGATTCTCACAATTATTGACCATTTTTGACAATCATTGACAATTTTTCAAAAATTTTGACAATTTTTAACACTTATTGAACATTTTTGACAGTTTTTTATAATTATTGACCATTTTTTCAAAATTTTGACAATTGTTGACCATCTTTCAAAATTTTAACATTTATTGACCATTTTTGACAATTTTTCAAAAATTTTGACAATCATTGACCATTTTTTGAAATATTTAACAATTTTTGACAGTTTTTGACAATTTTTGATTGGTTTTGACAATTATTGACCGTCTTTGACAATTATTGACCACTTTTGATAATTTTTCATAAATTTTGACAATTATTTACCATTTTTTCAAAAATTTTACAAATATTGACCATTTTTGATAGTTTTTGACAATTATCGACCAGGTAAATTCTTAGAATTGCAGAAAGTTAGTTTAATTAATTTTTATTTCAATCATAGTTTCGTTTTCGAGAGCAAACATTAATTGTTCTTTTTTTGTTTCAGAAATTAATAGCAAAACTCCCATAACATGTGTTGTTCCGTCATTGAGTTTTTTATGTTATCAAATGCTACATCAGACACATCTTGTACCCCAAACAATCGTTGTAAAAAGCTTAATAAAAGATACTTCCAAAGAATCAGTAAAAAATATCCAAGAAAAAGTAGTACAATATGCTGATGAAGAAGGAGCAGAAACTATTATCAGAGATGGACACGAAGATCGTATCCAGTGAAGACGAAATACAAAATATTTCCCAAGAAGCTTCGCATGTCACTCCTGAATATGACGAACCGATACATAGAACTCCTGAGAGAGAATTTGCAGATTTTGATAGCGATGATGATGTGGCAGACCCCGACTATTCAGATGAAGAAGAAGAAGAAGAAGAAGAAGAATGTTACGAAAAAGAAACGGTACTCAGGATTGGAATACATAACTGACAGTGGAAGTCGTGTTATGAACCCAAAGTTACTAAAAGAACCTTGCGGCGATAATTGCAAGCTCTCATGTAAAAATAGATTTCCTGAAGAACTTCTAATTTTTAGAGTCCATCAAAAACAGTAGATATGAGAAGACAGTACATAGCATCCATTGTTACACAGGTACCAATAAAAAGACGCAGAGAAAATTCTGGCGAAAGAAAAGGAATAAGAATTTTTACCAATTGTTTTAGCTTTTAAATACCCTAAGTATCTCCCAGCAAACAGTGGACCCCGCAGTTAAAAAGAAAAAGGGAGGAGGTATTCTAACGCCTGATAAAAGAGGAAGGCACCAGCCTATAAACAAAATCTCAGAAGAAGTTCGGCAAAAGGTTCAAAATTTCCAACGTACAAATCCCATTATTCTCAGGAAAAAACCAAAATGAAGTACCTGGGAAATCATTTAAATATAAGTAGAATGTCCAGACATAGAAGAATGTAAAGAAAGTGGTTTGGGATCCGAAAACATTGCAAAGGAGTGGCTGTACTCGGAGATTTTCAATAACTGTTCATTCAAGAGCCCAGACAACGATACCTGTGACCAACTTCAGCTTCAGATTCGTGAGGCGGATTCGCATGATTCACGAAAGAAGCTACAAACTGAATACGATCAGCATCTTGCAGATACGACTAACAGTTACAAAATGAGATCGGAAGATAAAAGAAAGTCGAGAGAGAATTTACTACAAGAAAAAGTCATAATGATTGACCTCCAAAAATGTCTGCCGACACCAGATTTACATAACTCTCAGAGCTTTCACTCCCTAAAGCTATGGACATATAACTTAACTATCCAAGATGCAACTTGTGAAGAAAGTTTCTGCGTGATGTGGGATGAAAGCGTAGCCGAACGGGGGGGAAATGAAGTCGCATCATGTCTAATAAAATGGGTTGAACGGAACGTTTCAGATGAAGTCAAGGAAATAACAATTTGGTCCGAGTCAAAATCGAAACATCTTAATGATCGTGTTATTTTTTTATCCTGCGTATTAAGCCAAACATAACTTCTGTTATTCACAAGTTTTTAGCAAGAGGACATACACACTTGGAGGCTGGTGCCGTTCACTCCACTATACAGCGTGAAAGAAAGTAACTTCCACAATTTCGAATCATAACCCCTTGGGATTGGCAGCAGATGGTCAGATTGTGTGGAATAAAAAAACAATTTACTGTAGTAAACATGGAATACTCTGATTTTAAAGAATTTAAACATCTATTCGAGGGTTCAACTGCACTATTATCAACAAGAAAAAAGACAGCGCAGGTAATAATTTTCTGATATCTCTTACAAGTGAGAAGAAGTAACCCTGGAATCCTCTACTACAAAACCGATTTTAGTAAAGATTTTTCAGAAGTCGACTTTCACAGAAGAAACAAACCAAATGACTACACTCCTTTAGTGATTCCACCGATTAGGGAGGGTCCTGAACAGATTTCAGCTAATAATTATAGCCATCTACAAAAACTCCTAAAATGGGTACCAACAAGATTCCATGACTACTACAAAAAATTGGAATATGGAAACAAAGAAGATGACGAATAAAAAATAACATGTTTTTCATTAATAGACCAAATTGTATTTATTATGTTCACTTTTATAAACGCTGAAGCCTTAAATTATATAATAAATAAGTAGATAGTATTTTTGCCCTTCTGATTTATCTAAATGTTATGTCCACTGTACATATGCCAAGTCCATACCTTTGGACTTAACATGCATGTTAATTCCAAAAAAATGACTTTTTGTTTATGCAAAACTATGTTAAAGTGACTTAAATCAAAAACAAAACTCGAAACCAAATTTTCCCATATGTTGCTATGCCTAAAACTTATTTAATTATGAAATAGTTACAAGATTTTGTAAAATCAGTATTTCATAATATGAAAAAGTCTAATACGAAATTAATTAAACAGCTCTACTGAAAAACAAAGTTTTTGGACATAACATAGTCTGGTTCTGGGGTACAGAACTGCATTTGGAATATCAAAAACTACTTCACACAAAACATCGGACGTACTGGAAACAAGTGACAAAGCAGAAACATAGTAAACTCCTGGTCAGAAAATCCTCGGAATCGCTGACTAACGAAATATTAAACCACAGCAGGGGCCAGAAAAGGAGAGTGACAGGATTACTCACCGGTCACTGTGCCCTCAGGAAACACAATTGGCATATATTATAGGGAGGAACATGTCTATCTGTTGTGCATGAAAGAGGAGGGAATAGCTTCACACATAATCTTCGAATGTGAAGCACTGTCTCATTGGAGATATAGACTTCTAGGACTAGAATATCCAAGTGAGAATTTCTCCAAGAAGGACCTATAGTTGAGCCTGATAAGGGCTACTGGTCTGTTTACATCAACGGAGCAACCAAAAAGCTTAAAGGCTAAGGAGCCTAGATTTCAAAGCCTCTGACTGGTGGTACCGAACTAATCAATCACTCAATAACCCTGCAGTAATAAATTATTAAAGACCCGCGTTTTTTATTGTCATCACAAGCGACCAAAGTGTGAGGGGCAACGGATAAATTTGGTTAAATCTTTGTATCAGTTTTTTCATAAATTTCACATTAAGTTCAAAAACCATAAATCTTTAACTAAAAATCAACCAAAAGTTACCCTTTTTTTAAATTTAATGTATTCTATTGAAGGTTTAAAGTGATTTGGGAACACTACTTGGAACAAAAATCAAAAATGCATTCGAAAATATAAAAACATTTGCACGTTTCCATGTAATAGTAACATATTCCATTACCTCGGGTTTACATTCAGACCTTATCGAATATTCTCCACAAAAACTTCACTTTACCATCTTTTCCCATTCCGTCAGCTTCGCAGAATACAAATCGTCCGTTATTACACTTATAATCTTGTTATAGGTAATACCGAACAATTTTTATTCATATGGCTTTTCCTGAACACTTATTATATCAAAAGGAATAATTTAGAAAATAAAATGGACTAGTCTAGTCGATATATTTTATTCAAATTTATCATCCCTAATTAACCCTCTGTGCACCACAAGAAGTCAAGAATAAACTACTGAGTGTCGCCGAAACATATGCTATAAAGCAAGATAAAAATAATGTTTGTACTTTATATAAAAATATGCTTACGAGCCTTCGTTACTGAGTTATAGGGTACCCAATTACTTTGATCGTCCTACTAATCAACCCGACAAGATGTTTTTTATTTGGTATCGTTCACACAGAATTTTCAATATGAAGGTCTGCACCTGTAAATTTTTTATTTAAAAAAATTAATATCTCGATATTTAAGTATAAATTTTCTACACAAAGTGATTAAATTTTTTTGTAAAAAAACGTTAATAATAAATATAAAGGGTGTTACATTAAAATAACAAAGTTGTCCTCCACTTTCGGTATAACTTGACATCAAAATATTTTCCATAAATTCGCCATAACTTGTTCTCATTCTAAGCAAATTTTTATAAAAATCGTGTGAGTAGTCTCCAATATATAAATAGTGTAAGCTCGTCGTAAAACATCCTGTATATCAATAAAGGTTTTTGTATTTGTTATTTTCCAAATCGTTTTCTCGTCCTCATTCTGCATATTATATCATAAGCATTAGGATCGACGAAAAAATTGCTGTTCACAAAAAATATCTTGAGCTTGAATACAAATGGTCATAATAAGGATCTTATTCTTGTTGCAGGTAAGCGGATCGATGATGAATACCGGCCACAGCGTGATATTCACAGTGGAAAACGACACCAGGCAACACATAAATGTAACTGGCGGTCCACTTTCTTACAAATATCAATTCCAAGAGATCCACATCCACTACGGTCTGCACGATCAGTTCGGGTCTGAACATTCCATAAATGGATATGCCTTCCCTGCCGAGGTAAGTGGGAAAAATGGCGACGAAGCGGGTCAAAGGAATTGAACTAATTTGTGTTTATTATACGAGGTTTATTCGTTTTAGTATTGGATATATTTTGTCGGCTACAATAGTTTTTAAGTAGAAATCAGCTTTTTTCGTACGTTTACTAGAAGACCTGACAGACGTTGTCCTGTCTTAACATCTACTAGACCCGATACTTGATAAATTTCTTTTTGTGCGTCTAAAATTATCTATTTGTTGATCTCTGAGGTTTGGTCGACGATTTCGCATTTCCAACCGAGCCGTTTCACGGGCTGCCTCGCTTTGCTCTTGTCATTGAGAAGCATGAAGTCGAGCCATACTAACGAGGCGCGGAGAAAAAATCATAATTGAAGGAAATCGTACTACAATTATTATATTCGATTACCATCTTGCAACCCTATTGCGGATCTGTGGATAAAATTAAAAAAAATAAAAATCGCGATGAAAAAATAGGGGTTTATCGTATAAGGGTGAAAATTAAGAGTAATGTAAAAATTTTTATTTTAAGTCATGACAAAATAAAAATAAAAATCTTGCCAAAAAAATTAAAGTTTATAATTAACAAATAAAAAATAGGGGTTGAACGTAGAGGGGTGAAAATTCAGGGTTGTATGTATTTTTGAATGCTGTATCATAAAAAAATAAAAACAAAAAATTTTGCTAAAAAAATAGAAAATAAAATTAAGGGGTGGACCATCCTTAACATTTAGGGGGATGAAAAATAGATGTTGTCCGATTCGCAAACCTACCCGACATGCACACAAAATTTCATGAGAATCGGTCGAGCCATTTCGGAGGAGTTTAATTACAAACACCGTGACACGAGAATTTTATATATTAGATTGTGGTTTACGAGTATCTAGACTGGCGGTAGCCAAGTTCAAGGTAACCGAATGGCGAGCAGTTCCGTGTGTAATAATACACGAACCATTTTGAACCACTTTTGACCCCCTCATAACTCAAAAACTATTTCACATAAACATGTCAAATTTGGCTCATATATTGAGACTTGCGAGATACATATCTGCTGAAAATTTCATAAACACACCTCAAACAGTTGTTTAGGTACTAACGTCGAAAAATCGTCATTTTTATCACTGACTGACCTATGGACCAATACTCTTCCCAGTTCCAGATGACCTAGAAATATCAAATTTGCCATCCAAATAGGTAGTTGGGTTGATACAAAGGAATCAATCAGAAACTAGAAAATTCTTATCATTTTATTATAATCTTCCAATAAATTGATTCTATTAGGAACTATTCTATTAGTGCCTGTAATGTAAAAATCAACAATCAAAATTGATGACAGCCGGTTTTTATGTGGAAGAAGAAATAATAATTTAACTTGTTATAAAATATTTTATATATAATCGAATCCTGGTGTATAAATGAAATGAAGGTGTATAAATTTCAACAATTATAAACAAATACTGCCCATTTATTTTTGTTTCGTGCTATCTCTTTAGCCTCTTTCCAGTTTTTGTTCCTCTTATGTAGACTCTCCACTACCTTATCATTCCAGCTATTTTTTGGTCTTCCTCTAGCTCTCTTCTGTACTGATTTCGCCTCCCATATATACTTAGTTTTTCTGTCATCCTACATCCTTATTAGATGTCCGAACCATCTTAGTTGTTGTCGTCCTAAACTATTCATTATAGGTTCTACTTCAAGCAGTTCGAAAAAGGAAAACTATCTCTACAAGGATGAAACAAGGATCCACTAAGCACCTTGTATTGTTGGGGATTTGGTGTGGAAAGGCCTTTTTAATTGGTGGTCTTCCAGGTCACTCGGAGGGTCATCTGACGTTAATAAAACTACGACTTCGGGCACTGGGATATGTTCTATTTATTACCATACTTTAATATATACTATATATTACATTCTTATAGTTTAACTGAGTAGCATAATGACTACAACTAATTTAGAATGAATATGGATTACTTTATGAATCTATCTGAATGTGTATCTGAATATTACTTACATAATGAAAGTTAATGAATGTGTTGTCGACTGGTTTTAATATATTTATATTATAGTTCAAGTTCGCTGGTATTTAGGTACTATTTACTGTTAAATGTTTATTTACGTGATGAACTTGACTCGGTACCTGCCGACCTCGCTAGTTATATTTATGTAATATTTCAACGTTTAATGATTCATTGAAAATAGTTTCAAGGGAATTTATTTCTTATTTTATATTAATATATTATGCCCAAAAGGCATCACAACCTGATACAAAAAGGGGTCAGCTGAGTGGGCAATATCCCGTGAAAGTCAACCAAAGCGACCAAACAATCAAAAGTCAGAAGAATTTGGTGTAGAAAGCACCTCAGGTGTAGATTCTGAGACCAAACTAGTAAAAATTCAGAGAGTAGTCTTACCGGTTCTCGGGTAATCCTACTTGAAATTTATTTTAATTAAGGTACTGAAGGAAGTTAATTATTAATCAAATTACTGAAATTAATAATTAAAAATTATGGAAGTTAAGAAAGGTAAGTGGGCGCCACCCTGAATAATACTAGTCTATTTGTTACTCACATCAGCATTATAGCAACAAATCCTGGAATATTGGAAGGGAAAATAAACTCTATGAACAACGTTATTAAATTTACAAGTTGTATATTGACTTATTTTAAACAAATTAAACAGGAAAAAAAATGACTAGTTTTTTTATTGAGTTGTTCTATGTTGAAGAAGCGATCTCGATGAAATATATATGTTACTTTCCTGGAGTGGTGTATTCAGTCATCGTTCCAGATAGAGTCCTGGTTCCAGATGAAGGTAAAGATATCCTGGATCCGGTCCTGGTTTCAGATGGAGTCCTTGTTAAAGTTCCAGATCTAGGTGCAGATAACGTTCTGATTTCAGATGGAGTCCTTGTCCAAGGTAAAGTTCCAGGTAAAGTGCATTCACATGAATGCACTTTTTAAAATAAGATACGTTTGGCTTTAATAGCACATGTTCACGGGAAAAAAAATGAAACCTCTTTGCCACTGTTTAAATACACGAAATCATATAAGAGATAATAGACTTACGTCTCATGTTCATGTCAAGCTCAGACGCTTTGACCAGGAAAGGAATTTACATTTCAATAGTGAATTCTTAATCCACATTTAATTAATAATTGATAGAAGAAGAGTTAAGAACGATGTCGAAGTGGGACTAACAAATAGCAGTGGCTATTTTCACCACAGAGGGAACTCGTTCGGCCCGTATTAAAACGTTGATTTCGACTCTTGTCGACAGTAAATGTATTCAGCCTCGAAACATTTCTCGGTGTTGGGCATTAGAAAGGACTGTCTATTCGCCGCCCATACGATAATTTATTATTAATTAACTGGAGGAAAGTAAAGTGAACGAAATTATCGTTACATCAAGACAATGTTCCGTGTCACGAATCAATGTTAAACGATGGTTAAATTTAATAAATTAATTCTTTCTACATCAACCGTACTCACCAGATCCGGTTCCTGGAGACTACGGAGTTTTTTGCAAACATAAATATTTCGATTACTGTATTCTACTAGAACCACTACAAATTCTTTTTCCACAAGTTCTTAAACTTACCAGGTATATTTGAATATAAAAATTGTAATATAGAACGGTTGATTAAAAATTATGAAGTTATTTAAAAACAAAGTCGAAAGTTATAATCCACAAAACGTAGTGAAACCACTCCAGATTCTCAACAACAAAATGAGAAACTCTGGCGTTTACCCTCAACCACTATTTCTGGCAAAGTTGGCGAGCCCTAAACGATGTAATGCTTGAGGCTAACATTCCTGAGATTGGAATAAAAGAGGTAAAACAACAAAGTAGTATATGATACTGCCTGTGAGTTGAGTTAAAAGAGGACGAGATGAGAATAATTTCAACGGGATGACTCCCCGCGGTGTCACTACTGAATTTCAGAGCGAGAGAGAGGGGGGGGGATCCTAATTTAAGAGGGAAACGAACAAATGGAACATTATCGAGTCATGAAAATCCAGACAAAACTTTGGTTTAATATTTTGTTGATCAAGCGTCTCCAAGGGATTTTTCACCAGGAGTTTGATGTGTTTCTGCGTAGGCTCCAGTATATCTGCTGTTTAGTTTGAGTCCTTTCTTTGCTAGGGTGTCAACCAACAATTATTCCTTTGTGCCTTTGGACTTAAATTCAGTTTAGTTTCTTATTTCTGAAACAATATTTAATTGTCACCAAACTTTATTCTATCCCTTCATTTTTTTCGCTTCTTATGGTCATAATTTTTCTCGTAAAAATTCTGTTCCTAAAAATACATTTCATTCAATTGATTTTCAACAATTACTCCACCATAAACTCGTGAAACTAACCGGATTTTCCGATTTTCCGAGTGAACCATTTAATCCAATAAAGAAATGATCGAGTCTTTTATATCCGCCATTTTTATAGCCCTCGCCTCTTGAATATTTGACAATCAGAAACAATTTTTGCCGTGTCTGCCGGCGAGAGGGCGCTTTAATATTTGAAACATCTGCTCACACCGTACTGACACGTTTTCAGCTAAAACAGGACCTGCCGGAAATATTCATAGAATGAAACTACACCGGATGATTTTTCCAACAGAAAGAATAACGCCGGGGGACACTTACTTGGATAAAAGGACAACTTTTTAGCGAATTGAATTATTCATTACGTGAAAACCCATACAACGTAGGATACCTACCTACGATCGCCAAAAACATGAATTTTCTATGTCACTTTGGCATACGCAATTGTTTTTTATATATAGATTTGATTCAATTGTATTGTATTAATTTCTTATACCAAGTATCAGTAACAAAATTTTTTCCATCGACTGTACAGGGTCTATCTTTTGTTCTCAATATTGTAAAAATATAACGTTAATTTCGTTCACTTTACTTTCCTCCAGTTAATTAATAATACATTATCGTATTGCCGGCGAATAGCCAGTCCTTTCTCATACCCAACACCGAGAAATGTTTCAAGGCTGAATATATTTACCCGTCTGTCGTGAAAATATCCACTGCTATTTTGATATTCCCACTTCGACCTCGTTCTTATCTCTTCTTCTACCACTTATTAATTAAATATGAATTAAGATTTCACTATTGAAATGTAAATTCCTTTCCTGGTCAAGGCGTCTGAGCTTGACATGAACATGAGTCGTAAGTCTGTTATCTTTCATATGATTTCCTGTATTTAAACAATGGCGAGGAGGTTTCGTTCTTCTTTCCTGTAAACATGTGCTATTGAAGCAAACATATCTTATCTTGAAAAAGTGCATTCATGTGAATGGTAAGTTTTTTCGCTTAAATGTATGTTAACTATTCTTTCTTAGCAGTTTTCCGCTTTCATATTTTATTATGTAGCAATGTCGTTCCAGTGCCAGGAATATACATCGATATGATTTTGGTTTTTTTTTGGTTCTTTCATATTTCTTTTCAGATTCTCTTTGAATATATTTGAAGATATTTCAAACCTATTTAAAATATATGTTCAACAGAAGGTATATAGTTCTCAAACCGCATTAAACTTTAAAAAATAAAAGTTTTTAGTCGACCAATTTCGGTAGGCGTCGAAACGGAATCAAATACATCCCGATCCCTTAACCACTCGCACACGGTGTGGTTGTTCGTAGTAAACCAATTATATGGAAATTGTGAACTGACAGTTCACGTCTACATAGTTTTATGTCATCGTTGGATTGAATTAGTCGTTAGTTCAATGTGCGCCAGGTAAAATAAAGTTATCGGTTACAGCACGTCAAAGTTTAACATAAATATAATGACGCCGCTGCAGAGACAACTATTAACACACACCACCAGTTGTATGATCCTGTTTACAAGCGAGGAATTATTAGAGAATGGATTCTACACGATTATTACATTTTGTATAAAAACTATTATTGTACAATGTAATAATGGTAATTTATCAAGTGGTATTATTTTCCACCAATAGAAAAGTTGAAAATGAAAACATGAGAAAAAGCAGGGTTGTCAGATCTGCAGATCCTTACGGTTAGTTCGTGACGTTCTTCGAAATCTAGTTGGCTGCTGAAACGTAAGAAGAACTAAAGTGACTCAATTACAGTATAGGTATTTAATAAATTACATTTTTATGTTTAATAACTGATGATCTATTTTATTATACGAGGAGCATTACAGGTCCATCAATAAATAATGTAGCAGAATATAGTTAACGAATTTGTCTTAACGTATTATTTTTGTGATACAGGTCGTTTTAAATTTCGCCTATTGTTTCCAAGCGACAATTAAAGCGTAATGAAATGAATGTGTCGCTTCTTCCTTGCCTATTGATTCAATAATAGATGGGAACGGGAGCATTATCAATTGCCACTGTTTCTAAGTCTCGTTTTTGCAGTTGAGTGGCTCGTACTGTAAACAGGACTTCCTACCAAAAACTGGGAAGATGATAGAGAGACTGAAAATAATTATAGTAATTTATATAAAAAATTTTCTTTTCGCTGAGTTCTTAAGTGACGTGTAGACTCGTTTATGACAACAAAAAGTTGTTCATAAATGGTTGAAATTTTACTAATGTTCAATAAGCCATTTATAAATTATAAATAAAAAACCATTTTTACTTCCCAACTTTAGAGCCCTATAGTTCGTTAACGAAGGGCGTAAGGAAATTAATTAATTATTTTTAATCTCTCTATCATCTACCAAGTTTTTGGTACACCCTGTATATAATGCTACTAAAAATGTTTACAATGAATATTAAAATTTTAAAAATGTCGTCTTACATTTTTACTTATTAAAATTTCTAAGCCAATTCGTATGAACGATAAATATAAATAGAAAAGAAAAAAATAGGGATAATTCTTGGTAGCACGTTTTATTCTTATCCTGAAAATACGACAGTATTACTCATCTCGAACAGTACAAAAATTCTTATATCATACCCCGAGAGAAGCTCTTAATAACAAGAAGAAGATGAAAACTGAAAGCGGGACGCCGCAGAATTTCTAATTGTAGCGAGCTCAGGATTTCCTAAATTCTTAAAAGATATCAATGAAAGTAATTACTTCATCCACTAATGTGATTTATGTTTTTAATAAGCTCTAATGTTTTAATTTTCGAATTTATATCTCGTTTAGCTTTCAACTTTTCCCTTGCAATACGGCTTGGAGTTATGGATTTTCAACAAGGAGGTTTTTTTTTGTACTTTTCCCAATATAACTTCTCGAAAATTATCGTTAAATATTATTTTTGATTACACATTCACTATATACACTCCTGATTTGTCTTTTCTGTATATGAAAAAAAAACCACCGATTTCACCTACTTATAATTCCGGAATATAAATTTGTTTTTAAATGATGTCGAACGTCGCAATCCTCATGTGAAATCCCCTGTCATTTCAGCTACCGAACAAATCGGATGTAACCTCTGAGAAAATCCAATAAACTTATAAGTCGGACTGAGAGTTGGAAAATGGGCTGAAAGCTTTTAAATTTACATCAGCATATGTCAAATAAAAAGCATTTAATTCTATTCAAAATAAACGGAAATTGACGTATATCTGAACGTCTCTATTTTTGCTTTGATTTGTTCAACATTGAAGTTGCATTTAACTGTTTAAAATTGCTATTTGCGTAGTGGAACTTTTTAAATAATTTTTCGTTGAAAAAAAATTTATTAAATATTGAGTTTATTCACGCTTATGAAAGTTTTTAAAAATCATACAGAGTGTTAGGTTAGGTTTGTTGTCTATAAGGCCCTCCACTGATTGTGGCTCATACCTATTCAGACTAGCTCTATACAGTCTAATGACAATGGGTAAAAGTAATTCTAGTCCATTTTGCAGCAGAGCTGGAAAAATACCATCCTCACCGGGAGATTTGAAGGGTTGAAATACAGGGTGTACCAGAAGTTTGTAAAATGGGATTTTTTTGGATCGAGAAATCGACTCAGTTTTTTGATAAAATCAACTTTTAAGCTTCATGGTGTCATGAAATTATCGAAAAAATGCATTTACAACATAAAAAGTCTTGTAAATACCACAAAACTGTAAATATTGAACTGAAATTTTAAGAGAGTACTGTTTACCTTTTCACCACTGCAGGGGCACAAAATATGTCCCAGCAAAGTTTTCAATATTACTGATTGTTTTAAAAATTACACGTAAACTTGTAAAATCGGTAGATTATGATCCACCTAATTTTGCCTGGGTTAAAAATATCCCTGCAGTAAAAATATCAACGTTTAAATATTTCTATGAGTTTTTTATTACGGGTGGGTCATAGTCCGGACAATCTAGACAATCGAAGGTACATAAATTCACAACAAGCTGAAAGTGAGTAAAATTGTTCAAAACATAATTAAAAACAACATTTCAAAATTTCCCATCGTTCCGGTACATGGAAAAAAATTGACTCGAGGTCAAAGGTCAAAAAATGGGTTTTTCGAGATTTTCTTCAAAACAGTAAGTTTTATCGCAAAGTTTTATCACCTCACACAAAAATTTAGATCATAGAATTATCTATAAAAAAAGTATCAATAATTTTTTTCCTAAAAGCCACCGTTTCTGAGATATAACGATTCAAAAAGTTGTAAGCGTGTTACCTTAATAAAAAAAAGGTCCTGTTAATCTCAGGGTGGGATTCGAAATAAAAACCGATTCAGATGTAATGTTGGTTTAATATAATAAAATACGGTTGGTTGTTATATGAATTTACAGAAAACAAACAAGGCCTTGCCTACTAATTGTAACGCCAAAAACTCCCTAAAGTAGTTCCGCTGTACCTCACGATTTATATGAAGTTGGCTTTCACAAATTATTTAGGTTATTCTAGGTTAATAGAAAGCATGGGAAGATTTATAGAAAAAAAGAAAAGTTTTACACTATCCAATCTTACCTTAGGGGTGGTTGGATACAGAATTCAATTAATGAACTACCTTTGTATGCATACGTTGGCTTACAAACTCTAGTGATTGTGCTAATTGTTATTAAATAATATACAAGTTGTCCTCAACAGAGGGTAAAGACACCAGGAAACTAAGTTCCTCAGTAGGTATGGCAAAATACTCTACTTACAATACTTTTTCATAAAGATATTTGTTATTTCAGTCCAATGTGTTTTCTACTCAAACCCCTGGATTCCTTGTTAAAAGTAAGGTATGAAGGTTACCTGTTTACAATCGGGTGCTGTGGTATGTCCCTCCAAAAGAACTGATGGTGGCTCATTATATCTTGTAAGTAGAGGTGTATCCGATATGATGACTGGGTGTAGATGATGTACCTTATAGATGATGTCGATGCAGGAATGAAATGAAGATATCGATAAAATAAAGCCAAAGAATGAAGAAATAACCAAAGAAAGAAGATAGATAGAAGAACGAAGAAAAGAAAGAGACCTAAAAAGGAGCTTGTGTAAGTATTTGGTAATAATAATTAAATGTTATGAGGGTTGAGTATAGTAAACTGACAAATTAAACTCACCGTAGAAGTTGTGTGGCCTCAAAGTGGTTTCGCCTATGGGTGTGGAGACAGGAATTTAAGCTGAGCCAAATAAATATCCACTTATACAAATGGTAGAGCTCCAACAGGATCTCTCTAATAAAATCTAAGCTCATTTAAATATATTTCAAAAAATCAGCAAAATTGCTAAACCATGTGGTCTATCACGAACCTCACATGGAAGAAAAAAGAAATCCCATCTCCTATCTAGGTATGGATGGTCTTAGAAAAAAAGGTATGTTCTTTTCATTTACTTCTTTATTACCAAAGTACTTAACACCAGAGAGAAGCTCTGATAACAGAAATTAAAAGAAGAAACTATTAATTGATAAGGAAGGTCAATGATCTTTAATCAGTAGATCTATGAATAGAAAAGTGACATTATGATGAAAGATTGAAATCACTTTTAGAAGATTTATTTTTAAGATTGACAGATATGACAAGATTGTCATCTACTTGGTACACCATGTAAACAAAATAACCTTTAAGCCTTTGATATTTTTAAATCAGTAACTTTTATGATCGGGTGATCATCCTATGTTTAAATAAGATTCCGGTAACTTTAGAATATAAATATTTGATTATTATTATTTCTACTTGTTGTAAATAATGAGTGGTAAATACTTATTTATTATTTTTAGGAGCCCTTCAGGGAGACGCTTGAGAAAAGTGAAAGGATTCCTGAGACTTTAATTGTATTAATCCTACTTAAAACAATCAGGATCTGTTTTTAATAAAATAGCAGTTGGTAGGTACAGAGTTTATTTTTGGATGTTTGAAAGAGAGGCACCAATAATTCTTTGTCCCGTAACAAGCGTTATAATATGCACACGTTTCCACGCCACCTCTGAGGGGGCGTTTTTTTTTAACGTGGCTTCCCCAGTAGGCCTATTTCACAGGTCTGTTGTGATTTCGTTTAATTGGAAACTATTGCATAAAACTGATAAAAGCGATGGAAATTAAAAAGCAGTAAAAAAAATTATTCGTCCAATTCATAACCTTCAATCACTTCTTCTAGTTGATCTTCTTCTTCTTCATCATTGGTGTAAGTAAATTGCGTCAATAGCGATGTATAGCATGTCTGTTCGTCAGTATCAAACGAATCCTCTGCTGTTGGTGATTCAACATTAGAACACGACCGGCCTTGACAATTCGTGCATGCTAGAGAACAAAACAGTCCAACTTTTTTGCAACCACATTTAGCACTGCATCCCTTCTTACAGTTGCAAAAAATTTTGTCCAGCAGTTTTTCCGGCGCAGATGGGAGCAAAGTCTGAATTGGTTCTAATGTATTATCGACCAACTTCGAACCCCAATCTGTTGGGTCTAGCTGATAACCAAGCCACACTTGAACTTGATAATATACCCGAAAAAGATGTTGATGAGCTTGGAGGAAGACAAGCTAATTGCATTCCGAGTTTTTTTAACAAAACATGCATATCGATACTTATCTAAGCAGGTAGTTTTTTTAGGAGCTCCGTACAAACAAAGAAGAAATCAAATTCCGTTGGTGATAACTTCTTGTGGAGTTGAATTACTTTTTTTAAAAACTTCAGCACATTGAACTAAATATTGCTTTTCAAACATTTTAAAGACTGTTTGTTTCACCCCTCCTGTGAAATAGAGATGTCTTATCACAACCAGTTATTGCATGTGAAAATAGTACATGATTTTGAAGAAGTCGATAAACTTTTTGATGAATATACTTCCGATAAATGTTGAGCTTCTCCCTATTTGTAATGTCCCAGTTGGCCGAGTTAAAACTGTCTGGTTACTTCCTTATATTATGCCAAATACTGGACTGGGTGTATTAGCTTTTAATTGCAAGGCTGCTACGTTGCCAACTATTCAAAATTTTCTTAAATATAGTAACATACATAAAGTTGTTTTTAGTTAATTATTCTTTTTCCAGCAATTTTAAGCGACTTATTTTATTGCTCACTAATGTATATTTTTTTAAATATTTCCAAACTAGCTTTCTAAGAACATCACGAACTAACAGTTTACTAAAGTAAGGAGAACATTTTTCTAGTGAGCCTAACAATTCTAGAAAATTGCTTTATTTTATTGTCATTACACTGACTCTAATTGGTTCCATTATTATAGATATTAAAAGTAAAATTGTTATTGCTGCAATTTCTAAATTGTGGTGGTGTGTGTGAAAGATTAGATTCTATATTTTCTTGGATGTTATGAGAAAATCTATTGCTTGTAATAGTGTTTGACGTTGAAGGTTTTGGATTTATTGGTGACTGAATAGTTTCCTCAGATGTTGCACGTACTGCACATACAATTTCAGATGCAACATTAATCCTGTTTGTGGTTGAGTCATTGATATACCTCTCAGAGACAGCAGATGACTTCCAACCTCCGTGTCTCTTCAGAGTGGTAACATCTCCACCTGCATCTACCAGAATTGTAGCTGATGATCTTCTAGTATATGTTTCTGGATGATCAAGTTTAAAAATTTTTGCAATTGAGCTAGATACAGAACCTATTTCGTTTATTCCTACTACTTTTTCAAAATTCTTCCATTTTATCGAATCACAAAAAATATTTGCGGATGAAATAAGCGATCAAAGCAGTCGAATCCTGTTCTATCCAATCAAATGCTGTATACGACAGAGATTTATTCTTTTAACCGATCTCATCCTGAAAATAAGCTAGATAAAACGCAACCAAAGGCGACGGCAATGGAAGAATGTTATATCTACGCGAAAAGTTGAGTATTGAGTCGAGCAAAAGTAATCACAATATTTGCTACTTTGAAATGCTGAAAGTTAACGAAACGCACATGATTTTGTAGAGGTGAACTCAGTTAAACTTTTTTCAGAAAATAAAATAACTTATATGATGAAAGAAAGTTTAAAGCCAAATTTTTAACTGAAAAATATGGAAAAAGTTTATTGATACTTACGGACGACAGACCCAGACCAATTTTACCTTTAACGTGAAATTAAATCAAAAACATTTTCGTACGATAAATTTTTAACAACTTTGGACGCTAATTATTATATCAACCAAAGTATAAAGCTCAGAATGTCTATTATCATGAAACATAACGGAAAAAGTTAATCATAAAAATTGTAGGCAGCTTTAAGCTTCATATTTCAAAATTAGTTACAATGTTACTCTGAGCCAGGTAAAAGTTTTTTTTTTAATGGAACACCCTATATTTTACATTAAAACTGAAATCTGCTCCATTTTCACATTACAAAAATATAAGGTTCTAATCCGTTATACAGGGTATTTCAAAAGTTATAACCAATTTTCTGTCGAAATCGTAACAAGTTCAACGCCCTGTATAATTGGATAGGAGTAAAAGAATAATAATCTATTGAAGCCAAATGTTTTTAATGATTATGAAAATTTACAAACACGAATGATTTTGCAAATATTTATCAAATCAAATACATGGTGAGTCAAAACTCCAGTACATTAATTTCTCAGTAATTTTAAATGGATCACCCTGTATTTTATATCATCATCGAACACTACTATTACTATACTTTTTATTTTTAACGAGCATTTCTCATACCCAAAGTTATTAGTTTCTGAGATATTTCCATTTTTTTGTGCAAAGTATCAATTAGGTTCCTATGTAATAGTTCAACAGATGTTATGTAATTAAGACCTACTTCATTTTATTAAAAATAGTGTGATTTTTTGCGAGTTGTTTCTTATATAAGCGAAGAAGGCCTCTGCCGAATAATTATGATTATCGCATGTATTTGAGGTTAGGTTAGGTTTAAGGTTGTACGATCACCTCCATATCACCACGAATTCAATGAAACATTGAGTTGCTGATGAAAACGAGGTAGTACATAACATATAAAAAATGTGTTCTCGACATCGTTTAGCATCACAATATCTCATCACAAGATTGTGCAAAATTTTAACAAAAATACAACCCAAAATATCAATCCAAGACCTTAAAGAACTTCCCAAGAATTAATTGTTTTTTTTTTATATTTTCGATTGTATATTGAATGATTTTGCTTTTCTTTCCACCTCTAAACATCGTCAAAAAGAAAAAAAGCTTACCAGATTCGTTGGAGAGAAAATAAATTGTATTTGAACGATTTTAAGACAATCGAAAATTGTAAATATATGATGACGCGGATGATCGAGTGGAATTTATTTTTATGGTGGTTGGTTTTGTCACGATTTTCTATCGATAAATTATTCCGAAAGATACGGCCGTTATAAGAGGTATTTTTATAGAGTTTAAGCTCAAGAGACAAAATAGCAGTGTTATTGGAGACTTTGTCAGACTGGCTCAAAGAAAACGAGCTATTTTTATTTAGCGGAAATTTTATTATTATTTTTTCAATAAACCTTCTTCATTAAGGTTTAAGGTTTTAATTACCCACAATTAAAAAAATGTTCAATTAGGTGAATATTGCTCGACTTGATTTGACCAAAAGATCTTCAGAGTGAAAATAATCAGAACGTATCCATGGATTTCTTGGCAAGGGTTGCATCGTTAATATAATATTTACTTAATTACAGTTACCTGTAAATAATTGTCATATTTTAGTAAATCGTGATCTATAGACGTCAAAAAATAATAGTTCAATACTATTATAACGCTTTACAAAATTTGAAAAATAATTTTCAAAGAAATACACTTCTAAAGTAAACGGGGTTGGTATATCTGTAAAATAGAACCATCCATTCTGGTTTGCGATTAGAAGGAATAACATCACTTACAGACCTGTTTCGGCATATTTGCGCCTCATCAGTACAATGTATTCCCCAAGTTCTGCCAATAACTCTTCTGTATTGCCAAAAAAGCCTAGTTACTCTCGTAGTAATTTTTTCCAGGTCTGTCTTTCTATCCAGTTTGGAATCAAGGGTCACTTCCAGTTGAACACTTCTATTCGTAAAAGCCACTATTTTGGATTTTTTGGAAAAACTGAAAGGTCCACTTTATTACACCATTCTTAGTACTTATTAAAGGATGAAACGTAGTTTTTTTATTGGTTGTTAAATGGAAATTGAATATTCATTTCATATTTTCTAAAAATTGAATCGGATATTTGGTTATAATTCTATTTAAATGAGGCTACAATATGATTGGGAAAAAAAGACGGAACAAAGATGGGGTTCTATTAGTTTAAGAGTTAAAGTTAATGCTAGTAGTACGCGCCCTCTTTAGAAGTTTAAATATGAACATATTTCCAACAGCCATTAAAATTATCTCGTATATAAATAATCAAACTTTCTATAAAAAGTCACTAGAAATTTTCACCTCTAAAAAGTTTTTCCATACATAGCATCACAAGAGAAAAAATTTTGTCGGAAAAATTTTCGGAAGGTTTGAAAGTTTGGCAATTTCGCGAATGACATTTTTGACAAAATCACAAGCCGTGAAGCGTCACTTTTAAAAAAAAATTAATGAGCGAAATTGCCGAAAAGCAGCAAACTTGAATAAAACCTTGAGAACAATTTTGCCTACACAAATTTTTCTCGAGTGGTATTCGACATGACTATTTCACGAGAAAAAGACAAAAAACAATAAAATTAGAGAACTTTTATTTAACAATTAGAGGACCCGACAGACGTTGTCCTGTCTTGTCTTATCATATTCTACAAATTTTAACTATTTTGTTACTTTTTTATAAAGGAATACATTCCTTGAAAATTCGACTTTTCTGAATTCTCTTTCAATTTTTCGGACAAACAAATTTTTACCCGTGTTTTGAAATGATCGTATAAAAAAAACTCCTATGCTAAATGCCATCAAAATCGACCAATCCGTTTAGGAGTTGTTCAGTATAAATCCGATTGTAGCGTCTCCTATCAAGACTAATTGTGAATGAAAACCATTCAGTTTCTTACTCAAACTCACACATAAGATTTTATCAAAAGCGGCCGATCCGTTTGGGGGCCGTTCAGTATTAACCCGATTGCAGCGCCATCTACCGGGACTAATTGTGGATATAAACAATCCAGTTACTTACTAAAACACACACACAAAAATTCATCAAACAAACTCGGCCCATCCGTTTAGGAGTTGTTCAGTATGAACCCGATTGCAGCGCTACCTACCGGGACCTATTGTGAATCTAAACCATTCTCGAATCCACTTGAACACACTCAAAAAAATTCCATCAAAATCGAGTTTTAGCAAAACTAACGAACAGTAATTCATTTTTATATAGTATATAGATAGATGGAGCATAAACAAACAATAACTTATTTATTTATATAAAAGCTACAGTTATGATTAAAGCTCGGATTAGAGGCAAAATGCCTTTTTTGCCTATTTTGCCTATTCTAGATTATTTTTGTATATTTAGCCTTTTTTCGTAAATTCCGCCTTTTTTAAACTTTTATGCTACCCTACTGATGATGTTATTCATATTCGGTACTTCATTTTATTACTAAACCTTTCTGTAATAAAATTTTGGGCTTCTGGGAAAATGTACCTACCTATTTGCGGATTAAGAAGAGGCTTAACAAATGGGAAATCCCTAATGTTTCGAGCTTTATATCAGTTGTACAGACGGTTACTGAATTAGTTTTGTTGCGTGTACCGAAAAGTAAAAAACACACATTTCAAAAAGCTTTAGACGTTTTGTGAGTTTGGGCCAGACCAAATTGGGCCAGATTTATTATCCTCTCTTAAATATGCGCCAATTACATCTGTCGATGTAGAGCGTTCATTTTCTATGAACAAATTAATTTTAAGTGAAAGAAGGCGGAGTTTTAAAACAGAAAATATAGAGAAGCGCTTAGTTGTAGCTATTAATGATAAAATTTTAAGTGGTTACAATGTTCAATTTTTAATTAACAATTGTTTAGTTATGTTGTGCAAATATATTAGTGTTAAGTTAATACACTTTGTATACTAAAATAAATTCTCAATAACTTATTATTAATAATCAGGGAATTAAAATATTGCCTATATGTTAAGATTTCTGCCTTTTTCAATAAAAATCTTTGCCTATATAAGCGCCTTTTTCTTCAGTTTTTGTTGCCTATAAATCCGAGCTTTAGTTATGATAATTAAATGTTTGTGCATTATTTTTATCGTTATGATGTGTAGAACATGCACTTTTTTTCGGGTCGAGGTGGGAAGCTCATGTTCGAATGGGTCCTATCCAGGACCCAAACAGTGTTGGACTCATCCCCGAGGGATGCCTACCAACCAAACCCACCTCAAACTCGCCGTTACCCCCGTCTCGAAATCACTACCCTTGCATTCTTCGAGACGGGCGGCGGTCCCTCGCACACTCTCCGCTCACACCGTCGTCTTTTCGCTATCTATCACTCCATGCCAGAAGGACTCGATCCTTCTCTCCCCCTAATCATGCTCTCCACTACGCCACTTACCTCCATCTATTCCTCTTCCCCCCTCAACATTATCTCTATCCCTATCCCTAGTCTCCTCCCCAACTTCTTCAGCACTTCCTCGTTCCTCCAGCATCTGAACACATGGCCCACATTATCCTCCACTTCACACCTCTCACACACTCCAGTCTCTCTTTTTCCAATCTTGTGGAGGTACCCTACTCTCGACCCATGTCCAGTGAGTACCTGTGTCAAGAAGTAGTTCACCTCCCCAAATTTCCGGTCCATCTCTCCAATCTTTCCTACTCCCAATCGCTCCGTTTACTGCACCCTTATGCTCCTCCCACCCTCTCTCCATTTTCTCCTCCATCCATGCATGTACTCCCTCTCTGGTCTCACCCATCCAGCCTTTATTCTTGGCTCTAGCCATCACTTCCAATGGGTAGGAACTTGCCAGTCCACCCACTATCTCCCAAGCCATGCTGCCCTTACTTTCCCCTTCTCTGTCACAGAACATGTACTTGCGCTATGGAAACTCGTACTAGCAAAATTTACTTGATCCGGTTGATCTGGTTTTTCTTCAGAAACACACATTTTTGAACTGAACTAATCTGACGTTTCCTAACAAGAAATAACACAGTGATATTTCAAATAAATATCAGTATCATGGTAACAAAATTTGCTTTGATCAACGCACCTTGAAAAAATTAAAATTTTGTCGCTGTAAAAATTGTTACAGGTCGTATGCAGGTAGTATGCTAAACTTTACCAACAAATTATAGTAAAAATAAATAAATATTAGGACTTTCTCTTCATATTTGTGTTTATTTTGTATTCTAATCATACTACTTTTACTTAGCATTCGTAATTGACCTACATTTCCTCTTTTAAATTTTACATATACTACATCTTCAGAAGATCATCTTCCAGACTTTCATATCCACTTCAATTCCCTAAAAATATAGGTACAAATAGAAAATGATTCTTAAGTAATGGTTGCGAGCACTATCAATTTCAGAATATAAGGTATTTAGTTGTAAAAATAAAATATATATCTCAAAGGTTCCAATGTTTACATTTGTATCATATAGGTTAAATTGACATCTGTCAGACTAAGAAGATTAAATCAAATTAATTGATTGATAATCAGATGTGACTGATAATCAATCCCTGATTAACAAAGTGGAAGTTGTACAAATTCATGAATGACATTCTTTATCCTTTTCCATCTTTGTAAATTCACATCAACATATCTTTTGAACTCTTAGAAGCTACTGGTAAAGTAAAAGAACTAACCATTCAGGACAGGTTGTGAACAAGGGAAGAGAGAGATTGTCTCATTTTGCTTTTTGGATGCTAGCGAAGATAACGTTCGACTAACGGATTTTTTGTAATTTACAAAAAGTTTTAACAGGAAAAGTTTCCAAGGTTCCTTAGAACTGGAAACTCAACCAGTGGGTTGGATTTATTCTTTTAAACGAATTGTAAATTTACCTCAACTTGTCTTGTTTTACTTAAAGGCCATCCACCATCAACGGTAAATTTGTCGACCACTCACTTCGATGAGATTATATTCTGAATACTGGCTCAATATCATTTACTTACGTTTATTTCTATTTCAGGCCTTCATTTTCACCTTCATCTTCAGTTTCATTTTCACATTCATTTTCAATTGCAACTTCATTTTCCAATTGCAATTTCACTTCCATCTTTCGATTTCAACTTCATCTTTCAACTTTAACTCTACGGACTTGAATTCTATTGTGGGATTCGACTGATTCTCACCTCGTTGACGACCCCTGGATCCTCGTAGGACAACCCCTACACGTCCTAACCTTTGACAAGTGGTTATTCCAGGTAACTTAGCTTTAAGTAAGTCCTAGGACTTCTCTCCGGCAACTTCATAATCTACCAAGAATAAATTTACCAGGATTTTAATTGTACATTTATTCCTTTTTTTGTAATATTTACCTTCAGTAATCTCTGTATGTACGAGATATTAATTAGTAAAAACCTGGGTATGCATACTTCGGATTTATTTATATAATTTCATGTATATTTTAATTATTATCTTCATCTAACCTTCTCTGAAATTTGCACGTAGCCATCATTTTAGACATACGTCACCGTTCAACTGTGATAGTTGAAGTTAAATTATAACGGTGGTTTTCACCATAGAGAAACCACGTTATTCAGTAACTTCATTGCAGAGCCCCTTTTTTGTGAGTACCTAACTATACATACTTGTAATCTGTATGGCCTACCACCTGGGATGGTCAATCGCTAGTATTTATTTTATAAACCACATAACACGATAGTTTTATTTGTCCCCCTTAAGAACCCCTTCCTTAACCCTGAGATATTCAAAGGGTGTTTGATATCTTTATTTCTACCCTTCAATTTCCTTAACATCCCTTTATAACAAGAGGTTTATAAAATCACATGTGAATTTTGTCAAGGTAATTGCAGGTAACTTTTTTGTCAGTTGCTATGGTATTTTTCCAGTTAAAAACACTCTAGTGAAATAGTGTTACAAAAAATGGAGTGCGTTTGTTGAAAAAGCCATATCTTTTTATAGCCGCTCTACATTTTTTTTTCCCAGAAAATATGTTTGGACAGATATTTATTTATAAAATTGAAAAGCACTTCTTGGCTTGGCAAACAAACATCGCCCACCGATAAAATCGACAAATAAAACGTTGGTAATCTATCCAAAAGTCAAACAGTGTAATGTGAGTTATGAGAAGACCTGCAGAGCATCCTTAATTGATATTTGTGGCCTTATGGCCGCAATTGGAATCTTGCAGATAACCGCGTTTAATTAATGCTCGTTGAGAATGCACTCTATGTGAATTGCAGTATTAGAATTGTAGAGAATTCTGTTGAATTCTGTACGGTTCTGTTGGCTGCATTCGCCGTCTCTTTACGGAATTACTGACGTGAAAATTCTTTGTTGGCGAAAACGGCATTTATATATGTATCGGTGTGACTATTTTGACTTGCTTTTGTTTTTGGGTAACGTTTGTTTTCAAGAGATAAGTTTCTGTTAGAATATTCTCCTATATATGACGTTTTGGACGATAATGGGTTTTGTCTGGAACTGGGTTATTCTATTCTATTAAGAAATTGGATTTCACGCTACACGCTACAGTTGAAAAGCTACGAGAAATGGTAGGAAATTAGCAATAAATAAAAATTAAGGAAAAATTGTAGTCGGAGAAATACCCCAAGTTATTTTTTAATATTTTTCATTATTTACTTATAAAATGTATGAAAAAAATCATTGTCTGGTTTTATGGAACTGATTTGGCAGAATAATTTTGAATTGTCTCAAACATTCTATTGAAAGTCTTTTGGACATCTAGCTGTTCGACTGAGAAGCAGTTTAGGATATTTAGGAATCCAAGATGATGATTGGATATTAAATTTGCGAGTTGTAATGTTCCCAAAGTAGTTCTTTTACCAGGAATTTTTCCCAAGGCACTGAAAAGCGAAATGGGCCTGTAATTATGGGGATCAGTATGTGGATATTCACTGACAGCCAGACTCTGCTTGAAGCTATCAGCAATCCAACAACTACGGACCAGTTAGCAAAAGAACGTTCTAAAGGAGAATTCATAGGTCCGAAAGATAAGAAGCACCAATTTAAATGGAGATTGACATGATACAAGGTCACCTCCATACAAAGAATTTACTGAACACGGTAAACAAGAGAGACAGTTACCAACCTGGACACAGGACACTGTACTCTGAGGAAGCGTCTACACTAAATAGGAAAAGCTAGTGATTCTATTGCAGACATTCTCACTTCTGTGAGAACTTACAGGGAAGCACTTTGGAGAGGAACCATTAGTACTAACCGAATCCCCCCTGTCAATGGAATGGAAGTAAACAACATGAGAAATGGTATGAAAAGTGAATGAATGAATGAGTATGTGGAGTTTTCCGTAAATTAGAGAAGTAGACTATAGATAGAAGCAGGCGTCAAATAGGTTCTGGATTTGAGGAAGGATGCAGAGAGGAAGGCTTTTTAGTCTAGTCAATAAGTGCTTTTTAGGTCAAAATTTGTTCGCATTCTCCGAAAATTATGATTAAGGTGTTATTCGATTCGGAATGACATGTAGATAGTTTTTGAAAAAATGCTAAGGCCGCTCGCAAAAATTGCAATAGTTATAAACAATTAAGTGAAAAAAAGGGGGTTTGATTTTTCGCCAATATCTCAAAAACTATTCGAGATAATTCAAAGTTGAAAAAAAGATTCAAAAAGAGGGGGAAATTCCCTAAAAAAATGGGTCCCAACTCCCGGAACTGTAGGACCAATATTTATAATTTTCCCAGAGGGTTGAAAATTCGCCCGAAATCGGGTACTCTGGCTTGCCCTTCGGACCTTTAATGAATAAATATTATTTAAACTCATTAAATATGAAAATTGAAAATTGAGAAAATTCAGGCGCCTGCAGGATAAATCAAAAATTTTTATCGCGATTTTTCAATAAGTTATCCATTAGTTAATTAACAATTTTTGTAGCACGAACATTGACATTGCAAGTGCGATAATTGTTAAAAACTATTAATCTGAGAATTTTTTCCTTTTGTGGAGCTATTTTTCAAAGGTCTTAGAATAGATTCCCGTTGGAGAAATCAACAAATCGTTAATTTTCGTTTTGTTATTAACAATTTACTAAGGTGAAAAATATTAAAGCTTCATTAGACATTGAAAAAAAAAATTTTTTAGAATATTATTATTGATCCGTTTTCTTATGATCAGAAGCTACTTAAAAATGATTTTTAATTATTTTTATCTCCTATTGTTTGAAAAATTGTTATAAACAAATGCGTTGTTTATGAGAAAATTCCACACCTGTAATTTTTAACCAATCAAAACGTGTTTTTTTGACAGATCACCATGGCAACGGATGAATTTTATCGGAAATTCTTTTTGACGTTTATAATGTCAGAATATTTTTTTGACACTCTGGTTTATATTTGCATAAAAGCAATTTTATTTTAGAAAAAAAATTTTGCTGAAAGAATATTTTCATGAACAAATGGTATAAATTAAATAAATTATTGAGTGAGAGCTTCAAATCTTGGCTTAATTTGTTGTTTAATTAATGAAGAATAAATAAGACTTGAATTTTTTCCTGGTATCTCCATTAGTTTAAAAGTTATAATAAAATTAAACATAAAAAACCAGGTCAGAGTGTTGAAATGAGAGAGAACAGAAAATTGAAAGTTTAATAAAAAATATAAATAATTTTTTTTTTAAATAATACATGGTTGTTTTTGTTTTTTTTAGTAGAAAAAGAAAAAAATACAAAGAGATAATTCATTTGCTTATAACAAATTGTTTATTAAATAAACAATGAAAATTTAAATAATAATCGAATTTTTTTTTAATATCAAAGACCAAGATAAATAATGATTAGAAAAAAAATGGTTCCTTAATTATCATAACAAGTGGCAAAAAAAATTGTTATTTAACAAATGCGTTTTAAAGCAATAAATTTTTTTTTAAGAAACGGGTTTTTTTTTAATCATAATTATCATCAAAGATTATTTTATCGAAAATTTTTTTAAATTATCTCCTAAACAACGCTTTTGTTTATAACAATTTTTTAAACAATAGGAGATAAAAATTATTAAAAATCATTTTTAGGTAGCTTCTGATCATAAGAAAATGGATCAATAATAATATTATAAAAAAAATTATTTTTCAATGTTTAATGAAGCTTTATAATTTTTCACCTTAATAAATTGTTAATAACAAAACAAAAATTAACAATCTGTTAATTTTTTTAACGGGAATCTATTCCAAGACCTTTGATAAATAGCTCCACGAAAGGAAAAAATTCTCAGATTAATAGTTTAACAATTATGGCACTTGCTATGTTAATGTTCGTGCTACAAAAAATTTCAATTAACTAATGGATAACTTATTGAAAAATCACGATAAAAATTTTCGGACCACAGATTATTATTCCTTGATCTATCCTGCAAGTGTCTGAATTTTTTCAATTTTTAATTTTCATATTTAATAAATTTAAATAATATTTATTCCTTAAGTGTCCGAAGGGGGGAAGGGAGAGTACCCGTTTTCGGGTGTTTTTTCAGCCCTCTGGGAAAATTATAAATGTTGGTCCTACAGTTCCAGGAGTTGGGACATTTTTTTGGGAAGTTTCCTCCTATTTTTGGATCTTTTTTCAAATTTGAATTATCGCGAATAGTTTTTGAGATATTGGCGAAAAATGAAGCCCCCTTTTTTCACATATTTGTTTGCGAAATTAGGACGAAAGGATAAATTTAGATACAACTCCTTATTTTTTATATACTAAATTTCAATCAATTCTAAATATTTCCCGCTCTACAACACCTTGTAAGCTGCACAAACTATATTTATTATTGAAAAGTCATTATCGATTTTTACTTCATCCAGTAAAATTTTGTAATAATTTCATTCGATTCTAACACACTCTCCTGTATATGTTTCAGTTTAATTTGAAAAAATTTAAACATCCTGAAAAAAACTTTAAAACGCGGTTTTTAGCATGTCAGTGAATAAAAAAGTAAAGTAATAACAAAACAAGCGGAAGCCTTTAATTCCTTCTTTAATCTCGACGTCGAAACGGCCTTAAAGCTAGAAAAATACACACGGAGAGAACTTTTTTTCTTGCTTAGTTAAAAAGTTTAACGGGCAATTACCGGCTTCATAAAAGCTTTTGACAATATAACGACAAAAAAAAAGTCAGAATTCAGTCGGTTCTTATGTGCTAAGTATCTAAGCATGCAACAAACTTTCCGTGTTTAAACTTGGTTTTATTTTTGGTTGATCGATTTGACTTTATACACAAATTTCGAATTCCATTAAGGGTATCTTTAAAACAATTGATAGTTTCTATAAATTATCCCATTTCGATTCCGTGTTTTCGGTGAGGTACAATTCAATAATGGAATTCCAATCTATCTACGGCGATAGTCAAAGTTGAAAATTGCGATTAACTGTAATCTCCTAGGTCTTAGATAACCAGATAGCGGACGGAGTCAGAAGCACAGTTCACTAATGGCTCTCAGCGGCCTCAAACTACAAACACCAACTGTTAGACAAACTTAATGCATTTGTATCTATTTAAATTCACCAGATGGCTAAGAGAAATTAGGTGGAGAATATCTCGCCAATTTCTACACTTTGGATAACTTATTTTCACTTATAATTACACGAGAGCTTTTTTTTGTCGAAGTAAACTTGACATGTATCAATAAGAATTTTGTTGCCTGGCAATTTAACGAAAAAAAACTGCCTCTGAAAAAATTACGAGTCCGTAGGACGAGTAATTTTTTCTGGCAGTTTTTTGAGTTGATTTACCTAATGGCAACAAAATTGGAATTATAAATGTAAGTTTACTTCGACTCAAAAAAAGCTAGAGTGTAATTCGGTAAGACAATTTAATGAATCAATAAATTAAAAAATGAGATGTAAATCAGTTTATTTAATTTAACGGAAAAGTACAATTGTTAAAAACACAAACACAAGTTTGAGAAAAATTGACATAACGTCATCAAAAATTTGTTTGCAATTCTGGTTGTCATGCTTTCAAAAGTTAGGTTCCGTTATTGTCGCTGGAAAAGTTAGGGCAAACTTTTTTCGCTGTCATAATGACAAAATCACGAGGCTTATGGGATTTTTTATACATGAATTAAATTGTCAATATAATTAATATCGGTTTTTGTTAAATGACCGGTGGAATTTTATTCTTTACGGATTTTGTCATGAATTAAAGAGAAAAATGAAAATTCATTGGAATTATGACACTGATATCGACTTTGTGTCTAAGAAACTGTAAAATTCTGACTGATAAAAAAACTATATTTCTCCTCATTTTTTTGAGGTCTACCAGAAATGTGGTATATACCTAACGATAATAGTTATTTATGATACCAGTGCGTGAAGTGTTACTTTTGCGCACGAGTTGCGAAAATGAAAGGAACGAGCGTAGCTAGTGCCTTTTTTCGCAACGAGTGCGCAAAAGTAATTCACGCATGAGTATCATACAATGTTTTATCTACGACCACATAAAAATACTTTCCCTTAATTATATATTACATAACCTCTCTTTTTAATAATTGTGTTTGAATTATTGCCTACCTTCATCATAAGAAATTCATTATCTGGAGCTCCATTTATAAAATCCAAAATCTGTTCCCTTGTGAAAATTTTTTATTTTTTTTGGTTTATGGCTCTCTGATTGTCGTTTTAAGTTTATGAAATTTACTTATATTAATGTTTAAATTTAAATTTATGGTAGTTTTCAACATTGAATAATGGGACCATAACGTTGATGATTTCCATTGACTTTTCCGAGAAATATGCAATAAGAACATTTTCCGTCTCATTTTTTATTTTTTTAGTGTTACACCAATCCAAAAAAAAAAGGTGAGCGGTCGTCGGACAGCTTGCTTCTTATGTACAATAAAATGACCATTTTTGACCATTTTTCGAAAATTTTAACAATTTTTGACAATTATTGACCCTTGTTTTCAAAATTTTTGATCATTTTTGATTATTTTTCCAAATTTTAACAATTATTGACCATTTTTGACAATTAATGACCAATTTTGACAATTATTGACAATTTTTCAAAAATTTTGACCATTTTAGACCATTTTTCCAAATTTTAAAAATTATTGACCATTTTTCAAAAATTTTGAGCATTTTTAACAATTATTGACCAATTTTGACAACTATTGACCATTTTTGACAATTATCGACCAATTTTGACAGTTTTGACAATTATTGACCATTTTTGACAATTATTGACCAATTTTGACAATTATTGATCATTTTTGACAATTTTTCAAAAATTTCGATTATTTTAGACCATTTTTCCAAATTTTAACAAGTAATGACCATTTTTCAAAAATTTTGAGAATTTGTAACAATTATTGACAGTTTTTTATAATTATTGACCAATTTTGGCAATTATTGACCATTTTTGACAATTTTTAAAAAATTTTACAGTTTTTGACCATTTTTGACAATTATCGACCAATTTTGACAGTTTTGACAATTATTGACCATTTTTGACAATTATTGGCCAATTTTGACAATTATTGATCTTTTTTGACAATTTTTCAAAAATTTCGATTATTTTAGACCAAAATATTTCCAAAAATTTTGACCATTTTTTCAAATTTTAACAATTATTGACCATTTTTGACAATTATTGATCAATTTTGACAATTATTGACCATTTTTGACAATTTTTCAAAAATTTTGAGAATTTTTAACAATTATTGACCAATTTTGACAGTTTTTTATAATTATTGACCAATTTTGACAATTATTGATCATTTTTGACAATTTTTCAAAAATGTTGACAGTTTTTTACCATTTTTCCAAATTTCAACAATTTTTGACCATTATTGATAATTATCAACCAATTTTGACAGTTTTGACAATAATTGACCATTTTTGACAGTTTTTTATAATTATTGACCATTTTTTCAAAATTGTCACAATTTTTCCAAATTTTAACAATAATTATTGACCATTTTTGACAATTTTTCAAAAATTTTGACCATATTAGACCATTTCTCCAAATTTTAACAATTATTGAGCATTTTTGACAATTATTGACCAATTTTGTCAGTTTTGACAATTATTGATCATTTTTGACAATTTTTCAAAAATTTTGACCATTTTAGACCATTTTTTCAAATTTTAACGATTATTGACCATTTTTGACAATTATGGACCATTTTTGACAATTTTTCAAAAATTTTGACCATATTAGACCATTTTTTCAAATTTCAACAATTTTTGACCATTATTGATAATTATCGACCAATTTTGACAGTTTTGACAATAATTGACCATTTTTGACAGTTTTTTATAATTATTGACCATTTTTTCAAAATTGTCAAAATTTTTCCAAATTTTAACAATAATTATTGACCATTTTTGACAATTTTTCAAAAATTTTTACCATATTAGTCCATTTTTTCAAATTTTAACAATTATTGAGCATTTTTGACAATTATTGACCATTTTTGACAATTTTTCAAAAATTTTGACCATTTTTGACAATTTTTCAAAAATTTTGACCATTTTAGACCATTTTTTCAAATTTCAACAATTTTTGACCATTATTGATAATTATCGACCAATTTTGACTGTTTTGACAATAATTGACCATTTTTGACAGTTTTTTATAATTATTGACCATTTTTTCAAAATTGTCACAATTTTTCCAAATTTTAACAATAATTATTGACCATTTTTGACAATTTTTCAGAAATTTTGGCCATATTAGACCAATTCTTCAAATTTTAACAATTATTGAGCATTTTTGACAATTTTTCAAAAATTTTGACCATTTTAGACCATTTTTTCAAATTTTAACGATTATTGACCATTTTTGACAATTATTGACCAATTTTGACTGTTTTGACAATTATTGATCATTTTTGACAGTTTCTGATAATTATTGACCATTTTCGACGACTTTCAAAAATGTAGACAATAATTGACTATTTTTGACCATTTTTTAAAATATTTAACAATTTTTGACAGATTCTGACAATTATTGACCATTCACGCTTCACACTTCCTAATGACAGTACAAAATTATTACAATTACAGAACCTTCGACAGAAAACAAAACACAAAATTATCTAAGGTAACTTAATAAATATACAAATAAAAAAGAGTGTTATAATGATTATCCCATTTAAAAAGCATTGTACTTTTTCGCACTGTTTTGGGTGTTATAATGAAATTTCCATTTAAAAAGCATTCTTCTTTTTCGCACGCTTTAGACGTATGTATAAAACGTAATTTCACGTTTTTATATGAGTTTGTAAATGCTTAATTTTAATGGTGGTCGTAGATAAAACACCTTTCGTTGTACCTTATTTTTAACCTTTTTTACGGCTCTGTAAACCAAAATAATTCCCCTTTCAAAATTCCATGAGATTCTAAACAATTTTTTGCTTCTTTTAACATCTCGCCGCCGATTTATATTTCGCAGGTGTTTAAATCAAAAAATAAAAGGGGGCTGCTGACCGAAGTGAAAACAAATAAAAAAACCCTTTTAAAAATTTTAACGTAAGCTCGTGGTAAATGTAAAGGTTTCCAAATAAATTGAACCCCTTTTGAAAACTTTATCGTACGTCAATGATATGGTTTTTAACTTTTTACACATATATTATTCATCCGTCAAAATGATAGAAGGAAATTTTACAATTGACCCCTTATGGCATTTAGGTATAGGGAATATTACATAAAAAATATTCAGTATTTTCTAAGGGTAACAAATATACAGAGTGATCCATTTGAAATAACAAAGTCAATTATTATTCCAGAAAAAGGAAAGATCTGATATAAAAATTGTGCGATCAGTTTCCGAGATAATCGAGGAGTTCCATATTTGAAACTCACTCTATATACATACATACATCTCTTCGTATTAACAAACCTGCCTTAATCCAACGAGTATATTTTACGATATTTCGTTACAAACTGCCCAAATTGCGATTTTACAGGAATAGAAGAAAAATTCCATTAAAAAAAATTATACCAATTCAACTTTGCGAAAACTTTAAAGCATCCTAACGTAAAATCTGATCCTTTTGAAAATCTCATCCTACCTCTTACAACTACTAGAACTAGCCATCGACTCGAAAACTACTCGGAATCGTATCTAATAAAATTGTACTTGTTTTTGTCGAGGGGTTAGAGGTATCGTCTTTTTAACATTTTCATTGTATCCCTTGTATGGAGTGGCTCTTCAAAATTACTGCTGTTGTGTTTCCGACCAGATATTTCTATTGTAGTTGGAATACTGAACATTGAATATTTCAGTAAAAGTTAGAAAAAAAAAACTCAAATAAATATAACGTGGATGAAAAGAATTCAGTTTAACAATGAGAATTTGTAAGTTTTAGTTTAAATCGAATTAGAGAAAATCGTGAAATGTAAATGTACGGTACTATTTGATATACTTTTTTTAATTACCCCCAAAAAGAAGCCCCCATATCCAAAATTCACGCAGCACGTCCGTTTCTGGGCTAGAGATTCATGTGTACCAAATTTCTTTTAGTCGTATAATGTCTATGATGTCATTATAATGTCTAGTCCCTCTTGCAGAAGCTTGGGGAATATGCCATCTGGTCCTGGAGTTTTGTAGGGGTCAAATGAGTTTACAGCTCATCTGATAAGATGGTGTCTGAATATCTTATTCGTGAGTTCCCAGTCCTCTCTGGTTGCCTTTATTTTGGCAACCGGCTCGTTGTCATAGCTTGTCTCTATCTTTACCGAACCTGGAAAGTGCAAACTGAGGAGATACTCTAAAGCCTCTGCCTCAGTATTTGGAAAGTTTCCGCTCGGCAACTGAATAGAAAGTTTGCTAGGAGTATCCCTTTTGAGAATCCTGTTGATTCTGACGCTGTCAGGGACACCTTGCATGTCCTCACAAAATTCTCTCCAAGACTCCTCCTTGGATTCTTTCTACGCTTCCCATTTTTAAATTTGTTGAAAAAGCGTCTTGTTTCTTTCCTTAGCGAAGTCAGCTCTTTATTCCACCAGATGGCTTGTGCCATATATCAATATACTGTCAGTTTTTAAGCTAGCCGCGTCATTTAGTTTGTGTTTGACTCACCTCCTATTTCCTCAGATTTGGGAGCAGGAGATGGTCACTGGGATCTAAATCTGAAGAATATGGATGGGGTAGCAGTTCGTATCCCAATTTATGGAATTTTGCCATGATGACTACACACGTGTGTACCCGTGCATTGTCTCGACCGAACAGTATTTGTGTACTTTTCAGCATCAAACAATATATTTTCCAAGATAATCGATGTGGGTGACACCTCATGCATCCCAAAATAATGACTTTCTGACCATCTTGGCCTTCCCTGGTACACATTCACTAGCAGAGTTGCTCTGTCTTCGAATAAGACAATGTAAGAATGTCTGGGAGAAAGATGAACCCAAACAGGCTGAGGCAATCCGGCTCCAAAGATAAGTGTGGAAACAGGAATAAATCAAAGATAAGGCTATCTAACGATGCAGAAGTGTCGGTGATTCACCATTGCGGGTACAAATTTTAAAGACAGGAAAGAACAAAACGTTTAGTTGCCATCTTTACAGGCAAGCACGCTAACCTAAAGACATTCGATTCAATAGAGGTTGATTGTAAGCTATTGTAAGATTGAGTACGAGCCATAAACAAACTCGAAGACTCTTACAAGGTCACGGTAGCCTGAGTGCGATGAGTTGGCCAGACAAGGCTCATCAATGCTTTTGATTGAACCAGAACCCTTCTACGACAATGAACATGGCCCTAGTAAAGTTGGTGACTCAGATTATGAGAAATCTCAGCAGGACCGAGTGAGACAAGTCCACTACGGGATATTTTCAAAATTTCCCGGCAAACCTAATAAGCAAGATAGGAAGATTGTCACAGCCGTGGTAGGTCTGTTAAGTAGGCAAGTTAAGGTAATGGGGTTGACAGATGGAACCATGTGTAGATTTTTCCATCTAAAGGAAGAAACTGGAAGAAAAATCACCGGCAAGAAATTACACGAAAGGTTCATTCTCGAGGCTAATTATCTACAAGAGTCGCGCTAGAGTCACTCAGAAGACCACAAGGGATCTGAATACAGCCACCTCATTGAATCTAGTCTAATCTAATACCCTTGATTGTTTCTTGGTCCCTGATGTGAGCGGGAAAAAGTGACTGAATTATCAAACTAACCTCGTATTTTCTAACCTGTAAGTACTTTACACAAACTACAATTTGCAAACTAATGCGAATAGTAAATTACCGCACAATGTTGTATATACTTGAGTAAGTTGTCGACTTTCCGTAAAATTATAATTATAGTGAATAAAAAGAGAGTGTTATTATTTTCCAGAAGCTCTGGACGTTCAAACTAATTGTAATTAAAGTGTAGGAAATACAATTAAAGTGCAAAATGTAACAAAATAAATAAAACGTACAAACTGGAGTGGATTTAACTAATGTGAATTGTTTGTTATTATAAAAGATGACTTTAATATCAAAGACAATTATTTGCACACTCGACCTGGCTATAATCCGATCCCAAACATTTAAAAAATACTTTAACTATCGATCTTAACGTCAAATATTATACCAAATCCATCTATTTTCTGTGTCTTACTACAAAGAGTTTTAGAATATAGTCTGGTTAAGCAAGATACATTTTATACGGGTTTCAATCAAAAGAAAACTTATAACTTTCAATAAAAACTTACCTTCTGAGCGTACAGGAAATGTATTATCTGAAAAATAAGAAAAATATGCGCTAATATATCTTCCTTGGGGTTTAGATTGACACCATGTTTTATTCGTGTCAATGATTATTGACTCATCAATTGGTGGTGATTATACAGGGTGTTGAATGTATTTGGATAAATAGTTTTATAACAATGGAGCATTGATCATATATTAAAGATTGATTCACAAAAAATGATTTATTGTTACTCTCAATTACTTATAATTCAATAAGGAAAATTCGACGGGTCTATCATGAATTTCATGAATACAACAAACACAAAGTGCGAAGTTAGCTGGGAGAGATGTTAGAGGTTTCTAACAGATTTCAAATTTGAATTTCGTTGTTGGATGCTTCCCATAATGCGGTTTTCGTAAACCATTGCTGCTATTTTCCAGTGAAATAAGCAGATCAAATACTCTCTTCCGAGGTCGAACATTCTCAATCGCAGAATACAGTACGGAGAATCATTAATTTCATAAAATTTGGTTTAAATATTGAGAAAACAGAAAACTTGCTGATATACCTCGATTTCATGATACAAAATATTATACGAGGTGTGTTTCAACAGGATAAACGGGAAAATTTCTAGCATGTATTAAACGGAATCCGACGTTAATAAACTTCTTTCTAATACTGTTTGTTCATGAAATATCTTAATTACGCTTTTCCATGTGACCTGCATTAAAAATGTGAGTTAAGCCAATCAAACCCCGATTGTTGGCGAACTGAAACCGACCGTTTTCTTCCTATGGCTGTTGTTAGTCAACACTTCTCTTTCGATTAACTACACACATAACTAGTACCTACTCATAAGATAAAAAAAACAGATTGAAGGAAACAATAAATAAAGCTCAGATATTTCAACTCTACCAAATCTATGACCGAAGCGATTCTAATGAGAAGCGCTATTGCCATTTCTAAAGTAGGTAGACGAAATTAATTTTTTAGTCTTCCTTTGTTTTACAATATTTTTTATATATCAACAACTAACACTACTACTAAATCATCCTTTAATAATTATATGGGTTCTTATTTTCTTTCATTGTTTTAAATGCTTACATAATCAATTAATTTGCAAGGTAATTTCTACTATATTGACAAGACAAAGTTACAAAACATTTATGCTTCGAAATTTTTTAAAATGTAATGTTACCTACCTCATTCATTAATTTTATTCAACAATTATTATTACTTATGGCAAGCTAAAAACTAGATAACCATCCTCATCTCTTTTTATCGTCATAATGAGAGGATTATATAAATTGTAAGGATTTCTAGGGATAATTTTTACATTTGGCATCGAAGCTTTAGATTACAAAAGAGCCAAGTGAAATACAGAATACTGCCTTTACAACCGATGTTGCCATGCTATACGAAAATCCTCAAACAAGGAGAAAAAAACAAAAAAACCAAATTTTTTTAAGAAAAACTATGCACGTCATAAGATTATTAGGTATATTTAGGTACTTGCAATATCTATATAGTGACCATCTTACCTGTATGTTTGTTATCTTATGTTTTCAAAATTCGATATTCGACTTCGTAGAGTGTATTTGTGTATTAGTCATAGTCATAGTCATAGTCAAATCCAAATCCAAAATAGAAATATATCAGGTAAGTATGTGCTTATATTTTGTTATTGTTTCATTTCAGATAATTGTAGGTTTTTCATTATTATTTTCTCGTTACAATAACTAGGTAAGTAAACTAAACATTATTTTTATAGTTGTGGCAACGATGTAAATTCTAAACATTTACGTTTTTTGATTGTGCAAAAAACGAACAAATTCGACTGGGTAGGGGTAGCAGATAAGAACCACAGGTGCCCATACCTTGATAAGAAATACCTGATCCTCAAGACAAAGGGCCAAGTTACATTGTGTCAAAATTTCAACACTTAATTTTACTGCGTTCTTTAGATTTGTTGTTTACAAAATGACCTAAATTTTGTTGCAAGTCAGGGGTGCCAACTGTTTTGATCTAATTTGTGAGGACGCTCTTAAACATCAAAATATATAGCGGATAATCTTGGGATTTTCAGACACTAACAAGATATTATTTGGTGTGAAGTAAAATAATACCTTGAAGCTTTTCACTCTAGAGTCAAATTTCACTTACTCCAAACAAGGTGTTGAAAAAAATACATATTGGGTTCGTCTGTCCAATATTATGTTCTCATTGTTTTCGACAAATAAAAACTTATGGAATTCCTTTTTACAACATTTACGTCACACATATGAAACCTATATTATTTCTTACATCAAATTTTTACTGGAGTAATATATATATTCCCGTATGAAAATCTAATATCAGAAATCTCACCTTTCCCTCTTTCCCTGGTGGCCTACTGTAATCCTGAACTGAGTATCAATATTTGAGGAAAAAATAATAAAAAGTAAAATCGCCTGCTAGAGGAAAACACAAGGGTGGAAAATTCGATAAACGCCAAAGCAATAAAGTGATGATTGGAAAGATCTGCGAGTGAGGTTGGAAACTTTGGCATAGTATACATTTCCTTTATTGTTTCGACGCCAGATTTTTCGGTGTTAATGTAGATCGAGAAACAATGTTAACTAACTTATTGCGACATAAAAGGATTTCAATAAAATATTCATTGTTCAACTCATTCTGCAGCTCATATTTTTACATATTCGTTAATATTTTGAAAGTTACACTACCACTACACCAGCACGCCAAGTTAAAGTTTCCTTTGGTCTCTGAAGACGATAACTTGGTTATGGAAACGCGTGTTAATAGTATAAAGTGTATCACTGTTGGTGTAGTGGTACTGTGACTTATGTTCGGTAGGGAATAGATAATACAGAATTATCAAAAATTATTATTATTAATCTTAGCGATGATCCAAGAACTGATCCATCAACAACGGCAGTCACAGTTAGCTGATCTAAGAAGATCGACAATTCACATATCGTGAAAGTAATTACTGAGTATCGAAAAAACAACCCCCAACGACGAATGATCCTTCATCGAGACAAAGCAAGTTTCCACACAGCTCGAAAAATAAAAGAGTTTTTAAAGCAAGAAGACATCGAATTGTTGGACCATCCTCCATACAGTCCCGACCTAAGTCCTAACGACTTTTTTAATTTTACAAAAATTGAGAATGGACTACGTAGTCAAAGGTTCCAGTCTTCAGAAGATGCATTCAACGCCTTCAAAAACTCTACAACAACCCTCGTATTCACCAAATGCTTCTGGCAAATAATCATAATCATAATGAAAAACAGTTTTTGTGAAAATTTCTTTGAACAGTGTATTTTGTTTCTCAGTGTGTTAACGATACTTAGAATCCCATCTTTTTGTTTCAGATCCAGATTTTCGGCTTCAACTCACAGCTTTACTCCAACTTCTCGGAGGCATTGCACAAAGCCCAGGGGATCGTAGTTATTTCTCTTCTTTTGCAGGTGAGTGTGTCTTTAATGCCTTGCTTGCTTTTTCTCTCTCGAGCAACGGAAGCAAGTTTACGAAATGTAATTGAACTTCATCCCTCTTTAAAGGGGAACTGTTGTTGTTGTTGTTTTTTTTTCGTCATCGACTTTTAACGTTAAGAAACTTTCAGATACAAGAAATATTATGAGAGCGAGAGTGGTTGAGGGGTCTTAGTTTTAGTTCTTAATAATGAAGTTTGTATATTCAAATTTAGAAGTTAAGTAGGATATAAAGTTTCTATGAGTTGGTGAAGATGGAGACGAAGAAAGTTGAATATATAATCAGAAAAATGTTTTGGTAGCCACAGCCGAGTTAAGAAATGGTGTCTACAGATTAAACAATGTAAAAACAGGTAACTGTTTGATAGCAACTTCAGAGGCACAACAAATTACAACAAATACGAAGATTTGGACATATTAATAGCCAATATTTAAATTAGATGAAGGAAAATAATTTGGTGAGTGGTCTTATGAATTTAGGTTCTGCAGAAATAGGAAGTTTAGGTTCTTGAGGTTTTCCCTATGTAGGGTATTTTTGTTTTCCTCTTCATGTACCGCTTATGCACCTGAAAGCTCACTGGAGGTGGTACATGCAGATGTTTGTGGTCCCATGGAAACCAAGTCCATTGGTAAATCGAAATATTTCCTTACATTTGAAGATGACTACAGTAGAATGGTGTTTATCTATTTTTTGAAGAGTAAAGATGAGGTTTTCGAATGTTTTAAAACTTTTAAAAAAACCTGGTTGAAAATCAAAAAGGTAGAAAAATCAAAGCCTTAAGATCAGATAATGGTGGTGAGTTCTGCTGTAATCAATTTAAATGTTTTTTGAATGCCAAAAGAGTTTTGCATCAGTTGACCAATCCGCATACCCCGGAACAAAAAGGTATGTCAGAAAGACTTAATCGTACCATTGTTGAAAAAGCAAAGTGCATGCTTTTTGATGCAAATTTAGAGAAGAAATTTTGTTGTCAACGGATTTTAGAAAGCAGGTCCTCTTTTAGTGTTTTACGTATAACTCAGAGGTAATCGAAATCTGCACACATCTTCCTAAAGAAAAGTATATTTCCCATGAAAAAGACATCCGAAGCTCTATTGCCAGTGCTAATAATTATAAATTAACTCTGAAAATAGGCTTCGCGTGGTTATTTCGACATGCACGCGCGGCTTATAAAGCGACTCCGTTATGGGAAATAATTTTTTTAAGTATTAAATATTAATTAAAAATTTTAAATAAATTATGATGTATTTTCAACACTTGCGGGCATGAGATCCCGTTGAAGAAATTGATCTGACTCAGTTTTTCAACGAGTTATGCCATCGTTAATACCGAATACCGAACTGAGACAAGAAATTATTCTACATAAATTTGGCAATTGGCTTGTTCGTAAAGCGATCACAAACGGTTGGAAACTGGAAGACCCGTGCGCAGAGCCTCTTTTCAACCGTTTGTTATTGCTCTATGAGCAAACCTGATTTGCCTAGATATATTATGCCCTATTGGTCACTGGGAATTCATTTTTCTACAGTCGCGCGTAAAATGACTAATTGCTATATTCAAATGAAATCGTAAAGTCGACAAATGCCGAGGATTGTTACTTTACGCTATAGAGCAAAAAAGGAATCTTTTTCGCCCGCCTATTTCATCAAACCACGCCTTCCGAATTAACTCAATTGGTGTATATTTAACAATTTATCAAATATCAAATAAAATTATATGAAAATTGTCAAAAATTTTGAAATATGGTCAAAAATTGTCGAAAACTGTCAATAATTGTTAAAATTTTGAAAAATGGTCGATAATTGTCAAAAATTTTAGGAAAATTTGAAAAATGGTCAAAAATGGTCAGGAATGGTTAATAATTGTCAAAAACTATCAAAAATGGTTAAAAATTTTCAATTATTTTTAAAAACTGTCAAAAATGGACAATTATTGTCAAAATTTGTCAAAAATTGTTAATTTAAAAATGGTCGATAATTGTTAAAAACTATCAAAAATGGTCAAAAATTTTGGAAGATTGTCAAAAATGGCCAATAATTGTCAAAAACTGTCAAAAATGGTCAAAAATTGGGAAAAATGGTCCATAATTGTCAACAATTGTCAATAATTATCAAAAATGGTCAATCATTTTGAAAAATGATCTAAAATTTAGAAAAATGGTCAAAAATTTTCAAAAATTGTCAGAAGTGGTCAATAATTGTCAAAAACTATCAAAAATGGTTAAAAATTTTCAATTATTTTCAAAAACTGTCAAAAATGGACAACTATTGTCAAAATTTGTCAAAAATTGTTAATTTAAAAATGGTCGATAATTGTTAAAAACTATCAAAAATGGTCAAAAATTTTGAAAAATTGTCAAAAATGGCCAATAATTGTCAAAAACTGTCAAAAATGGTCAAAAATTGGAAAAAATGGTCCATAATTGTCAACAATTGTCAATAATTATCAAAAATGGTCAATCATTTTGAAAAATGATCTAAAATTTAGAAAAATGGTCAAAAATTTTCAAAAATTGTCAGAAGTGGTCAATAATTGTCAAAAACTATCAAAAATGGTTAAAAATTGGCAGTTATTTTTAAAAACTGCCAAAAATGGACAATTATTGTCAAAATTTGTCAATAATTGTCAAAAATTTTAGAAAAATTTGAAAAATGGTCAGAAATGGTCAGGAATGGTTAATAATTGCCAGAAACTATCGAAAATGGTTAAAAATTGTCAATTATTTTTAAAAACTGTCAAAAATGGACAATTATTGTCAAGATTTGTCAAAAATTGTTAATTTAAAAATGGTCGATAATTGTTAAAAACTATCAAAAATGGTCAAAAATTTTGAAAAGTTGTCAAAAATGGCCAATAATTGTCAAAAACTGTCAAAAATGGTCAAAATTGGGAAAAATGGTCCATAATTGTCAACAATTGTCAATAAATATCAAAAATGGTCAATAATTTTGAAAAATGATCTAAAATTTAGAAAAATGGTTAAAAATTTTCAAAAATTGTCAGGAGTGGTCAATAATTGTCAAAAATGGATAAAAACTCTCAATTATTGTTAAAAACTTTTAAAAATGGACAATTTGAAAAATGGTCAAAAATTACCAGAAATTCTGTAAAATGGTCAATAGTTGTCAAAATTTTGAGAAATGGTCAATAATAGTCAAAAGTTGCCAAAATTTTGAAAAATAGTCAATAAATAATAGGAGTCGTTTCCGAAAATCGATTATAAGAAAATAATAATTTTATAAAAATCGATTATTTTTAACATCCCTAGTCAATAGATCTCTCTTAGGTTAATCATGATGAATAGCGAAAATGAAGATTATTCTAGCACTCCTATTATAACCTAAAATAATATAAAAAACTGTTTTAATTATTAAAAGGGCGACTGTGGAAACAATTGTGTGTTTTTCGAGCGTAAAGTAAAATTCCCATTATCGAAAGATCGCCGCGCTCCGCTCCGCGTCGCGCGGCAACATCCTTTATCAAGCGACAATCTGTTACTTTACGCTCTAAATACACAAATAACTATTTTCTAGCTTTATCCTCAATGAAGTTGTGTGTATGTACGTTTGATTGGGGTGATATTTACTGAGACCTGAAGGATCTATTGTATCCCCTTTTTTCTACTTAGTTCCCAAGGAGAGGAGAAATTTTAGGATATCTACAAGCTTTAGTTTAGGTAGTCTCATAGGTGATGTGCCCTAGGATTCTGTATTGCTGTGCAATCCGCAAGCATGTGGATAGAGGTTTCTTCTTCCATTTCACAGAATCTACATTCTCCTCTCTCCACTATTTAGAGCTTTTTCAGGTGCCTATTTAAGCGACAGTTTCCCTACAAGACACCTTAGGAATTCATCTGTTCTCACCTGGTTGCAGTCTCCCAGGAGTATCAGTGAAGTTACAGGTTGACTTGAATGGCTTCGAGAAAAGGTTGGTACGACGATGCTTTTGTTCATTCTTGCACTTCCATTCCCCCATAAATCTGGATTTCAATGTTGGTCTCAGATAATTTCTGCTGTAACTCTTCCAGTGCGTTCGTTGTTTCTGAAATTAATCCGGATTCTCTCTTATATCGTTTATGTAATTACCAATTATTTTCTTTTCGAAAAACTTACGCAAGAGAATTAATCACACAAATTTAATTAGTCTCTCAGAATAATCCAGAAGTAAAGTTGATTATAAACAGGCAACACTTAAGCTCAGTTTCTCTTGTGTGTTAACGACCGTCACCGTTTCACCTCCGCCGTGTCTCCGAAACACACCTAACTCGTAATTAAATCCTTTGATACCGTCGCTATTATAATTTATATTACAGATCTTCCAGAAACCTATACAAGTTTTCCCAATCCGAATAAAACACAAAAGAGATTTGATTATTTTACTTAAAAGTAAACGCATGCGTGCTTATGTAAGTACTGAAATAACCTGCAGAATGTGTCTTTCTGTCAGACTATAAGAAGCTTTAGTGCCTCACGTTGGGCGCCAATTTGTAACTTGATGTTCGCCAGAATGTTGTCAAATTTCAGCTTTAGGGCGCCGCTACCTTTTAGTCCGACGAAAGAATAAAAATGAATTTAAATAAAAGAAAACAACTAAGGAGAAAAAGGTAGAAACACCTTGTAGAATTTAGTTAAGATACTAATTAAAAAAACTTAGCCCAGGCACGTTCCTCTACGGCTCTTATAGCCGGGTGGATAAGAAATTAAATACGAAAAAAAATTTAAACATTAATTTTATTTTGCCAGGTAAGGACAGAAAAATATGTACTTTTTTTGGTACTTGGCTTGGAATTTATTTTCATCCGGGAAGGGAGGTAGGAAAACTTGGCCTAGAGGTATTCCAGTGATGGGTCGTTAATCTAATTAGAGATGTTCTTACCCTTAGGTGTTCCCTCCTTAGTTGTCCTTGTGATGGTACCTAAAATTTCCTTCTCGGACTGGGTACGTCCTGCTGTGAGGTTGAGTTGGGAGTCGAAGGTAAAGCTCAAGCTGAGTAGGAGGTAAGTTGGAGGCTGCCCCTGAAGTAGACGCTCTACAGGTAGGGCTGATACGTATAGTTGTAAGCCGATACAGACGAAGTAAAAGTATATACAGATGAAGAATAGTAGAATATGTACAAGAAGAAGAAAAAGAAGGTCTGAAAAGAAAATATAGTTCAAAGACACTGCGGGTAATTAAGCTAGTCTCATAAAAAGAGGTATTACTTACGCTAGATGGCATGTGAACTTTAGGTGAGTTTTGTTTAATCAGGAGCTATAACCATAAACTCATGAATCCTTATAACTGGATTGTTGTTAGTTTTCCTAGTTCACAAAAACCGCAGTATGCGAAAGTTAAGCAACCATGTGAACACATGAAATAACCAAAACAAAATGGAGGAGGTCAAAAGTCAATGGCCTCTCTCCCCGGCCTTGTAAGGTCGACAGAGGTCTTGTACCTTTAGAAGAAGGGGTCAAGGTCAGTGGTTAGCTGAATGCTTGAAGAATCAAGACACCTTTGGCTTTTGTTGAAGACTGAGAGACCCAAGGTTAACATAAGAACCAGTTATCCAGTGTCAACAATAATGAACCCATTCATAATGTAAATAGTTTCTAATATGATATTATTTTAAGGAAACAATGACATCCTTTATGCATCCAAGCCACAGTTGTTTATTGACTATCTAAAGTATTGCTTATATTTCAGGGTGAACCGTAACACCTGCTTCAGTGTGGTCTACCAGTATTGCTCTACATTGTATTGTTTTGTCATTCAAACAAGTTCAGTTGAAGGTCATTTCGACAATAAATAAAATAATAATTGCTGTACAAAAATCCGAAAAACTACTCATAATATTTCTACTGGCGCACACCTTGTTTATTGCTTGGAGCTGAATAAGAGTTCATCCTCCTGCCATTTTCCAAGCTTTCCAATCCTATGCGGGTAAATACGACTTATTTTTTAAATTTTCAATCAATTTTCTGCGTATACTTTAGTAATGCTTCTCGGCGTCACTTTAATAAAACTTCTTAAATAATTTTCTGTGTAAAAATAACACTGGCATTGAAAGAAAATGGAAAAATAAAAATAAATTGTATCGTTTTCTCGCCTGAAAATCATGTTTTATTTAAACGAGCATCAAACAAACAGCAACGCAAAACGAAATTTTAATTCGGACAGAAACAACCCATAAAATTACTATACAATTTGCCATATCTTGGCTGCGTCGTCTGAACTGGCTAGAGAGACATAAAGGAGAGGAAAACGTTCCACCCTCCTTGTTATGCAAATTGTATTGTAGTCCAACTTTTAAAACCCCCTTAAGCTGGTGGGTAATCATGCAAATTTTACCGTGTACCTGCCTTTACTATAATTGCATTTTTCATTAAGAGGCTCAGCTGCCACTCTACCGGCATCAGTTTTTCTCCTCGAAGGTAGCGCCGTTTTCACAAAAAAATTTCAAGTATCGAATTTTTATAACAAAGCACCCCACACTTTTTTTGATAAATAAAAAATTATTTTTCACTTTCAAATTCGATCTTTTATAAAAAAAGTGTTTTTCAGTTTCTTAAACTATTGGAAGTGATTCTCAACCTCACACCACTACATATGATGATGGAAAGTGTTGCAGGAAGAACAAGATACAGACTAAGTATGGAGGGAATGATAAAAAAAATCACCTTCTCGCTTTTTAGAGAAGAAATCCTGGGACATGCCAAAATATGGTATGATGAAACTTTTCAAAGAAATTCGTTGCGGAATTAAGCAACAAGATGGAATGGGATCCAAATACCATTACCAGTCTTGGAAAGAATGCCATTCAATGATACACAGATGGCTCAAAATCAATAGAAGGAACTGGAATAGGAGTGTACGGGCCAGGAAGCAAACACTCTGAAAGCCTGGGAAAAACCGCAAGTATCTTTCAAGCGGAAATTCACGCCATAGGAAAGTGTGCCCAGTTCAATTTTTGATAAAGGATATAGAAGGCAAAAGATTATCATCATGTCGGATAGTCAAGCAACCATCAAAGTGTCCTTGTGTAATCAGTTCCAAAATGGTATGGGAATTCCTGGGCGACAAAAATTTAGTCACCTAACTGTGGATTCCAGGACACACTGGAATAGAAGGAAATGAAAAAGCAGATGAACTAGCAAAGAGGGCGACTGAAACACCCTTTTGGGAGCCGGAACTCTTTTGCGGTATCAATCCCAACGTAATATTGGAAGAAATAGGGAAAGCCGAAAAAAAGGGAAGATCCGACCATTGGAAAGATCTTGTAGGGCTTGGACAACCAAAGATACTTCTGGGTGACTAAAACTTGTTGAGAAAAAATGAATGCATGAGTGAGAGTAAAACTGCACTAAGTGTCCTAACGGGTCATTGTCGCCTGAATGGGCAAAGCTCAAAATAATGGAGGAAGAAGAATGTGGAAGAAGCAATCTCCATCCACATACTTGCGGATTGCACAGCAATTCAATATCCTAAGGCACAACACCTAGGAGACTGCTGGATAGAAGATGGACACTTAACTAAACTAAAGCCTGTCGATATCCTAAAATTCCTCCGGGAAATAGTCCTACAGGAACTACTATTCTCTGACTTCTCTTAGGAACTAAGTAGAAGTAACACAATAGATCTTTTAGGTCTAAGTGAATGTCATCTTAATATACATACATTCTTAAACTATTATTTATTAATAAGACATTACTTTTAGGATCAAGTGGAAAATTAAATAGCAAATGTTTTGAATATAATAAAAAACTACCTTGAAGTGTATGAACAGCTTATTTTGTAGACACGTTTATGGTTAAGTTCCGTAACCTTTAAAAAAAGTATATTTTGAATTAAAATCCTTTCATCGCTATCTAATGTTCGGCGAGCAGTTTTATAACATCAAAAGAAGTGTATTATAAACTCGTCTTTCTCTTAATTTTTAATCGCTTTACGGTAGGGTTTCGTTTAAATTAGCTCACTTTGAGCCGATGTCTGTTGTAAATTATGGTCTCGAACGAGCTGTTATAAAAGTAGAAGAATAATGCAATGTTATTTCGTGATGGATAATTGAACGACATACACAGTTTTGCATAAACTTCTACATATATTTTAAAATCAATGAAGATTAAGTTCCACATATGGGAAATTATAAAAACAAAGTTTCCTAAAAGAGAGTATTATTTGAACTGTTAAGCAGAATCTAAGGGTCACATTGTTTTAACCAACAATTTGAGTCGCAGCCAAACAACGCCTCTGCATACTTTCAATAAGGTCGTCGAAGTAGCCTTGATCGATTTGCCTCCAAAGTTGGGGTTTAAGCTGCTTAAGTTCTTGGAGTGTCTATGGGGGTGGTTCACAGGAATTCAATGTTATTTGTAGCTGGTCTCAAGCATGCTCGATGGGATTGAGGTCGGGCGATCGAGAGGGCATTGCCAAAGAATCTGCGCAGTCATCTTCCCATCAAGCACTAACAATTATGTACGACCATTAAAACAATTGCCTCCCAAAACAGCAACTGTACCACCTCTGAACGGATGATCTTCCTGCACTTCTCTTCGATTTCTGGGCACTAGAGGAAGAGTCCAACTATCAGAAAACCGTCCATACCTCGACTCATCTGTGAACAATGCGGATCTCCATTCAGCATTCCAAGTCACATGCCTTGTGTAATCTTCAACATTCTATTTTAATTGAAATCGAAACACCAGAAGCTTTCAAAATATGCTGTTGTACGATCCGACAAGTACTCAGAGGTTATCTACGGGTCTACGAGTAAACGCAGTCAAATCTTTTGCAGGGGGGGCCTTGGTCGTCCAGTTCTAGATCTTTCTTTCGCTTTTCCATTTGCTCGATATCTACGGAGAAGCCGCGAAATGCAATCGGAAAACGTCCGCAACTTCTCTCTGAAGATGACCCTCCTCAATCATACCAATAGCTCTACTAGCTTCATCCGCACCAATGTACGTCTAGGTATTATTCGAAACAAAATTCTAAATTTCAAATCACAGTTGACTGAATAAAGTGGAAACAATAACTGATGTCCAACCAACTCAAAATAGAAAGTTACCAGTGTCAGAGAACAAAATAAAGCCCCAAGTGGTGGAATAAGTAAATTTCTAGTTTTTATAATACGGAATAACAAAAAAAAATCAATCAGAAAACTATATTCTTTAAAACAACTTTGTGGCTGAAAATTTTTCAGTTTCAAAGAACAAATTAACTAGAAAAGCAGTAGAGACTGGAATTGAAAGCACTTTGAAAAAAAAACATGATCAACTATTTTTTTGCGTTCGCACTCATTTTTCACTTTTTTTGTTTCGCATACAACCGCATGTTTCCATAATTCACGGCAGTAAATCAACAATTTCTGAATGAGTATCGATTTTTGAGCCTTGTTTACCGTCTGCTCTTTACTCTGGGGACACCGAGGCAATTAAATGCGCCTCTATAGGCCACGCCATAAAACATTCTATCGTAGGAGAATTGTACGCCGTTCCGTATTTTAATTATACCGAGAAATGGGAGTATATTATACGACATAAAACACCTAATAAATCTAAAATATGCAACTATTCTTACATTCAGCAAATCTGTTTCATTTCTCTACTCGTTTTTCATCACAAAAATGATAGCGGATAGTACAGTCTGAAGTTTTCATCTCGGAATAAGTTTAACTTCAATAAAAATTTGTAAAAATGTTATTCTTATAAATGAAACTAACTGTTTCTAGCTAATTCCATTATTTAATGAATTAATCATGAAGACTATATAAGGAGATCAAACAAATGTTTTATTGGTTGCTTGCTTCTTTGACAGTTCGAGGTTCGCGTGTGAGGTAAGTGAGGTTAGGTCAAAGAAATGGAAAATATTTTGAATAGGAAATCCGTTTTTGTCCTCGTTTTCAAAAATATCGAAAATTATTATCGTAAAGGTCCAGCACAGTTAGAATGACTATAAGTCTTTAAAAGAGAAATTTGAAAAATAAAGAAGACACCCTACCTGCAAGTAAGTATATTCTAGAACCAAGTTTATAAGTTGGATTGCCCAATTATAAAAAATAAACGAATAAAGAGATATTATGTTTACATCATCTATAAAGTTTTTCATAATCTGGCTTCCTACATAGTATAATATTAGCTACACAAAAATATGAAAAAACGGAGAAAAAAAAGGAAAAATCAATTAAAATGCTTGGAGGAAATGTGCCACTTCAAATGTACGATATTAGAATAATTTAGAATAATTTAGAATTGAAGCATCATATTTTGCAACTTGAATAACACTACACTACAAGTAAAATACTGAAATGGTTTAACATGTGTAGGATGAAGCCCAAAACCTTGAAACTCAATGCATAATCTTCAAGCTGTTCAATAACAATATATTTAAATAATTCCTATCATACAAGAAAATCTTTTTTTTAAGTACTTTATTTTAACAATACAAAAATTACAATTTACAAAAGTTTTTTTTTTTAATAAAGCAAACACATTGCAAAGTCACAAATAGTAAAATACATAAAATAACAAAATATATATCTGTTGACGTTCCGTAACTGGACTTGCACAAAACATTCACTACGCTATTTTGAATCCTCTGTGTTTTATCTATGAATGTTATCCCACATGTGCCCCACACTGGAATTAGGTAGAAATAAGTGTCACCGATTAGTTTCAATGTCTTATGTAAAAGCTAAATATTCTGAACATTGAAAAAGCGGCATCGGGACTCGAACCCGGGACTCCTCGGTTAGAAAGCCCTTACGTATCCCTCTGCGCTACGGACGGTTCCTACCTATCGATGTTCGGTTCGGTATTATAAGCTACCATTAACCGCGACTGCGTCTTACATATGGTTTTAGTAATTGCTAACAACGCACAACCCCACACCCATGACAATTTTTGACCATTTTTCAAAAATTCTGACAAATTTTGACCATTTTTCAAAATTTTGACAATTATTTACCACTTTTTCAAAATTTTTAACAAATATTGACCAATTTTGACAGCTATTGATCATTTTTGACAATTTTTCAAAATTTTTTACCATTTTAGACCATTTTTCCAAATTTTAATTATTGACCATTTTTGACCATTTTTGAAAGGTTCTGACAATTATTGACCATTTTTGACAATTTTTCAAAAATTTTGACAATTTTTAACAATTGTTGACCATTTTTAACAGTTTTTTTATAATTATTGACTATTTTTGTAAAATTTTGATAATTTTCGACCATTTTTCAAAATTTTTACAATTATTGACCATTTTTTCAAAATTTTGATAATTATTTACCATTTTTTCAAAAATTTTAACAGTTATTGACCATTTTTGACAATTCTTGACCAATTTTGACAATTATTGATCATTTTCGACAATTTTTGAAAAATTTTGAACATTTTTCCAAATTTTAACAATTATTGACCAATTTTGACAATTATTGACAATTTTTGACAGCTTTTTATAATTATTTACTATTTTTTCAAAATTTTGATAATTTTTGACCTTTTTTCAAAATTTTAACAATAATTGACCATTTTTGACAGTTTCTGACAATTACTGTCCATTTTTGACAATTATTGTACATTTTTCAAAGTATTTAACAATTTTTGAGCATTTTTGACAGGTTCTGACAATTATTGACCATTTTTGACAATTTTTAACATTTATTGACCATTTTTGACAGTTTTTCTATAATTATTGACCATTTTTGACAATTTTTCAAAAATTTTGACTTCATTGGCCATTTTTTTTAATATTTAACAATTTTTTTACCATTTTTCAAAATTTTAACAATTTTTGACATTTTTTGACAATTTTTGACGATATTTGATTGGTTTTGACAATGATTGACCATTTTTGACAATTATTGACCATTTTTGACAATTTTCCAAAAATTTTAACCATTTTAGACCATTTTTCCAAATTTCAATTATTTTCCATTTTTGACAATTTTTTAAAAATTTTGACAATTTTAAACAGTTATTGACCATTTTTGACTGTTTTTTATAATTATTTACTATTTTTTCAAAATTTTGATAATTGTTGACCATTTTTCAAAATGTTAACAATAATTGACCATTTTTGACACTTTCTGACAATTACTGTCCATTTTTGACAATTTTTCAAAAATGTTGACAATTATTGTACATTTTTCAAAATATTTAACAATTTTTGACCATTTTTAACAATTTTCGAGCATTCTTGACAGGTTCTTACAATTATTGACCATTTTTGACATTTTTTTTTTAATTATTGACCATTTTTGACAATTTTTCAAAAATTTTGACTTCATTGGCCAGTTTTTTAAATATTTAACAATTTTTGACCATTTTTTTTAAATATTCAACAATTTTTTACCATTTTTCAACATTTTAACAATTTTTGACAATTTTTGACGATATTTGATTGGTTTTGACAATTATTGACAGTGTTTGACAAATAATGACCATTTTTGACAATTTTTCAAAAATTTTAACCATTTTTCAAAAATTTTGACAATTATTGACCATTTTTTCAAAAATTTCACAAATATTGACCATTTTTGATAGTTTTTGACAATTTTTCAAAAATTTAACAAATATTGACCATTTTTGACAATTTTTCAAAATTCTGACAATCATTGGCCATTTTTTTAAATATTTAACAATTTTTGACCATTTTTCCAAATTTTAACAATTTTTGATATTTTTTGACCATTTTTGACCATTTTTGACCATTTTTGACCATTTTTGACCATTTTAGACATTTTTTGACGATTTTGACGAAGTTTTGACGATATTTGATTGGTTTTGACAATTATTGACCGTCTTTGACAATTATTGACCATTTTTACAAAATTTTTACAAGTATTGACCATTTTTGACTCCATAAATTTTTGACAATTTCAATTCTCTAGTTTTTATTATTCACAAGTAATGTTTTCGATTTGCCTACTGTCAAATATAAAAAGTAAGGTTACAGTTTTAAAATGGACCAGGAGTTACAATGCGCGACGCCGCAGTCAAAAAACAAACTGCTTAGATAGACGAGTTTGGGGACAGATTTTGTCAATTTTCTGGTATGAGTTCGATCTCTTCCATGGAATAAATTATGAAAAGATCATTATTTTGAACGGCCACCTACGCCGCTGACCGTATTAATAATATTTCGATTAGGAAGAGATGAATAATGCTGCTTAAGAATATCGACGTAAAAACTAAGTGACAAATCTCCAGATGTTTAATATAAACACTCTAAAAACTCGTATACAAACGTGAAGATATGTGCCTATATGAATTTATATTTCAGGGATAATATTTTACTATCAACTATTTATAGTTCAAGTCGTTTCTGTCTCATAAATTTTGTGTATCAAACACAGACGCCAGACCTTTTAAATGAGGTATGACTTGATACCTAATGCCATTTGAAAAAATGTAAGGGGTGTCTTCAGTAGGGAGGGGGTCAATCTGACGTTTATGACAATAGCGATAAAAAGTATCCCCCTCAAGTTAAAAGTTGACGTGTTTCGGCATTTCTCTCTAATATGTCGCATTTCTGAAATATTAAGGGTGGGTCCTTTTCAAATGAACACAGTGTATAAATCTACCCTAACCAATTTTTTCGGTGTTTCCGGTTTTTTTGTATGTTATTTGGATTTTTGTATTTTGAATTTGTAACTCTGAAACTAAAGGACATTTATTTTTCTAAGTTCAATATATAGAATTTAATAAATGAATCAATAATATAAACCTACCATCATCCATTATCCTATTCAAATATGTAACCAGTCAATTTATCAACATAAATAAATAACAATAAACTTTTCCTTTGCTATGCAAAAAAACTGTTAAACCAAACGTATTCTATTCTTTTTTTGTCCCTTTATCTAAATTTTCATAACAGAAACAGAAAAATCAGCAACTATACGAAATGCGTTCGTAGAACATAAAAATGGATAGCAAATCCCAAACCGTTGGAGGCGGCGCAAGCGCAGTACGAAATAATCACCGACCTTTGCAAACTCTCTCTATCAACAAACTTAATATTAGTTTTGATAACGTAGATATAGGAAGTTTAATTAAAATATTCCAAATTACTATTTTGATTTTATTACTTGAATAGGGCTGTTGAAAAAATATTGTATGCAGCATATGCATAAAGTGTATTTTTTTAAATCATGGAATTTTCGGTCAACTTTTTCATTCGTGAAAAAAAGTACCACTTGTTGCATAAATTACCATTTCTTATTTTGTAATTTACGTTTTCAACTCCTTCGCTTGTCGGGAAGGTTTACGTGAGGTCGTCTTCCAATAAAATTGAAAACGTTATAATTGAAAAATAATTCGAAGGTTATTTTGTTAGAAGTCTTCCAACGTTTACTATGTAAGTATTCGCCAGTCGTTCAACAAATACACGTTTATTTGAAAACTACCACTATAAACCCGCATTTCATTTGTTTGCCGTCGAAGTGTTCAACCTTTCTACAATTTCGTCACTTTTGTTTGAAATCCCTCATAGAACAGAGTACACTTCAGTTTATTCCACGCATATCCAGCTCTCGTTGTCGCGGAAATACGTCATAAAATACATTTTTATTATTCTGCAAAAAGCAATGTAATTATTCTAGGGCGATCTATAAATATGTATAAAATTTAAATTGTTCAAATTTAAAAAAGTATTATATAAGATTATGCTTACTGATAAAATTTTTCAAAAGAATCAAAAAGGTATTAACCATCATTGACTCCATTTTATTCTAGAACGTAGTCGAATGTCATTTCTTCACGTATAAAATTAATCATCTTTTCTGTAGTTTTAAAACCATAGACTCTGATAAGTATAATCTTAATTTTGTTGTGAATGAGAGAGTGAATGAATTTTAGATAAAAAATAAACAGTGTTAATGATTTTTGAATATTTTGGAAGTTAATTAAGCCGTTAAGCAGAATTAAACAATAAATCAAACGTTTCATTTGTTGAACATTTATTTAAAATTGAATGTGTTTGTTTTTGTATCTATGATATAGTTTACAATCAACACAGGCTGTCAACGTTGGAACTTTTTGAAGGTCAGAGGACAGAGTTGGCCTCACAAAAATTTGAACTAACAAATAAAAATATAATTCCCTGAAATAGTTCAAATAAATTTACAAAATAATATTAAAATGATATAATAAAGACTCTCATAACAATCATAATAAAAAATAATAAAATAAAGGAAGAAATATTTTGATAATTTCCGACTGAGCTAGATTGATATAAATTAAGATAAGTATTAAAACTTAAATAATAAAATAAATAAAAATTAATTTATAAAAGGTATGGAATTGATATAGACTACAATTCAATTCAAAACCATATCAATACATACATAGATAGGGAGGGAATCTTGGAAAATAATAAAAGAAAGTAGAGTTAAAACAAGTCATATATCAGCATTTGGAATAAATATTAATGGTAATATTGTAACGGATAAACAAGTAGTGGCTGATTACTTTAATGATTTCTTCATTAATATACAAAATATTACACCAAGTAAAGAGGTAGAGCTAGCAACTTTTGAAAATGTTTCTCTAATTCTGTACCCTACAACCCCACATGAGATCCAAAACATCATCAATAAAGTAATGCGAAATATATGGAAGAACAATGAAAGCTGTAGATGACATAATATGTGCACCACTGTCACATATAATTGATCAGTCATTCTGCCAAGGGAAATATCCTGAAAAGCTAAAGACATCTTTTTATTTTATTATGTATTTATTAGCAATCAAAACAAATATAGTTCTATAAGCTAATGAGCTGACTTGAGAGCAGAGTTATGCTCTACTATAGCATTATGAGGTTTTCTCCAACGACAAACCCTCTTCAACCATTTATTAGGTCGGCTGGTCAGTTCCTTTTCAGTCTTCTTGTATTTTGGGGTTCTAGAAGTGGATGGAGTAGTCTGCAATTTCATCCTGGATGTATGGAATTTTTAAGTCTTCATGTAGAGTTTTGGATTGACTTCTTTGGATTATAGCTAAGTTTGATTTGCTAGCACATCCCCAGATCTCAATGCCATATGTCCAGATTGGTTTTATGATCGTTTTGTATAGGAATCGGTACCTATTTTCAATAATAAAGGATCAAAGCAGGAAGTAAGTCTTGCAATCCTAGTTTGCAAAAATTATCGATTACGCTTATTATTCAAGACTTGATGATTTTACCTCACAGTACAATTTAATACCTAGTATTCAATACGGTTTCAGAAAGAAAAAATCTACATCAACAGGAATAGATGCACTCTGCAACAACATAATTGACACAATTTTTTCAAGTTAACAATAAATGACTGATTTGCCATTTGTTGCTAACTTACATTACTTATTATAAACAAAGTATTAACATTTTTAAAACTTTGATGACGCAATCTTGTTTTGTATGTATATAAGAAGAGCTCCACGAAGCGAAATAATTTTACGGCAATTATTTAAACATTTTTTTGGTTTAGAACGATGAAGGAAGTTAAAAAAAAATTTGTTAATTAACAATCGTCTAGCATATTGACAAATTTGTTTTTATGAAAAATTCCAACGGGAATCAATTCTTTAAAGTGTTTAGATTATACTATAATGTTTTTAGATTTTTCAATTAACTTTAAGTACTTAAAAAAAATTTTTTAAGTGACGTACTCGCTTTCGAGGCCGTGCGCGCAACCTAATAATGACGCGCGGAGGTCTATCTTCAGCGTTAAATTAAAATTATAAATAATGGAGATAGAGTTCTGGGAGTTCGGACTTTTTTATTGGAAATATGCTCCTCTTTAAGGATCTTTTTTTCGAATTTCGAAAATATTTATAATATAGGAACAATAATGATAATAATCTTTGAAAATATATGTTCATGGTTCTCCCTAATAATGTTATCATATTTGCAAGTTAATACCAGCTTTAGAGATTTTATGAAGTTCCTGACGTGTTTAGATTATAGTGTTAGTAATTTTCAGTTGTTTTGAAAGCTTTTCTACAAAGTTTCAATGAATAAAACGTATTTTTTATTATTCCCTAATTTTTAGTAGTTCTCCTATTTTATGGATGATCGAAATTTTTAATGGATTTGAGCGGATTTTTTTATAGCCGGACGAAAAAAAAAATTATCCATATGCTCGTTTAATTTACCGTTGAACGCCTAAAAGCTCGGTCTGTTGTAAAATGTATACTGATGGATATTTTGCATACATTTTGATGTTTAATAAAATAATATGTTGTAGTAGTGCCATATTTTGGGATTTGGAAGGATTTTAAGTGTTAAAAAAGTAGATAAAAGTTTGAACAAAATCAATTGCAGCTTTCTATGAGTAAAAAAATTTCCAATTTCTCTTTATAATATTAAACTGTATCCACACTATGCCAAATGACATTGTCAAAAATGATGTGAACTTTTTGTTGGCATGTGCTATTTGGCAAAGCTTTGCCAACCTATCGGCATGCCAGGCCGAATCCAACGAGTGTCGGTCCGGATTTGAAAAAAGCCAAGTGGCAAGGTCAAGTGGGGACGAGTGCCAAAGTGCCAAAGTGCCAATACGATCACAGCAAGTCGTCGTCGGTGTACATCGTGCTTAACTAAATAGGTAGCCTGAATTTACTTTGTAGACACAGGGAATTGCATTTGTCATCGTCTTATGGGATATAGGATATTGTGGTCGTAGTATTAGGTTAGCAGAGCCTGACGAACAATTGTCATTGATAATATCTTTTTTTTCAGTTGGGGGATTTATCGAATCCGGAATTGAGGATTTTAACGGATCAACTTGACAAAATCAGATACGGGGGTAAGTATTTTTTGCAAAAAATCCAAAGTATTAAATACATTGCATTCAATTTCTCTGAATGTAGCCGGAAGAATGTTTTCAGATATTTATTTAATTTTAGCCGCTTTAAGCTGACATATTACTTATACTTTATGATTTTCTCGAGAAAAAAACTTTGGTAAGTTAAAATACCACGGTGATAAGTTGACAAAACAACAAAAAAAACAATAAAATAATGTCAATTAACATTATCAACAAAAATATTCTATTTAGGTCTCATCTGTCGGAATTTTATTCTTTTATAAAATACTATAGGTGCACAAACTTATCTTGGAACTCAAACTTCAGCCGTAAATTTGAATAAAAGAGGAAAAAAATGCTAATCCAATTAAAAAATTGAGATATTCGACATTTGTGAAGTTAAACTTCTTATACATTTTTTACGAAACCTGTATATAATAAAGCAGTTTTTCGATATGTCAACAGTTTCCTTCCTACTAATTAACCTGACAAACAATTTTTTTTGGTATTGGGATTGTTCACTTAGACATTCCAATAAAAAAGATCTGCATCTGACAATTTTTCATTAAAAAAATATCTCGAAAAGTATACATTTTAGGTATAGGGTATTTAACACAAAGTGACAAAGGATGCAAAAATGCATTTATCTTCGTGAAGAATACTTTGAAAAACAATAGTGTTTAAAAGTTACCTAATATTTTTTTCTAGCTCTATTTTTTACAGGTAACTGTTTTTAAGTAAACCCTCTTACTACTTCTTATTTGTTAATATTTTTAATATGCGTTATGCATAACATGACCAAGCGCCATTTTGAAGAATTGAGAAAAATAACTTTTAGTTCTAAGCTTTCTATAAAAACAACTATTTATCAGATTAAGTTAATATCTTTTATAGACATCAAAAGTACCAAAAACTAATTAATTGCCCAGTTTTGTGATGATAATATAAAAAATAAAGGTTTTGTGAACAAAAACGCCGCTTAGTCGCTTATTGAATTTTATGCATAACAGCGTGTTAGAGTTTTGCATAATTTGACTATATTGTATATCTGAATATTTCTATAATAACGGTAGAGTAGCTTTAGCCACAACTGTCTGTCAGAAATAAGTCAGTCTGTATTCGATGTTGGATATTTTACATATTACAAAATGTTCCCAAGTGAAGTAGTTTTATTTTAGACTATAATTATCATAAAACATAACAGACTATACGTCAGTTTTAACGCTTAGTCAACTTATGCTAAATTTGGGCTGCTGGTTAATTTTGTATTTGACAACACGCCATTTTTGGCGCTTAGTCAAGTTATGTTAAGTTCTGACATTCTATTTTTTATTGCAATAATTAAACGAAAAAGATTGTGTTTATTATTAAAATTATTTTTTATTAAATAATAATAATACCTACAGTAAGGTATACTGAAGAGTATATTTTAAAATAACTTTGATTCAAGAACAAACACTACAAATTCTACTTTTTTACGAACTTAAACATAAAAAAAACTATTTTATTTATTTTCTTCTCCGAAAATTTTCATCTTCTTGTGTTTCAAAATCTAGTTGACCATTAAATCCATCCAAATCATCTTCTACATAAGGAGCTCCTATCAAATTCTTGTAAAATTTCTTAGCGTCATTTGGAATAAAATTCATTAAAGACTTTAAATCTTCAAGCTTCTTCTCAGGAACAGATTTGCCATTTGGCCAAAGTTGCTGAAGGGGCGTATTTTGGTTCTTCTAAGGAGGAAGGCCTTCCCCGCTATTTTGCTGAGTCGATTTCCTGTACGCTACATGCAAAGTCAGTCTTCACAAATATCCGAATTTCAATCTCTCTGATGTTTAGCCAATTACATTTTTGATGGTCAATATCTGTTTTTCTATTCACGATAGATTTTTCTAAGCCAGCAGTTCCAAAGAAGTTCTCTTTTTGCATTTTGTGAATAATTAGAGGTTTTTTTTCTGCATGCGTAATCATATGGGGAGTACAGTCTTTGTTGCACCTTTAAGGCACATTCGATATCACCAAAATCGGTATCATTAAGTCCCGATACCAAAAAACGCATGATCATTTTCTGAAAACATGAAAGTGCTTCCAAAACAGCTTTTAACATTAACACCACCTTAATATTCCTGTTTTGGTCCCCACAGCTATCGGACCAAAGAATAAGATATTTACACGATTGCATATTTTTATTCTCCGTAATATTCTTGTATAAGCATGAAGAAACTTCTTGAGCTCCCCTACCAGCTTCACTCTCTAACCACAGGCTGTTTTCTTTTGCATTGTATTAAAGCCAAAACTGACGTTTATAAAAGACAACATTGGTGGGTATACGAGGAAGTGTTTTTTCCATGTCAAAGCAGACTACTTCAAGATCTTCATCTTCTACTGCTTCCTTCCTATTTGCGTTTAACAAATTTCCTGCAATTTCCGCTGCAGATAAATGACGTTCTTTCTCCAATGTATATTTATTTCGTTCTTCGTTATTTCCAGTAGTTTTTAAAATTTCTAGTGTATCACACAAGTTGCAGGTGTCTTTTTCCTTGAATTAAAACAAGTTAAAAAAATATCTTTATACTTAGAGAAAGATTCTGGAAGTTTCGATTCCTGTTTATATAAATTACCTATACATAAGTGGCAACGTGGTATCGGAAATCCAACTAAAGATCTTATACCAATTTCCTTTTCAAGAGGATGATAGTTTTCTTCCTAACAAAGACACAAAATAATTTATTATTGTTATTATTATATTAACTTAACTTAAAATATAATTAACAATTTTATATAAAAACATAACTGAATGCATTGAGCGACGACGAGAATAAAAGTGTTCTTGAGGTGTGCCTCTAACAGGATAAAGACCGTCCAAGATATAAGAAGCCGACTTAGAGTATCTTCTTTATACTCGTTCCAAAGCGGAAATATGAATATTATAATTCGGGCTCCAAATAACATATGCATACTCCAGTTGCGATCTTACAAATGCCGAGAACAAAATATTGAATGTGTTAATATTTTTGAAACATTTCGCATTTCTAACGATGAAACCCAGCGACCGATATGCTGCAGAGACCGTTTTTTGTATATGTGGAACAAAAGACAACCTTTGATCAAAATAAACACCCAGATCTTTAAGGACATCTGGTCTGTCGAGGACAATGTTGCACAAGGTGTAATCAAATTGGATAGTTGTTTCTTTTCGACAAAAGGACATTACGTTACATTTAGTTGGGTTCATATGGAGCTTGTTTCTGATACACCAATTATTGACCAAATTAAGGTTTATCTGTAGTTTTAAGCAGTCATTAACGGAGTTTATTTCACAGTATAGATTCATATCATCAGCATATATGTCTTTATCAATGTCAACATCCAGATCTTCGGTAATGTCATTTATAAAAATGTTGAAAAGTAAGGGACCCAATATAGAGCCCTGTGGGACACCGGAAGTTTGAAGAAAAGGTTGAGATTTGTATCCTAAAGTTTGAACATATTGAGTGCGATCATGAAGATAAGAACTAAGTATAGCAATTAACATGTCATCTACACAAAATAAATTAAGTTTATGTAAAAGTATGCCATGGTCAATTTTGTCAAAAGCTTTAGAAAAGTCAGTGTAGATAATATCAACTTGACTTTTCTTCTCCAGCACTTCACAAATGAATTGGGTTACGCAAAATAGATTCGTAACTGTGAACCTACCAGATAGGAAACCATGTTGTTTAGGTATGATGATATTACTGACATGAAACGCAAGGTGATTATGGACGACTATTTCGAACACGATAATTACTTGTGTCATTCTTTAAGCCTTTTTTAAATATGGGGCAAATCCTAGAAACCTTCCAACAATCGGGAAACTTCCTAAGATTGAGAATGAGATTAAAAAGTCTATAGAGAGGTTTGCACAAAGTATACGCACAGTCCTTGACTAAGAAGACCGGAATTAAATCGGGTCCATTTGTCTGTTTGGGCTTAAGATTTCGTTTTCAGAAAATTCTCTGATACTTAAGATATTTTGACCGTTATTATGTCTGTCGTGATGAGAGAAGGTGCCCGACGGAGTAAAATTATTGGAGAAAAATGAAGCAAATCCATCAACCACCTCCTGCGGGCCATTATATACACCATTTGAGCAGGAATAGAGGAACTACTCCTTGCGGAATCAAGAAACGACCAAAACCGATTAGGATTGTTATTAATGTCGGATTCAAGATTTTCGGTAAAATTTTTATAAGCTATCTTAGATTCTTCTTCAGTAGTTGATCTAATATTACTAAAGGATAAATAATCAATGTCAGAACGACTTTTGCGGTATTTTTTCCAAGCCTTAGATTTTGCTGAAACAAGGTTGACTAGACGATGTTATGCATAACGCGCTGTAATTTATCCATTTACAATCATTGCGATCTAGATTAAACTAATACAACAATAGCTGACTGATTACTTTAGACGATTAAAAAGCATTTAACCCCATGTCCATTATTTAACTCGTCAATAGTAATTTGGAATTTATCAATATCATTTCACCGAAAACTATTGTCTTTTTTATATTAAAACGATTTTGATATATTCAAATAAAAATGAAACGATTCTATTATTATCTAAACGCATTTTTATTTCCATACGAAAGCCACACCCAGTATTTTATTTTCGAAAAAATATTCCCAAACGGCATATTTTACGAAAGTCATATAAACTTCCGCCCTTATCTAGTAAGAGATTCATACATTCACCCTTCAATCTCCAAAACTAACTACATTCATTTGTTTTTGCACGCTTTCGCTGAAACGCCTATCCCAGGGGATGAAATCGAGGTGAAACGACTGTCAGTTCGCGGTTTACTTCCCGAAACAGACTACTACATGACGTACGACGGATCCACAACTATGCCGGCTTGCCACGAGACAGTCACATGGATGATCCTCAACAAACCTATCTACATCACCAAGCAACAGGTACGTGTTACATTTTAGGGATGAAAATCGTCGATTTTATCATAGGGTGATTTCAGAAATAAGTTAATAATTTGGTTATTTTATGATATTGCATTAAAAATAAAAATTGTATCGTGACATTCGGCTGGGTACGTTTTTCGTCCTGATAGTACGTCCATAAAGATGCCGGCCCTAAATTCGTCCCCGAGCAGGTAACAACCGATAAGCCTACCCTTAAATTCGTCCCATGCCAAGTAAAGTTCATTAATTACATAACTAAATTCGTCCCCGAGAAAAGGATTATACAGTATTCTCCAGCTAACTTGATGTCCCAGAAATTACCAACTAAGAGAGACAGAGTAATAATGCTCTGCCTACTCGGCTGCTATTGGTGGTAAAATTTTGACAAACGCCAATTGCATCGAACCTTATCAGGTGTTAAGATTTTCAGTAGCGTAGCGTCACACAGTTATTGTTTCTGCTTTGTACAATAAAGTGTTTGTAAAACAAACAGATATGTTTTATGACTTCAACCCTCTTGTGATTACTCTAGATTAAAGTGATTCCAGGGCGGCAGTGAGTCAGATTCTTCGTAAAGATAAAAACTGTTTATACCTATTCTTAGAAATAATTTCCCATTATCTTGTGTTTCTTTTAATCTCATTACTACCTGGAAGAAATTATTTAGTTTCTAACAAATTTTAATTATAGTCCGTCCGGAAATATAAGATCCTAACTTCATAATCTTCAATTAGATAAATAACATGTTATTGTAATGGGTACCTTATTGTTAAAATATTATTTATGTACTCAGAATTCAGGAATAAAGCAGATCCGTTTCTATTAAAATCAATATACCAATAATTATAACAAAGAATTAAATATTATTCATTAAGTTAGGATCATATATTTCCGGACGGACTTTACTTTATTAATTGTACAAATTGTGTTAATTTGTAACAAAAAGCGTATCCTCAGAACTTGCACGGCACTGTTTATGTTGCACTAAGCACTACTACGCTAACAAAAAATTATTTCTTATAAGTTAAGTCTATCCTACGTTCTTTTCGGTTCGCAAATGTTGTAATCAATTTGTCATTAAAATTGTCTATTTCGGAGATACATTTTTTTTTCAATAGATAGCACGGAAAGAGCTGTTAAACGATCTTCGATCATTGAATATCTAAGAAATGTTTTAATTCGTTTCAGTGTTGAAAAACATCCTTCGGCCTCTACTACGGACTTAAATTAAACAGTACCATATGCCTCGATGCGCTGGACTAAATGCAGCGATTTTAAGAGGGAAAATCACGCATGATCACGGCTTAGTTCTAGACAGTCAAGAGGGGGTAAGGGTGCAGCGCGGGTGTTTTAAAGTGCTCGCAGAGCACGTTGGTACGGCCCACCTACATAAAATATCAACGATCGCGCGAAATAGGTTCGTTATTCCACTGGTGGACTTTATTTCCTTACGCTTGTTTGTTATTTCAGATGTGACAATGCGAATGCCTTACAAAATATATTATAAATTTTATATTTGATAAGAGGACATATTTTAGTTAATTAGAAGATTTTTTGGGAGCTCTGCAGCGCTTATGTACTACCCGCCACTGAACCAAGTTAATTCCAACTGTCAACAAAATAACTAGTTAAGCGCATATTTTCATACCCTAAAATGCTGATAAATTTACGAACTCGCTATTAAATTTGCAAACATACATATTGCTGTGATCAGTCATAATTATCTCAAAATATCAGCGAATGAGCTACAAAAAGTCATAACAGAATAGTGAAATGGTTAAACAGGTGTAGGATGAAGCCCAATGCTTCAAAATCTCAATACATAATATTCAATCTGTTTAATAACAATGAAGAATACAATATATTTTTAATCGATGGGCACAATTCACTAATGACATTAGTTCATGCACACTATTAATTTAAATTTAAGTATTTTGTGTGCAATTGTGATTTTTATAGACTTCTCACTAGTAATGTATATAATTTGAATCTTATTGTATTGATTTATTTATTAAACTTAATTTATATACACACTCTACTTAATGTCTACTAATAATATAATATAATAGTTCTAATTTACTTCCACCACACTTGAATATTACACTATTTATCTTCACTGTTTCATTTACTGTCCGATTACTAAGAACTTCTGTGAACTGTCTGTGAACTAACTTTTTGTGTTCGTTTCACTTATTGTTAACTCACTCAAACACCCGCGTATATATAGGTAGTCTTTATCAATTCTGGAAAATTCTTGAATTTCCACGCTGGTCCTATGCGTAAACAAAGCGTCTTCCAGAATGTTCTCGAACCTTAAACTTTGACGGTTTGTCTCTCATCCGTTGTTTCTCAAGGATTTTAGCCGAATCTTTTTTCAGATTGAAGCTTTTTTCATGCTCTATCAATGTACGTAATAATATATTGCAAAATTCATTGAGCATGCGGTATATTGCATTTTACAACTAAGGTCGTTTCAAATAATCATTGCGGAGTTTCATATTTCTGAAAAATAATAACGACACATGACTTGTAACGATGAAATCTACCAACAAAACAAACAGCTTGAGTAAGGGTGATGCGCAATGTCGTACAGGGCGAGATCAATTAATTTGTTTATGACGTCATAATTTGCAAATTAATTAAGTTACAGATTCCAGATTTCGTACACGTTATTTGTGAATTTGAGGGTTTTAAATAACAATTTTTTTGCTCATAACTTGGGACCTTATCGATATTTTCTGTCGTGCAAAATGTAGTTTTATAGATCTTTTGAGGAGAAAAAAAAGTTCTTAACGTTTTTTCTGTAAAATTGGAGGGCAATAACGACAAACATAATTTTTACTTCTTACCTCGTTAAAAAAATTTCCGCAACGACTTCAGAGATCGGAGTGAGTGCATCTTATTCTACATCGATTTTGCCCTTTTATCAAACAAAATCAGCCACCAGGAGGGAAACATTGCTCACAACTCTATATTGCGTGGACTAAGATAGACGATTTCGAGGACAGGTTTTGTCAATTTTTCCGTATGAGTTCGATTTTCTTGATTCGATCATTCAAAGTCATAAATTTGACAATCATTGACATTTGAAATCAAAATAATAAAACACGTACGACAAGCCTTATTTCCGCGACTATACTTTATTTGTAGCTCACATATGATAGAGTAAACTATTCGTAAACACGGTATACATTTCAACGCATAAAAAATAAAGTAAAAACCATTATTAATTAAACGTAAATTATTTATTTGATTAATCCCTTCGAACCTACCTAATAATAATTCACCGCTACGTCTGCCATTTTTCATTTGTATGAATTATGACGATCACGATTCCGTTTAGACTTTAATTTATGGCGGGATGTTGGAAAAAAAAACAGTGCTGCTACTACCAAAGTTTAAACAAACAAAAATTGCAGACGAAAAAATCCATTTCTGTACAGTTCGTTAGTGGAGATGTAAATGTTTGGTTGTAAGTTTGATTAAAAGCAAAATAATACTTTTAAAAGGTTATGGGTTCATTTGTGACTTCGAAAAACATATTTTTCTAGATAATATTTGATAACATTGCATTTTGTAGCATTTATTGATTTTCTAATTAATAGAAAAATCTATCGAATGAAATGTAATAACAATAATTATTATTAACGAGAAAATGGCGAGCGTCATTATCGAGTGCTGTGTGCATATCTCCGTCCATTTGAAATCATTTACTGTTATGAATGTAATAGACAAAAATTTATTATCCACCATAATAGAGGATTTTATTATAATGGCGTCTCATTTAATGTGGTCGTATTGTTCAAAATACGAGGTGTAAACTGAGGTGAGTTTTTATCACTCGGCCTTTACAAAAAATGACATTTTACCTACCAATGTCTGAATAAAAAAAGCACTATTTTTTAAAGCAAGTATTTTTCGTCCGCAGACACTTTTCGTCCGCAGACACTTTTCGTCCGCAGACACTTTTCGTCCGCAGACACTTTTCGTCCGCAGACACTTTTCGTCCGCAGAGACTTTTCGTCCATAGACACTTTTCGTCCGCTGTGGTCACTATGATACGGCGGCACGGTGCGAAAGTGGCGATTGAGTCATTTTGAACAATCACGATTGAATAAATACAAAAGCGCCTGTGACAATAACTCTTATTTGCTGTTGTCCAAATAATTATTTACGAAATCTGCTAGATTTTACGTGTGAATAAGACCGTGGTGTGAATATAGTGTTCATAATAATCAAGAATGGATATAGTGATAGCGATATGGATATCAGTAACACTCCTCCGGAGCTGCAGCAATTGGCGGTCACGTTGGACTTACTCCCCCCAGGAACCACGAATTTTATCCGAAAAAACAATACAACTGTTCAAGAACTGGCGTCAAGATCATAATGTCGAGAATCTCTCGAAAAATGCTCTTCTGGCCTATGTTTCTAGTAAAACTAGCAATAATTATAAGTCATCAACGCTATGGTGAATATACTTTATGCTGAAGTCCACATTAGCCATTGAGGAAAACGTTAACATATCAAAATTTCCGAAACTTATTGCATTTTTGAAAAAACAAGGCGTTGGGTACAAAGCGAAAAAAATCTATAGCTTTTAGTCGACAGACAGACTTCTTTGTGATGCCCCAGATGAAACTTATCTTTTGCACAAGGTGAAATGTTTTCATTTATTTTGCTGATTTATTATTATATTATTACAGCTCCAGAAATTTCAGAAGAGACGAACTACGTAAAATGACGACCAAAGATATAGTTGATCAAGACAACATGCTTCTAATAACCATTCCAAACTCAAAAAATGGTAAAAGGCGAATTTTTACAGTTACAGACAAACTTTGCGACTGAGTAGTGATGAGCAAAATTGGTCTTAGTCCTGCAATCTCGGTCTTGGTCTCGCGAAAAAGCAAGACCAAGACCAAGATTATCATCAGACTAGCAAGACCAAGACCAAGACCAAGACCGAATGAGCAAGAACAAGACCAAGACCGAATCAACAAGAACAAGACCAATACCAAGACCGAATATGCAAGACCAAAACCAAATACACAAGATTGAACTAAAAATTCTCACTTCAGAGCATATCGTCCCCTTTCTACGAAAACCTCCTAGCTACATTTTTTTCGAATTGAGATTATTAGTAAAATACACTCCTCAACACTTCTGATAGATGTTTTTGATTTTTTTCCCGAAAATGGCCGCTGTTCAGATACGAGGTTTACATAGAAAGGGGACGATATATGAGTTGAAATATTTGTAACACCGTCAACATATGCTATGGAACAAAATATTTTTGGTATTTGGAATCGTTTAACTTTAAGTATAAAAAAAAACTTTACCATTGTTTGAAAATAAAAAGGATCTACAAGAATGTTCTTTGTCATAACGTCTGGAAAACACACATGGTTGAAGTATAGAGAGAAACTAATTTTTTTTCTATATTTTCACTTCTTGTAACGAGTGAATTTGTCACTACGTCTATTGTATATATTAAGTATTTGTATATAGTAATTACCTGACGGATTTTATCTCTATGTTTCTAACATCATTTGTTCACTACGAAAAGACTTCAGTAGTAAAACAATTTCTGTCAGCCCAGAGTTTTAGGGCCTACTCTGCCATCATCCTTCCGGCCAAGTGGTGCAGGCTGTAACCAAACCTGTCTTCACATCATGAAAACAATTTTATATTTTGTCGCTAGGTAATGTAAATAATAAAACGAGCGCCTATCTGGTAAATGTCCGTATAGGTAGATTCATGTTAGTTGTTTCTTTTGTTTGTTATAATTATCATGTAAAGTAGTACTTTACTTTTGAGTTAGAGGTATATTTCATTCATTTATCTACCATATTTTGGCTTGAGTAAAGACATATTAATTAGAAATCTTCTGTGAAAGATGGCATTCGAATATATTCTGAACATCTACTTATAATATATTAGCTTTTTGTCGCCATGGGTTTTGTCTGTTAAATCCGAGTGTTTGATCTTGCTTTGTTTACGTTGGAAGGGGGTATTGTGGTACTAGTATTGCTCAAATTTATTTGAATAATTTTTAATACACATTATTATTTTTTCTGTTTATTGTTTACAAAGTGGAATTATTTGTTGGATGACATTGACAATTGGCCGTGACAGTCGTGTCTTGGATGAAAGCGTTCAGGGAAGTGTAACACTTTATGACTTGATCTGTGCGGAACACGCTCGGTGTAGTGAGCAGTGCAGTTCGAATGTATGTTTCGGGTAGGTTTCTCTATGGTAATATTCTGTATTGAAGTTGAGGAAGTGTCAGTCACTTTTTTTCGCTGTGTGCTTTTCTACCAGATGGCTTAGTTTCCAAAAGTGCATCGAACGAGAATCTGAATTTTGTTAATGACTGGGAATCATCATTTTTGGATCAGTATATGTACAACAAAGGTTTAAAACCGAAGATTGTGATTTTAATGACATTCTTATCATTTACATCAATTTTTTCGAGAACTCCACTCAAAAACTGAATATTTCAAATTAAATCGAAATATTTCAAAACCCTTGAAGAATTTTGCAAACGTTGCATCATTTAGAAGCACCAACACTCGCCGAATATAAAATGAATGTTTTATACAACACCACTTTTGTAGCACATGCAAAATTTCGAATCAATCGTCGTCAGGGAACAATGTAGCAATAGAGTCCAACAATTTGAAGGCTATTGTTGTGCAAATGAGTCTTTTATTGGAATTTCCTGCATAGAGGGTGCGTGCTTGATCGTTACGGAGTAAGATAATTTATTTTCCCAGTCGTAGAAGACTTTTTTTTGCACAGACATTTTTATTTTTAATTAAATTTTAAATTATAGCTGGAGCGTTAAAGTGCATACTTTGATATTGCGACGCCACTGCGAATCCATACATATTCCAAAAAATGATAGATTCCACAAGTTCCGTAACAGTAGGAATTTCGTTCGTCATAATAAAGACCTAAGCAACCCAACAACGGCGAACGTCCTCAATAACTCAATCACGATTTCCTGCAACGGCGAAAAACCCGTCGGGAGATAAAAAGTCCCGATAAAAGTGTCTACATTGTACATGTTAATCGCGTTCGAAAATAGCCGAACGATCAACGCTCGGGAAGTTACTTTTGTTATGACTTGCTAACCACTAACTTTCAGTGGCGCTACATACAACAACAAAAATTGAAAAGTTTATCTCGAAGTTTTATCAAAGATTACAAAATATATATAAGATAGTTCACTTGAAGGCGGTCTGATTCTTCTTAGTGTTTTAAACGATCTCCGCACTCATAAATCATATTTACGGCTCCCTTTTGTCGTAAATACCGACACCGCTAGGTACCAGGGAATTAGAAGAGTATATTTTATTCCAAGCTATACAGGGGTAACTTGAGAAATATATATTTAAATAGGATGATTTATTATTAGATTATTATTATTATTATAGACAAGAAACTCTAGCATAGCATGAGGACACACACAATAGATCTGCAAAGGTCAAATTTTTAAAAAATTGTCAAAAATGGTCAATAATTGTCAAAATTTTGGAAAAATGGTCAATAATTATAAAAAACTGTCAAAAATGGTCAATAACTGTTAAAAATTGTAAAATGTTGGAAAACTTGTCAAAAATGGTCAATAATTGTTAAAATTTGGAAAAATGGTCTAAAGTGGTCAAAATTTTTGAAAAATTGTCGAAAATGATCAATAATTGTCAAAACTGTGAAAATTCGTCAAAAATTGTCAAAATTCTGAAAAAATGGACAATAATTATAAAAAACTGTCAAAAATGGTCAATAATTGTTAGAAATTGTCAAAATTTTTGAAAAATTGTCAATAATTGTCAGAACCTGTCAAAAATACTCATAAATGGTCAATAATTGTTAAAATTTGGAAAAATGGTCAAAATTTTTGAAAAATTGTCAAAAATGATCAATAATTGTCAAAACTGTCAAAAATGGTCAATAATTGTTAAAATTTGAAAAATCGGCAAAAATTGTCAATAATTTTGAAGAAATTGTCAAAAATTGTAAAAATTTTGAAAAACTTGTCTGTACCAATTCGAAGGCATCAGAAAGATTTATTGAGTGGAGTCGGTCAAGAGCGTATCCTGTTTCAGGACGATAGGGGAAAAACTTCGGACCTCTCAATATATGGAGAACCTGAGGTATAGCTTATGGAGACTAGACAAGAAACTCTAGCATAGCATGAGGACACACACAATAGATCTGCAAAGGTCAAATTTTTGAGAAATTGTCAAAAATGGTCAATAATTGTCAAAATTTTGGAAAAATTGTCAATAATTATAAAAAACTGTCAAAAGTGGTAAATAATTGTTAAAAATTGTAAAATTTTGGAAAACTTGTCAAAAATGGTCAATAATTGTTAAAATTTGGACAAACGGTCAATAATTGTCAAAAATTGTCAAAATTATGAAAAAATGGACAATAATTATAAAAAACTGTCAAAAATGGTCAATAATTGTTAGAAATTGTCAAAATTTTTGAAAAATTGTCAATAATTGTCAGAACCTGTCAAAAATACTCATAAATGGTCAATAATTGTTAAAATTTGGAAAAATGGTCTAAAATGGTCAAAATTTTTGAAACATTGTCAAAAATGATCAATAATTGTCAAAACTGTCAAAAATGGTCAATAATTGTTAAAATTTGAAAAATCGGCAAAAATTGTCAATAATTTTGAAGAAATTGTCAAAAATTGTAAAAAAATTTGAAAAACTTGACTATTCCAATTCGAAGGCATCAAAAAGATTTATTGAGTGGAGTCAGTCAAGAGCGTATCCTGTTTCAGGACGATAGGGGAAAAACTTCGAACCTCTCAATATATGGAGAACCTGAGGTAAAGCTTATGGAGACTAGACAAGAAACTCTAGCATAGCATGAGGACACACACAATAGATCTGCAAAGGTCAAATTTCTGAAAAATGGTCAATAATTGTCAAAATTTTGGAAAAATGGTCAATAATTATATAAAACTGTCAATAATTGTTAAAAATTGTCAGAATTTTTGAAAACTTGTCAAAAATGGTCAATAATTGTTAAAATTTGGAAAAATGATCAATAATTGTCAAAACTGTCAAAATTCGTCAATAATTGTCAAAAATGGTCAATAATTGTTAAATTTTGAAAAAATGATCAAAATTTTTGAAAAAATGGTCAATAATTGTCAAAAATTGTCAAAATTATTGAAAAATGGTCAAAAATTGTCAAAATTCTGAAAAAATTGTCAATAATTATAAAAAACTGTCAAAAATGGTCAATAATTGTTAGAAATTGTCAAAATTTTTGAAAAATTGTCAATAATTGTCATAACCTGTCAAAAATACTCATAAATGGTCAATAATTGATAAAAAATTTTGAAAAATTGTCAAAAATGATCAATAATTGTCAAAACTGTCAAAAATGGTCAATAATTGTCAAAAATTGTCAAAATTATTGAAAAATGGTCAAAAATTGTCAAAATTCTGAAAAAATTGTCAATAATTATAAAAAACTGTCAAAAATGGTCAATAATTGTTAGAAATTGTCAAAATTTTTGAAAAACTGTCAGTAATTGTCATAACCTGTCAAAAATACTCATAAATGGTCAATAATTGATAAAAATTTTTGAAAAATTGTCAAAAATGATCAATAATTGTCAAAACTGGTCAATAATTGTTAAAATTTGAAAAATTGTCAAAAATTGTCAAAAATTTTGAAGAAATTGTCAAAAATTGTAAAAATTTTTGAAAAATGGTCATTCAATTGTGCATAAGAAGGAAGCTTCTGTCGGCGGTCCGACAACCGCTCACCTTTTTTTAATAGAGTTGTTGAAGGTTTAGAAATTTTAGCAGAATTGTAATAAGAAGCGAAGGACAATAATAATGAAGAAATATCGATAGATGAATTCACGGAAATAATTAAAAAGTTAAAAAATGGGAAAGCATCAGGATGCGACAAAATGATTGAAGAAATGATCAAAAATATGGGTAAAAGTGTAGAAGAACTATTAAAAATATATAATAAGTGCTGTAAAGAACAAAAGATACTTAAAAAATGGCAAATGGCATCAATTGTCCCTATATATAAAAAATTTGATAGACGGGAATGTGGTAACTACAGGTTACTCAGTACAGGTCATCAGGTCTATTCAAAAAAAAGTTTAGTTGTTTCATAGAACCGAGGTGTTGTCGAAAAACGTTAATCGATGCACTTTTATTATCATGATTCACGTTCAATATTCAAATAAAGAATATAATCGAGCGTAAAATGTAAACTTTATCCTTAACAGATGATTTTATCGTATAAACATCGAATAGCAGTTAATTTGTATCAATCAAATTAAGAATGTCAACAGCAAGGGGCGCGGGCGTAGTTATTACATAATATAATGTGCCGGGGTAATTTGTTAAGTGGTAGTTTAGACGAAAGAATCGTGAGATATGCATCAAGGTTTCTAACTATGGTTATTAATAATGTAATCAATCTTTTGTAACGGCTTTTTTTTAACGAACTTAAATTGAATATTCAATATTGTAATAAGAGTACGTATGTATGCAATTTTTATATATATATATATAGTCAATGAACCCTTATACCATCTGATGGTGTACGAATTTCTTCCATTCATATCTATTTTCTGCCAATTTTGCTGCTTCTTTCAGTTCATTCAGAAACAGCATATTATACCTAATATTATTATGTATTTCTAATACCCAACTCAACTGAATCTTGCAGTTGTAAATACTGTAACGTTTATTCTAATTTATTTTTACAATTAATTTATATTTACAGATTTATATGTAATTCAGTCCTCATTTAATAATTTATCTAATACACTAAACACACTAATTATAATTTATATGAGAGTCACTTAATAAACACTTTATCGAGGCGCGATTACTTTCCTTCGGTATCAACACTGACTGATTGACTAAATTGCCTGCAGCGATGCTCGTGGCCTATTTATACTTGCGCGTCGTATTTCTAGAATTATCTCGACGTTCTGGCGGATGCACTGGGTATTCTCGATGTTTCGTATTTTGGATGGTTCTCGAAAGTTGGGCGGAGGAGCCATAGTCGTCTCATACGGGGATTTCACTGGGGGCACTAAGTGAGCATATTAATGCAGTAGCTCGCGTAACAATACTAATAAATTAATTTAATAAAAATGTAACTTCACCACTGCAAATGTGTGAGCTCAGTGAACAAGAAGTTTGCTGACGCGCATACATTTCTCAACACTCTAGCTGTTCTGGTCGTATTATACCTCGTCATTGCCCTTGTGATCTAACCCAGGCTAAAAACAGTCTGTTTTGGCTGCTCAACTCTTGTAGCCTTCTCAGTCAATCTCAAACGAATTTGGAATTAATCTGCATGGAGCTGTTTACTTTTAACAAAGCATTTCAGGCTAACAAAAAATTATTAAAAAATAAAATAATTAGCAAGAGCACGAAAATAAGAATATATAACACAATAATTAGACCGGTGATAATGTATGAGGCAGAAATATTAACTTTAAATAAAAAACAACAAGAGGATATGAGAATACAGGACAATGAAAAATACTAAGAACAATATTAGGACCAAAAAAAAAAAAGGTGAAGAATATAGAAGAAGAACAAACATGGAACTACATCAAGAAATGAAAAAAGACATAGCAAAAAAAATTAAGGAGCAAAGATTAAAATGGTTGGGACACATATGGAGAGCAGGTAAGAAAGCAATAATATACTCAATGGTAGAGTGGAAGCCTTGTAGTAAGAGAAGAAGGGGAAGACCCAGGATAAATTGGTTGCAGGAGGTAGTAGGTGATCCCAAGACAATGGGAATTAAACACTGGGAAGAGAAAACTCAGGACAGGAAGCAATGGCTACAAATAGTAGAAAAAATATGAAAAAGGAAATGTGGTCTGATCCACCCTCACGAAAGGTTCTAGAAAGCTCGTAAGAGCGGCGCTACTCCTACGGGAGTGTCAAGCCACTATATATACATTTTCCTTGAACTTAATAACTCCTGAATAGTGAAGTATTGCCGCAGCTTTTGCCTGGAATGTCACGTGTTTATCTAAGCACAGTGATACTTTTGTCTTTGGCTTGGCTATATATAATATTCCTGCTCCTACATCTTCATGGATCTTTGAGACATCTGTATTAATTGGAGGTCCTTCCCTTCCTTCCATGCTTCTCCACCTGCTATGACTGTTTTGAAGTAAACCAAACTTGGGAAACATATATTTTACGTGCAGTCTGCTTATGGGCGACTCCTCTCAGGTGCCTGATTCAGCAAGACTTTTAAGGCGGCTGTTGGGGTTGTTCTCATAGCTCTGGTCGTTATGGAGTAGGCTGGCCTATGGATGCCAGCTTTTGGATCACCTGCCGAGTCTTCAGTACCATACACTGAACCTTATGCTGATATGAGTCTGATGACCCTTATATATAGGCATATGAGCAGTTTTTCCCGCACATTCATCTGCACAGGTAAATCAGGAAATAAGCTTTTTATATATAATATTATTCAGAAGCAACAATTTGAGTAGATCAGGATATAAATAAACGAAAAAGTATGGAATGAAATGCAATATTGGTAATTTTTAATCCACGAGGCGAAGGAATAAAAATTTCCTCTCTTTCTCTAAGAAGTACAGAAAATCCTCCAATGTATTGAATTAAAGTTTTTTTAGATGACTCCCTGCGGTGTTATATCTGAGAGTTGAAAACATATTTGAAACAGACGAAGATGCCCCTCTTTCATCATTGTGAATTCATTTATTCCAACGATGCATCATCGAATAAGTTAACTCTCTGTTTGACGGAAGTTGGTATGCGAAATTTAATCGTTAATTGATATATCATCCAAAATATATATTCCCAATTTGGTCCCAAATGACTTCTCAATTTTTTTCCCTATGAATATACTATATAGGTGTGCACCGTTTTTTGTCGCTGGTGATAGAACCGTTCTAGGTATCGCAGGTGTTGTATTTCTTCTGCGTTCCAACTGATTTTAGTATCGTTCTTGGAACGGTACAAAAACTACCTTCTGGAAGGGGTGATAAAGTTGATCCCTAATTCGAGTCTGCACACTACACAGTACTGGATACGATTCCAGAACGGTTCCTAAATGCTAATTGGAACAAACCTGATACCATTACTGTTGTTGATGGTATCTGTTGTTGTTATCCTTGTCTACAATGTCCTTCAGTAGTTTCGGAGGCAATGAAGTAGTAGAAAGGCTCTGGGCTCCGCTCCAAACTTTGCCTTTGACATTTTCTGGCTGTCGTTCATATAAGCAACCTGCTCTTGTCTGTGTCGTGGTTTTCTATACACGATTTTGAGCTCTGACCACAGGTTTGTCACTTCCAAAATACTTCACAAAATCTCCGCCGTTGTCGGATTGTAAAATACATGGGGATCCGAAAGTTGAAAATATATCATTGAAATAGTAGGACGGACGTAGGGACGGAGCAAAACCGATTTTGTTAGGTGGTCCTAAAGTTAAACTTTCCATCTAGTGTCTGGAAGTCAGTAAAATCGACTACATATCGACTGTTCATTTAGAAGTGCAGAATTGGTTTGGGAACGAATCCTTTCTTTTTTTCCGTCTTTTTTTGTGAACATACATGGATAGAAAAATACATATAATTTCCTTTGTGATAATCACAAATTACTTTGAAGTTTCAGCCAACATTCACGACCACCATGTTCCTCTGCGTCAATTACGTCATCGACGGTGAGATGTACTTCCACCGCATCATATCTTTTTAGTCTTCTTTGTTGTTATGGAGATTTTTTTTTTCATTTTCTTAACACCTTCCATTGTTCCATAAGTGCCAAATACCTTTCTTTGGTTGCAACATTAAAATATGTTGATTTTTCATCTTAAAACATCTGCCACGAATCACTCTTTTTGACCTTACATCCAGTTGACATTTTTACGTTTAAATATCGAGTGTTTATGCTATTTTCCAGCTACAATCAGGAGTGATTCGACATCATTTTCTTGTCCAAATTGTACAGGATAAGCTATTTTGCGTGTTGTGGTTTTCAGCAGAAACTGGTCACGTCATGTTTTGAATGGGGTTCTAACGAGTCGATTCATTATTATAAAGAATTAATGCCTTACTTTATGGATACACTGTATAATTAGAAGCGAAAACATGTTTATTTATGAGAAAAATTCTGTATATTGTATAAATTCAATGAAAGTTTCAAAAATATCGCCGAAACTGGAAAATTGATACGAGCAAAATATATTTTCACTTCTTTGTGACAGACGGATTTTATTCTCTCTTTGAACGTTTCAACCAAATTAAATCCAGCGAGTTTTAGAAATCTCCACGCTGAATAGAAGACGTAAAACAATTTCCCACAAAATTTCCATACAAACTGTCCCATTCACCACCAAAAACAACTTTCGCGAAAATCTTCTCATCCTTCTGAGTAGGTAGGTACGTCGAACGTATCTTTTAACGCAAGCTTTAACGGTAATGCCTAATCGCAACAGCTACTGTTACATTAAGACCTCACGTAATTAATATCTAAATATTAGTTTTCCTTTATATAATCCTCGGAAATTAATTAGAGCTTTGCTTTGAGGATAATAACAATCGAAAATTAAGATTTTACCTCCCAGCTCTTCTTTTATGTCTCGTATCCAATTTAATGGAATAGTGTAGGAGAGAAACCGTATGAAGCAGACAAATCTGATAATGTTTTAAAATAACAATTAATAATTTGTTTGTAATTCAGTTACGAAATGTCATAATTTGGCACCATTTCAGTTAGGTACTTTTGTCACTAGCCAAATAATGAAAATGTGTTGATGCCAACAGGTTTACTGGTGCATTTTCCGTTTTTACGAGGGTTGTCTTTAATATTTTGCATATAGTATGAAGCTAGAAGGAAAAAAACAGTAGATAACTTTCAAACACTATTTTTTTTAAGTATTCTCCACGAAGAGATACGCATATTTGCAACCTTTGGAGCCAATTCTTTTTTTTTTCGGGTGGAAAACTCGAATGGGGCCAGTACCCAAACAGTGTTGGACTCATCCCATCCCCAATCCCCAAGGGAATCAAAAATGGAAGAAGATTTTGAACTTCTTGACGAAATTGCAAAAAGGCTGAAAAGGCAACGCAAAACCTGTTACCGAGAAAACCCAGAGACTCATACGACAAAGAATATGAAAACATTAACGAAACTCCTCTTTTCCTCTTTTCCTCAGCATCCGTCTTCGTTCTTTCTTACACTCCCTCCACAGCTTCTCTACTTCCCCATTCCACCAGTAATTGGCATTCCGCGCACGCCTATTGCCCCTCTTTCCATCTCTTTTACAGCCCTGTATCACATTGTACAATTCATCTGCATCATGTCCAAGTCCCCTTCTCTCTTACTTTCTTCCTCATATTCTCTGCCTCGGCGTTCGTCCACTTCCATCCCCACTTTTCCAATAATTCCTCTCTTCCTTTCCTTATATCCGTCTCCACATACCTATCTCTATCAAGCTTTCCTCATCCTCCAGCAACCTCCAACTACTCACTCTTTCCCCCAGCTTTTCATCACATGCTGTTATATCAATGAATGACGAACCCCTTCGCCCCTTGGATGTCAACACTTCCTCCAGGATGTCCCCTCTCCTGTCCGTTTTGTTCCCTCCCCATACAGTATTCTTAGCATTGAAGTCCCCTGTCACCATTCTCCTTATAATCCTTCTTTTTCCTTTTGGCACCCTCAGATCGTCCTCGAATCCTGTCATGCTCCTCTCATATTCTTCCAGGCTGACATTTGGGCTTATATACACACTGTACACCACCATGTCTCCCATTCGCACTACCACCCATCCGTTTCCCTTCCTCACTTCATCCGCCCTCAGTCCATCCCCCACCACTCTTATTCCTGCCACTCCTGTATCGTCCATAATCCATCCCACATATCTAGCATTTACCTCAGATCCACACTCCACATCCACTTCCCTCCTAATTGGAGCATATTCTGGAAGCAGTTATTCCTCTCGCTATATAGTTTTTTGAAGGCGCAGTTTATACTCAATTTTTGTAAAAGTAAAAAAGGACCTGAAAGACAACCCTGGTATATCCAATGAATTGGAGGTAACATCAACTCAAAATTCAGTCAGTGGATTGTTTTGTTGCAACAAGCTTGCTTCGAACCAACTACTACTCAAGTTATATGCACTTTATTGAAAGTTTAACAAATTAAATTGATTGATTATCTCGTCTAACTAGTCATGGTATATTTTTCAAAAGATAATCACCACTGGAATGTCTATAATATATATATATATATATATATATATATATATATATAGCCCGAATCGACTCCGGAACAAAATTAGCTTATCGTCCTTCATTCGTTGCCACTTTGATACCCCAATCGGAATTAATAGATTAATCAGGTTCTAATTTATACGAAATTTGATATCTAATAGGTTATTTCTGTACTGTCGACAATATTATAAGATATTTTTCAAACTGATTATCTCGAATAATTTCAAGGAAAAACCATGTGACGACGATTGGTATAGGGCGTTGCAAAATTGCTGACAGATTGTTACCAATTCCTAAAGTTGATTCTCCCGAATGCCTCAGTGATCTACGTCCTATTACGATTTTGCCAACAATATCCTAAATTCTAGAAAGAATTATAGACCAGCAAAATTGTTGTAATCTAGCTACCTACAATGTATGTATGTATGTAAATTGGGGTGACATTCACTGAGACCTAAAAAATCTATTGTGCCCCCTTACTTCTACTTAGTTCCTGAGGAAAGTCTCAGAGACTGGTAGCTCCTTTAGTCCTATTTCCTGGAGGAATTTCAGGATATCTGCAAAGGTAAATGTCCCTCTTCTATCCAATAATCTCCAAGGTGCCGTGCCCTAGGATTCTGAATTGCTGTGCAATTCGCAAGTATGTGGATGGAGGTTTCTTCTTCCATGCCACATAATCTACATTCTTCTTCCTCCACTATTATGACTCATGCATTCATTTGATCTCAACAGGTTGTAGTCACCCAGAATAATCTTTGATTGTCTAAGTCCTACTAGATCTTTCCAATGGTCAGATCTTCTATTTTCTTCGGCTTTGCCTATTTCTTCCAATATTACGTTGGAGCTGATACCGCAAAAGGGTTCCGGCCACCAAAAGGGTGTTCCAGTCCCCCTCTGCTAGTTCATCTGCTACTTCATTTCCTTCTATCCCAGTGTGTCCTGGAATCCACAGTAAGGCCTAGTTCATTTAGTTTGCCTAGGCATTCCCACACCATTTTGGAACTTATAACACAAGAGCTCAGTGCTTTAATGGCTGCTTGACTATCCGACATTATGTTTATCCCTGCCAGATTCCTGCACACCATTAGAGGCCATTTTTGCTTTGTATATAATCTCCTTTTCGTTTTTGTTCCACATGAGTCAAATCTAGATACTTGACTTCTTGTCTCCATTCAACCTCGCTCCCATCAAGTTTAATGGTTTTGAGGTTTGTTACGGGACAAAGAATTATTGGTGCCTCTCTTTCAAACATCCAAAAATAAACTCTGTACCTACCAACTGCTAGTTTATTAAAAACAGATCCTGATTGTTTTAAGTAGGATTAATACAATTAAAGCCTCAGGAATCCTTTCACTTTTCTCAAGCGTCTCCCTGAAGGGCTCCTAAAAATAATAAATAAGTATTTACCACTTATTATTTACAACAAGTAGGAATAATAATAATCAAATATTTATATTCTAAAGTTACCGGAATCTTATTTAAACATAGGATGATCACCTGATCATAAAAGTTGCCGATTTAAAAATATCAAAGGCTTAAAGGTTATTTTGTTTACATGGCGTACAAAGTAGATGACAATCTTGTCATATCTGTCAATCTTAAAAATAAATCTTCTCAAAGTGATTTCAATCTTTCATCATAATGTCACTTTTCTATTCATAGATCTACTGATTAAAGATCGTTGACCTTCCTTATCAATTAATAGTTTCTTCTTTTAATTTCTGTTATCAGAGCTTATCTCTGGTGTTGAATATTTTGGTAATAAAGTAAATGAAAAGAACATACCTTTTTTTCTAAGACCATCCATACCTAGATAGGAGATGGGATTTCTTTTTTTCTTCCATGTGAGGTTCGTGATAGACCACATGGTTTAGCAATTTGGCTGATTTTTTTGAAATATATTTAAGTGAGCTTAAATTTTATTAGAGTGATCCTGTTGGAGCTCTACCATTTGTATAAGTGGATATTTATTTGGCTCAGCTTAAATTCCTGTCTCCACATCCGTAGGCGAAACCACTTTGAGGCCACACAACTTCTACGGTGAGTTTAATTTGTCAGTTTACTATACTCAACCTTCATAACATTTAATTATTATTACCAAATACTTACACAAGCTCCTTTTTAGGTCTCTTTCTTCTTTTCTGTCTGCTTCGTATTTCTTTCTTTGACTTTATTTTATTCATCGTTATCTCCATTTCATTCCTGCATCGACATCATCTGCACCCCGTCATCACATCGGATACTCCTGTATACACCTCTGCCTCTAGGATATAGTCTACCACCACCAGTTCTTTTGGAGGGACACACCACAGTACCCGATTGTAAACAGGTAACCTTCATACCTTACTTTTAACAAGGAATCCAGGGGTTTGAGTAGAAAACACATTTGACTGAAATAACAAATATATTTATGGAAAAGTATTGTAAGTAGAGTATTTTGTCATACCTAATGAGGAACTTAGTTTCCTCGTGTCTTTACCCTCTGTTGAGGACAACTTGTAGATGTATTTAATAACAAATAGCACAATCACTAGAGTTGGTAAACCAGCGTATGCATACAAAGGTAGTTCATTAATATAATTCTGTATCCAACCACCCCTAAGGTAAGATTGGATAGTGTAAAACTTTTCATTATAGTTATAATTTTGTGCATGCCTTTTTGATAACCTAAAATAATTGTGGAAAGCTAACTTCACATAAATAGTGTCGTACAGCGGAAATCCTTCAGGGAGTTTTTGGCGTTACAATTAGTAGGCAAGGCCTTGTTTGTTTTCTGTACATTCCCAACTTTATTTTATTATATTAAACCAACATTGCATCTGAATCGGTTTTTATTTCGAATCCCACCCTGACATTAACAGGACCTTTTAATCAAGGTAACAGGTTGAGTTTTCTTTTCTTAGTGAAGGCTATTAAGATGGTTTTGGTGGGGTTGATGTTAAGTCCCACTTGCCTACACCTAGCTACCTACAATATACCCCCAAAATCAATCGGGTTTTAGAGCAAGGCACTGCTCTATTAAATATCAGAGACGACATATTCAGATAACTTGACAAGGGTAACATTGGAGTGTTAATATTACTTGATTATAGTAAGGTTTTCGATATGATAAACCATCAATTACTTCTAGCTGTTCACTCTGACTTTGGATATATAAATCGTGGAGTTGCCCAAGGCTCTACTCTAGGGCCTTTATTGTATATACAAGTAATTTTATATCGGTTCTAAAAATTGCACTTTTCATATGTACGCTGATGATACACAATAATTATACTATTACTTTTTGTAAATTAAACTAACTGTTGTTAGGTATTTTGTTTAGTTTTAGTTTCCAGTCCCTGTTTCAGTTGCACGATATCTACAACTTCCCTAACTTTTGTAGAGCAGTTTATTTCTGTAATAAAATACAGACTCTAGGAATACTACCCCCCATTTTTCTTTTTTTTTTTCAAATTTCTGTGAGCTATTTCACGAAACCTCTCGTAACAACTCGTTAACCTTTCCAAAGTTGATAATAAATCAACAATAAACAACGAAGGTTAGCTACTGTCACACTATTTAACACACCATTATCTTTACGTTCATTTTCTTTGTAACCTAAATGCATAAAATTAATGATAAAACACACGTAAGCATGTAAATTAAATTCATTCGAATTGATAAGCTCCATAATTCTTTAAATTAACTACACTGATGGCTAATACCAAGAACAACAGTAGAAAATAATCACAAATCCTTGCCCTGGCGGCAAAAATATGAAAGTAACTGTACGGTATTATCTTTTTGTTCAATTGCTTCAAAGTTTACGTCTCATATTTATTATTTTTGTGTAAATATCCCTCGTATACATGGGTAAAATATGTATGTAAACTTCATTCCACTTTTTACATCTCAGCAGCCATCCTTAAGTTAAATATGGTAATTAGTCATTTTACGCGCGATTGTAGGAAATAGTATATTGTGCAACTAGTGGGGAAAGTTCACTTTCCCCACTAGTTGCACAATATACTTTTTTACAACTGCACAAATTTAAAGAATAAAAGTAAAGTAACTGAATATTTATTTTTATGGTTAGTAAAACAAAAAGATAAGGTGAGCGGTCATCGGACCGCCGATACAAGCTTGCTTCTTATGCACAATAGATTTTTGACAATTATTGACAATTTTTCAAGAATTTTGACCATTTCAGACCATTTTTCCAAATTTTAACAATTATTGACTATTTTTGCCAATTTTTGAGAGGTTTCTGACAATTATTAACAATTTTTCAAAAACTTTTACCATTTTTCAAAAAGTTTGACAGTTTTTTATAATTATTGACCATTTTTTCAAAAATTTTGACCATTTTAGACCATTTTTCCAAATTTTAACAATTTTTGACCATTTTTTCAAAATTTTTGACCCTATTTTCAAATTTTAACAATTATTGACCATTTTCGACAATTATTGATCAATTTTGACAATTTCTCAAAAATTTCGACCATTTTAGACCATTTATCAAAATTTTAACAATTACTGACCATTTTTGCCAATTTTTGAGCATTTTTGACAGATTCTGACAATTATTGACCATTTTTGACAACTTTTCAAAATTTTGACAATTTTTGACCATTTTTGACAATTGACCATTTTTTCAAAATTTTTGACCCTATTTCCAAATTTTAACAATTATTGACCATTTTTAACAATTATTGATCAATTTTGACAATTATTGATCAATTTTGACAATTTTTCAAAAATTTCGACCATTTTAGACCATTTATCAAAATTTTAACAATTACTGACCATTTTTGCCAATTTTTGAGCATTTTTGACAGGTTCTGACAATTATTGACCATTTTTGACAACTTTTCAAAAATTTTGACAATTTTCAACAATTATTGACCATTTCCAAAATTTTAACAATTTTTGACAGTTATTGACCAATTTTGACAATAATTTTCCATTTTTGGCAGTTTTTCACAATTTTTGATAGTTTTTGATAGCTTATGACAATTATTGACAATTTTTGAAAAATTTTGACCATTTTTGAAAAAAAATTTTAAATTTTTCACAATTGACCATTTTTGACAATTTTGGAAAAAATTTGAACATTTCTCAAATTTTTTAAACAGTTTTTGACAATTATCGACCATTTTTGACAATTATTGACCATTTTTAAAAATTTTCGACCATTTTTCAAATTTTGTTTTAAATTTTTGACAATTATTGACAATTTTTCAAAAATTTCGACCATTTTAGACCATTTATCAAAATTTTAACAATTACTGACCATTTTTGCCAATTTTTGAGCATTTTTGACAGGTTCTGACAATTATTGACCATTTTTGACAACTTTTCAAAAATTTTGACAATTTTCAACAATTATTGACCATTTTCAAAATTTTAACAATTTTTGACAGTTATTGACCAATTTTGACAATAATTTTCCATTTTTGGCAGTTTTTCACAATTTTTGATAGTTTTTGATAGCTTATGACAATTATTGACAATTTTTGAAAAATTTTGACCATTTTTGAAAAAAAATTTTAAATTTTTCACAATTGACCACTTTTGACAATTTTGGAAAAAATTTGAACATTTCTCAAATTTTTTAAACAGTTTTTGACAATTATCGACCATTTTTGACAATTATTGACCATTTTTAAAAATTTTCGACCATTTTTCAAATTTTGTTTTAAATTTTTGACAATTATTGACAATTTTTCAAAAATTTCGACCATTTTAGACCATTTATCAAAATTTTAACAATTACTGACCATTTTTGCCAATTTTTGAGCATTTTTGACAGGTTCTGACAATTATTGACCGTTTTTGACAACTTTTCAAAAATTTGACAATTTTCAACAATTATTGACCATTTTTGACATTTTTTTATAATTATTGACAATTTTTCCGAAATTTTAACAATTTTCGACCATTTTTCAAAATTTTAACAATTATTGACCATTTTTGACAGTTTCTGACAATTATTGACCATTTTTGACAACTTTAAAAAATTTTGACAGTTTTTGATCATTTTTCAAAATTTTAACAATTATTGACTATTTTTGACCATTTTTTAAAATATTTGACAATTTTTGACAGATTCTGAAAATTATTGACCATTTTTGACAATTTTTCCAAATCTTTGACAATTTTTAACAATTATTGACCATTTTTGACAGTCTTTTATAATTATTGACCATTTTTTCAAAATTTTGACAGTTTTTGACAATTTTTGACAATAATTAACCATTTTTCCAAATTTTTGACAATTTTTGAAAATATTTGGCAATTATTAATAATTTTTTCAAAACTGACAGTTTTTGACAATTATTGACCATTTTTCCAAATTTTTGACAATTTTTGACCATATTTCAAAATTTTTGACAATTTTTTAAAATTTTTAACATATTTTCTAATATAATCTGACAGTTTTGTGACAACTAAGTAGGTATTTAAAGATGACAGTAGCCTACTAAGTTTTTGTCGATTTTATTTGATTCTCCATATAAATGTATATGGCGTGGGAAAAGGCCGTGAGAAATATTATTTCTCACAGTATGAGCAATATTTGGTTTTGAAATCAAGTAAGATATGAGAAATACGTCACTTTTCATAGCAGTTGTAGAAAAAGTTATTTTTAAGTTATTAATGTTAATATTTTTGGTGCTAATAATAAAAAACAAACAAGTTTGTTATATCTTTGTATTCCAAATAGAGTGACAAGCAATTTATAAGGAAAATATACAGGGGGTGCCATTTGAAAATAGAAAGTGAGGGGTGGCTGCCAAAGGACTGTTGAGTAAAATAAAGTTTCTGGTACGTCATTAGGTAAAGGAATTTTGATGCCATTCACGACAGTTTTTACAGTATTGGATTATTTTTCAAATTAAGCGAGTCATTGCCTGTAAACGATAACTTGGGACACGGTGTATAAAATACAACCATCGTAATAATATGGATGTAGGATTAAGTATGTATAAATATTAGTTTCTAAAGTTTATTTAGTTAATTTACGATGTTCGAACTATTCTCACTAAGAATAAGTGGAGAGTGATGCTCGCGAGATTTTTGGCTCTCTAGAGACCGCCCCAAACAGCGGCGGATGTCGTCTTGTGGAGGCGGCGACCGAACCAAATAATCCAGATTAGAAGAGTTCGCCGCAACATAAATTTAGTCTCACAACGGGAAACGGAAACTGTGTCGTACTTTGAATTACATTTCGGGCGACGCAAATTGCAAAGTTTCTCTCACACGGTCACACAAACCTTTTGCTTTTGGTTTACTTTACTTTGATTTACTCTGCTTCGCTTTGATGTGATGAGCTACGAGATTTGTTACGGTCTATATTAAATGTTTGTTTTTAGGTAGAAAAAAAAATTCAATTTTAAAAATCTCGAACGTTCTTAACTCCTTCAGAAGTGTGATAAATTCGAGTCCCACTTCTGAAAAATCAACTTCCGATCAAATTCAATCGAAATTTTCTTTATTGCAGATGCTCGGTCTCCGAAGACTAATGCAGGGGGACGCTAAACACCCTAAAGCGCCCTTAGGAAACAATTTCAGACCACCGCAACCGTTGCATCACCGACCAGTGAGGACAAATATTGACTTCAATGTTAAACATCGAAGTGATGTAAGTATTTACACTCTCTGCCAACAGTAATAAGCCTTTTAATGGGAATCTTGTCGCTATTCGGGGTGAATTTTCTTTGTGGAGGATTGGACGAACATTGAATAAGGGAAACACCGAGAAGTATTTCCTTTTTTTCAACTTTTAAATCCCGAAAATAAAAAAATTCTTTCTTAATTATACTACTAAATATACATTTAATTAAATCTCTCTTATATCCAGTAGTTGTTGTTGTGTGTATCCCCTTCAGGTTAAATTCGAAATTCATAATGCCAGTTCGGGTTTGACGCCGCTGGCGACATTATTTGCTGCGGTCGTTAATTCAATACGGCTTGTCAATTATTGACACATTAGGATTAGCGGTTGAAAATACCTACATAAGCACACAATCACAATTTGATCCGAATTTGTAATATCCGATAATTCTGTTCAATTTGAAGGCAAACATAATTCATTTGGTAGAAAGGAAGTAGAAATAAATATCGCTAGGTTTATACAAGAATATAAGTTGTAGAAATTGAAAATATAAGAGGTTTTTTGGTGAATGCGCTAGAGGTAAGTTTTTCATCGATAATGAGGGGATTGAAAAATTAAATGAAATAGCTATCTGTGTATTTAGAGCGTAAAGTAAGAGATTGTCGCTTGAGAAAGCGGCAATCTCTTACTTTACGCTCGAAAAACACACATAATTTTTTCTACAGACGCCCTTTTAATAATTAAAACAGTTTTTTATAATATCTTAGGTTATAATAGGAGTGCTAGAATTATCTTCTTTTTCACTATTCATCATGATTAACCTTAAAAGTTCTACTGACTAGGGATTATAAAAAATAATCGATTTTTATATAAATCGATTAATATTTTTTAATCGATTTTCACAGTAATAATAATCGATTTTTAGTAAATCGATTTTATAATTTACGTGTTTAAATCGATTTTCGGAAACGGCTCGTCTTATTTATTGACTATTTTTCAAAATTTTGACAACTTTTGACGATTATTGACCATTTCTCAAAATTTTTGACCATTTTTCAAAATGATGACAATTTTTAACCATTTTTGACAGTTTTTGACAATAATTGTCCATTTTTAACAGTTTTTAACAATAATTGACAATTTTTAACCATTTTTGAAAGTCTTTGACCATTTTTGACAATTATTGACAATTGTTGACAATTATGGACCATTTTTCCAAATTTTTGACAATTATTGACCATTTTTGACCATATCTCAAAATTTTTAACTATTTTTCAAAAACTTCAACAATTTTTGACAATTATCAACTATTTTTCAAAAACTTCAACAATTTTTGACAATTATCAACTATTTTTCAAAATTTTGACAATTTTTAACAATAATTGTCCATTTTTGACAGTTTTTGACAATTTTTGACCATTTTTGATAGTTTCTGACAATTATTGGCCATTTTTGACAATTTTCCAAAACTTTTGATAGTTTTTGACAATTATCTAACAATTTTCAAAATTTTGGCAATTATTGACCAATTTTGACAGTTTTTCACAATTTTTGATAGTTTTTGATAGTTTCCGACAATTATGGGCCATTTTTGACAATTTTTGAAAATAAAATTATTGACCATTTTTGATAGTTATTGACAATTATCGACAATTTTTCAAAATTTTAGACCATTTTTTAAAATTATTGACCATTTTTGATAATTATTGACAATTGTTGACAATTATGGACCATTTTTCCAAATTTTTGACAATTATTGACCATTTTTGACCATATCTCAAAATTTTTAACTATTTTTCAAAAACTTCAACAATTTTTGACAATTATCAACTATTTTTCAAAATTTTAGACCATTTTTTTAAATTATTGACCATTTTTGATAATTTATTGACAATTGTTGACAATTATGGACCATTTTTCCAAATTTTTGACAATTATTGACCATTTTTGACCATATCTCAAAATTTTTAACTATTTTTCAAAACTTCAACAATTTTTGACAATTATCAACTATTTTTCAAAAACTTCAACAATTTTTGAAAATTATCAACTATTTTTCAAAATTTTGACAATTTTTAACAATAATTGTCCATTTTTGACAGTTTTTGACAATTTTTGATCATTTTTGATAGTTTCTGACAATTATTGACCATTTTTGACAAATTTTCAAAATTTTTAACAATTTTTGAAAATTTTTGACCATTTTTGATAGTTTTTGACAATTATCTAGCAATTTTCAAAATTTTGACAATTATTGACCAATTTAGACAGTTTTTCACAATTTTTGATAGTTTCCGACAATTATTGACCATTTTTGACAATTTTTCAAAATTATTGACCATTTTTGATAGTTATTGACAATTATCGACTATTTTTTAAAATTTTAACAATTTTTGACAGTTATTGACCAATTTTGACAATATTTGTCCATTTTTGACAGTTTTTCACAATTTTTGATAGTTTTTGATAGCTTATGACAATTATTGACCATTTTTGACAATTTTTGAGCATTGTTGACCATTTTTAAAATTTTTCACAATTGACCATTTTTCAAAATTTTTGACAATTGACCATTTTTGACAATTTTGGAAAAAATATGACCATTTTTCAAATTTTTTAAAAAGGTTTTGACAATTATCGACCATTTTTGCCAATTATTGACCATTTTTAAAAATTTTCGACCATTTGTCAAATTTTGTTTTAAATTTTTGACAATTATAGACCATTTTACAAAATTTTTAAAATTATTGACAATTATTGACCATTTTTTCAAAATTTTGACAGTTTTTAACAATTTTTGACGATTTTTCCAAATTCTTGACAATTTTTCAAAAAATTTAACAATTATTGACTATTTTTGACAGTTTTTGACGAATTTTGACAATTATTGACCGTCTTTGACAATTATTGCCCATTTTTGACAAAAATTGTTAATTTTAACAGTTTTTGACAATAATTGACAATTTTTGACAATTATTGACCATTTTTGACTATATTTCAAAATTTTTGTCAATTTTCATATAATTTTTTCGCAGAAATCGATTCATTTCTTATTAAAATCGATTTTTATTTAATCGATTCTTTTTCATTAATCTCACATCCCTACTACTGACTTGTTCAGACTTGTCAGAAGTCAGGTCAGAAGTCAGAAGGGTGGTTCCATAAATAATCACCAATTGAGTTAATTCGGAGAGCGTGGTTTGAATAAATAAGCGAGCGAAAAAGATTCCTTTTTTGCGCTAGAGCGTAAAGTAACAATCCTCGGCATTTGTCGACTTTACGATATCATTTGAATACAGTAATTAGTCATTTTACGCGCGACTGTAGAAAAATGTATTTTTGATGGTAGAGCCAGAGGCCTTCGGCTTTGTAAGACTGTCGCCCTCGGGGCATAATCATCTACTTAGTACCCTTGATTTCTGTTTCTGTTCCATTGTTAAATAAAAGTTCTCTAATTTTATTGTTTTTTGTCTTTTTCTCGTGCAATAGTCATATCGAATACCACTCGGGAAAAAATTGTGTAGGCAAAATTGTTCTCATAGTTTTATTCAAGTTTATTGGTTCTCGGCAATTTAACTTGGACACACCATGATGTCATATTATTTGCGAAAATGTCCATCTACCATGGGCGTACGATCAAATATTTATGAGTTATTGATTTATTTGGAAAAAATTATTCTTGTAAATTTTCATTCATCATGGGCGTACGGTAAAATATTGAAAAGGGCTTAATTTATATTGTAAAAATTTTCATTAGCCTTGAGCATACCATATAATTGTAAAAATTTCCATATCATAGGCGTACGACAAAATTTTAAAAATGGATTGATTCATACGTAAAAATTAACATTTACCATGGACGTACGATAAAGTTTTTGGAAGGGTTTAGTATATTTGCAAATATTTCCATCCACCATGGGCGTACGATAAAATTTTTATAAGGGATAGATTTTTTCGTAAACATTCACATTTACCATGGACGTACGATAAAGTTTTTGGAAGGGATTAATATATTTGCAAATATTTCCATCCACCATGGTCGAACGATAAAATTTTTATAAAGAGTTAATTTATTTTAAAAATTTCCCTCTTTCATAGTTTTATCAGAAAACAGGAAAAATTAAGCACGAATGTCAAAGGAGTCATCAATAATTAAAAAAAAAGTACTTTCACCAACGAAACTTGACCCTCTTCACAAAAAGATCGATTAAAATAAACGAAATCGACTTAATCGACCCATTAGTATCAAACATATCGCTTACAAATTTTCTCCGAATATCTAAACAATACCCGCCATCATCTTAGAAAATATTAACTTAACATAATCTCAAAGTTTCTCGAACTTTCCACTTGATTTGCTCGAAACAGTAACAACAAGAGCGATACCGCAACTCTGACCTATTTAACGGACAGTAACTGTCATACCTAAAATCAAACTCCCTTTAGAAATATCAAACAGTGCAAAGAGAGGGAGAGGAAGAGAGATAGTGATAACGGGGCAACAATGTACTTATATAGATTAAACATACCTTGTTAATATCAACCTCTACATAATCTGTGTTGTTATCTAACAATAAGATTACCATAAATCATCTTAAGCCAGCTGTCTAAACAAACAGCCCATTACCCACGCGTGCAAGGAGGTGCACTGCGTCCCCGACTATTCCTGGTAAGTTACGTTAATGGGATATAGTCAGTGGCGGATCAATATCAGCGAGAGGCTTTACGAAAAAATTATCAATAGAAAAGGACTCGCAGACAAATGTATACAAGGTGAATAATGGCTTTTTTCTGTCAAAATTTGAAAATGTTTTTGCTCGTTACTTCAAGATTCTTGGATATTTTTTTTATCTTACTTAATGATGGGCTTAAGTGAATGAAAATATACAAAAATTCATGGAAGTACATCAGAGGCAAGTGGGGATTTGGCCTTTCTTAAATTCCAAGCCACTAGCGAAATAAGCATATAATTTTGTTATTCTCCAGTACGGGCAAAACTTATGGATTGGTGACGCCACCGCCTAACCGTCACCACTTAACTGTCACTGCGTAACCATAACCTCTTACCATCGCCTACAGAACTAAAGATCTGTGTGTTACTGCCATGCTGTAGTGAGTAAAGTTAGGTTAGGTTGGGTTCTTCTGCTTCCTATATATGGTCAATAATTGTTAATTATTGTCAAAAATGGTCAATAATTGTCAAAAATTGTCAAAAACTGTCAAAAATTGTTAATAATTTTTAAAATTTTGAAAAATGGTCGATAGTCAATTAAAATTTTGAGAAATGGTCAAAAATTTTCAAAAATGGTCAATAATTGTCCAAAACTATCAAAAATTGTCAAAAATGGACAATTATTGTCAAAATTAGTCAAAAATTCGGAAAATAGTCCATAATAATTGTCAACAATTGACAATAATTATCAAAAATAGTCAATAATTTTGAAAAATTGTCAAAAATGGTCAAAAAGTATCAAAAATGATTAAAAATTGTTAAAAACTGTTAAAAATGGACAATTTATTATTGTTAAAAATTGTCAAATTTGAAAAATGGTCAAAGATTCGGAAACATGATCCATTATTGTCAATAATTATCAAAAATGGTCAATAATTTTGAAAAATGGTCTAAAATTATGAAAAATTGTCAAAAACTGTTCAAAATTGACAATTATTGTCAAAAACTATCAAAAATGGACAATTATTGTTAAAAATTGTCAAAATTTTGAAAAATAGTTGATAATTGTCAAAAATTGTTAAAGTTTTTGAAAAATTGTCAAAAATTTTGAGAAATGGTCAAAAATTCGGAAAAATGATCCATTATTGTCAATAATTATCAAAAATGGTCAATAATTTTGAAAAATGGTCAAAAATTCGGAATAATGATCCATTATTGTCAATAATTATCAAAAATGGTCAATAATTTTGAAAAATGGTCTAAAATCATGAAAAATTGTCAAAAACTGTTCAAAATTGACAATTATTGTCAAAAACTACCAAAAATGGTCAAAAATGGACAATTATTGTTAAAAATTGTCAAAATTTTGGAAAATAGTTGATAATTGTCAAAAATTGTTAAAGTTTTTGAAAAATTGTCGAAAATTTTGAAATATGGTCAAAAATGGTCAATAATTGTCAATAATTGTCAAAAATGGTCAAATATTCGGAAAAATGGTCCATAATAATTGTCAACAACTGTCAATAATTATCAAAAATGGTCAATAATTTTGAAAAATGGTCTAAAATTTTGAAAAATTGTCAAAAATGGTAAAAAACTATCAAAAATGGTTAAAAATTGTCAATTATTGTTAAAAACTGTTAAAAATGAACAATTATTGTCAAAATTTTGAAAAACAGTTGATAATTGTCAAAAATTTTTGAAATTTTTGAAAAATTGTCAAAAAATTTGAAATATGGTTAAAAATGGTCAATAATTTGGAAAAATATATCAAAAATGGTCAAAAATTCTCAAAAACTGTCAAAAATGGACCATTATTGTCAAAATTGGCCAAAAATTTTTGAAAATTTTGAAAAATGACCAATAATTGTCAAAAACTATCAAAAATTGTTAACAAGTATTGTTAAAAATTGTCAAAATTTTGAAAAATAGTTGGTAATTGTCAAAAATTGTATAAAGTTTTTGAAAAATTGTCAAAAATTTTGAAATATGGTCAATAATTGTCTAAATGGTCCATAATTGTCATTTAACAAAAATGGTCAATAATTTTGAAAAATAGCCTAAAATTTTGAAAAACTGTCGAAAATTGTCAAAAACTGTAAAAAATTGGACAAGTATTGTCAAAAACTGTCAAAAATGGTTAAAAATTGTCATCATTTTGAAAAATGGTAAAAAATTATCAAAAATTTGGAAAAATCGTCACTAAATTTGAAAAACCAAAATGGTCAATAATTGTTAAAATTTTGAAAAATGGTCAATAATTGTTAAAATTTTGAAAAATAGTTGATAATTGTCAAAAATTGTTAAAGTTTTTGAAAAATTGTCAAAAATTTTGAGAAATGCTCAAAAATTCGGAAAAATGATCCATTATTGTCAATAATTATCAAAAATGGTCAATAATTTTGAAAAATGGTCTAAAATCATGAAAAATTGTCAAAAACTGTTCAAAATTGACAATTATTGTCAAAAATGGTCAAAAACTGTCAAAAATGGACAATTATTGTTAAAAATTGTCAAAATTTTGAAAAATAGTTGATAATTGTCAAAAATTGTTGAAGTTTTTGAAAAATTGTCGAAAATTTTGAAATATGGTCAAAAATGGTCAATAATTGTCAAAAATGGTCAAAAATTCGGAAAAATGGTCCATAATAATTGTCAACAACTGTCAATAATTATCAAAAATGGTCAATAATTTTGAAAAATGGTCTAAAATTTTGAAAAATTGTCAAAAATGGTAAAAAACTATCAAAAATGGTTAAAAATTGTCAATTATTTTTAAAAACTGTTAAAAATGAACAATTATTGTCAAAATTTTGAAACATAGTTGATAATTGTCAAAATTTTTTGAAGTTTTTAAAAAATTGTCAAAAAATTTGAAATATGGTTAAAAATGGTTAATAATTTGGAAAAATATATCAAAAATTGTCAAAAATTGTCAAAAACTGTCAAAAATGGACAATTATTGTCAAAATTGGTCAAAAATTTTTGAAAATTTTGAAAAATGACCAATAATTGTCAAAAACTATCAAAAATTGTTAACAAGTATTGTTAAAAATTGTCAAAATTTTGAAAAATAGTTGATAATTGTCAAAAATTGTATAAAGTTTTTGAAAAATTGTCAAAAATTTTGAAATATGGTCAATAATTTTCAAAAATGGTCCATAATTGTTATTTAACAAAAATGGTCAATAATTTTGAAAAATAGCCTAAAATTTTGAAAAATGGTCTAAAATTTTGAAAAACTGTCAAAAATGGTCAAAAACTGTCAAAAATGGTCAAAAACTGTAAAAAATGGTTAAAAATTGTCATCATTTTGAAAAATGGTAAAAAATTATCAAAAATTTGGAAAAATCGTCACTAAATTTTGAAAAACCAAAATGGTCAATAATTGTTAAAATTTTGAAAAATGGTCAATAATTGTTAAAATTTTGAAAAATGGTCAATAATTGTCAAAATTTTGAAAAATAGTCAATAAATAATACGAGCCGTTTCCGAAAATCGATTTAAACAAGTAATTTATATAAAATCGTTTAATATTGCTATAAAAATCGATTATAAGAAAATAATAATCGATTTATATAAAAATCGATTATTTTTTAACATCCCTAAGCTGGTCGCAACGAAAATTTTGTTGGAGATGGATGTAAAGGTAATAATTGTTAGTTTGCTCTGCGGAGAAGAGGATCGTAATCAAGAAAATGCTAAGAAAAAGCGAAAATGGGTTCACGAAATTTGCAGGAAAAGGAAGACAGAAGGCGAATACGCAACATTATTTCCGGATTTAATAGCGCATCGGGAGAAATTTTTTCAATATTTTAGAATGACATATGACAAGCAAAATGATCCTTTCTTCATCCATTTCGAGGTAAATGGGGTCCTTTTAGTCGACCATAAATAGTAGTAGTTTTAGATGAAAGAGAAATATGTTGTAACGTATTGTTTTATTTTTGTTGCAGATTGGTAAACAATGTCCCAGTATGTACAAAGACGTATACTACAAGGCGAACAGTTGGAGACAACATTAGAGGAGCAAAAGAAGTGCCATATATATAAATAAACTTTAAATTGAACTATCAGTGAAACAAATCATATCACGGAAGATATCAAATTTGGAAAAAAATTATTATAAATGAAGTGTATAAATTTAAAATGAAAAAATGGTTCAAAATGCTACATAAAAATCAGTGAAGTGACCAAACTATATTAGTGCTACTAACAATACAAAATTAAACATATCATATTTTGCAAAAAATATATAAATACGTTTTATTACATACAGGGCGACTCATTGCTGGGAATTTGTGATTTTCTCAATTGTTAAATTTAGGCTTTGGAAAAATGGGTGAGATTGTAAATTTGAGACATGCGCAATAAGTCTTTTCATTTGATGCATCAGTCGATACAGTTTAAAAAATTATTTTTTCCAGTTTACCCCCAAAAAAGCACCCCTTACACGATATTTAGTTATTTACGTTACACTTACGTGTAACTTATCCAACGTATACAGTAGATTTGGAGCTAGTTGGAACGGTTCTATAAATACTCAGTTACACGGTCCGTGGTTTGACGAGCCAGCTATGCCGAACCGCGGACTACAGACCGCATATAAAGGCGCGTCCACACCATGCCGCTGTTTGCCAATTAGCATGGCTAGTTGGCAAAGCCGATTCGATGTAGACGCAACCGTTGGCACGAGCCGTGTGTCATTGAAAATCGGTCGGTCTTCTCCAAAAGAAGCCAATGAAAACGGAGAGTGGGGTCATGCCAACCACTGGCCTCTTGCGGCTTCAGTTGTGATTCAGACGGTCTACTAGTTAGCACGTGCTTTCAAATGGAGTGGACGAACGAGAAAGTTATTAATTTGATAAATCTATCCGGGATCGTCCTGTTCTGTCAACATTGTGCGACTAAACTGAGTGAATGCCAACACATATGTAGACGTTTTTACAGACGCTGGCTTTGCCAATTTGGCATTGCCAACGGCAAATCGCGGCATAATGTGGATGCACCTTAACATGAGTAGTCCGGTACGGTTCGCGGCTTGCAGTTCACGTTGCTACCGTCAATTGTCGGTAAAGTTTCACGAAACGAAGACCTGTATTGGTTCGTGTAATTCTATGTCGGTTCGTGTAGGTACGTGTTGGTTCGCCATATTCACACACATTACTTGAGCTATTCAATCGAATTTTGATCGACAAATTCAATTAAGTTGATTGGTTTCAAACTTGAGGATACCATATTAAATATATTTCTGTCTCGTTCTTTCTATCGCTCTATCTTAATCATAACCAGACCGTTTCGACAGTTCAGTTTGTGAAATAACGATGCGGTTCGTCGAACCACGGACCGTGTAACTGCTCCTTAAGAATTCCGTTTTTTTCACTCTGAGGTATGGAGCCCTATGTTATATATAGCCTAGTTCTAATGAAGCAAAACAAAGAATTCATTATTAATTTGTTCGGATCTTCAGTTTTTTGCTTTAGAACGTAAACAATTCCACTAATTTTGTACGTAACTATATAGTATTAAAATATGTCCCATTTAATATAATATATTTAATTTATTTTTGAGACAACAAAAAGTTTTTACGTAAAACAAGCTAAAATATCGCACAAATTAATCTTCCATTTTTCACTTTTTTTGGAAATAATAGGCGCGACCAACCGGGTTTACCGATTGGAACTAGGCACGAAACATATAGAGTATAGTTTGGCAAGTCTATCTGAAGCTACGGGGCATCCGTAAGGGGGGAGGAAATATGGCTGATATCTGTCATAAACGTACCAATAGCGTACGGTACGCCACTGGATAATCAATGTCAATCAATTGTCGAAGTGAGAGGGAAGAACACACGCACGCGCTTGCCAATAGGAAGTCAGGTGGTTACCTAGCAACGGAGGTTCGATAAATATTCACCAATTGAGTTAGTAGGAGGGCGTGGTAATTATGATTTTCGCACGACGTTGCCGGCTTGAAGGAAACCCATAACATATTTGGAAAAGTGTTCATCTTTTAATATTCAGAAATTGAAAAAATAACGTTAATAGACAAAATCCAATGAAACAAGCACATTAAAGAACTAACGTTTAATCATTATTGACATATTGTTAATAATAAAAAGTCCATTTTCTAATTATTATCACTACATACTTAGCACTTTAGGTTTTTCATAGTTAAACATGGCAATATCGAATGTTTTCGACCGCATTTCTTTCACAGCTTCAGTTATTTTTGCCAAACTATATGCTGGCAGTCAGCGCTGATTTCCGTTTGAACGCATTGCTGCAAGTACATAACCTAACTTTCTAATAATATTCCTTCAGTTTGGTTGGATATAATCATTTCATTATTTATTACTACTCTGTAATCTTTTAAGTTTATTTCCATTATTATTGTTTATTACCAAAACACATAACGTAACTCAACCCAACACTTTGACAACGCCAAAGATGCCCAAGACGCCCAAGGGCGAAAAATTCTTAACGCCACGATTTTTTAAGATTTTCACCATTTGTCACTTGAGTACTTTGACGTATCACGTAGATTTTTTAATAAAACGTCAGTGTATGTAAACATTTTTGGTTATATTTTCCGATTTTTTGATTTATTATGATCTATCGACTGCCCTCGCTTCGCCACGCTCGCTCGTGCATCTTATAGTCTGGCTGCTAAAGCTCATTTCTGAGTGCCCGTCTGATCGCAACCGCTGAGTCAGCGCCCATTGTTGTCTTGATTAATGGGTCGCCAGGTATATGACTGAATTCGTTTTCCAATATGCTCTCATTTGTAGATATAAGTATAGAAAATATTGTTTTTATTTTACTTTCGTGATAGTCAGTCAGTTTCTGCTTTTAAAATACAGTGGTAAGTTTTTTTTTTGAAGATTCTTCAATAAAAATTTGCTAAAAATTGTTGAATGTTGATTGAGTAAAATCAATTAAAGTTCGTTTCAAAGGAGTTGATAGCACAGAGCGCCTATAATAAACGGAAAACGGAGGTTGGGTGTCTCAGAAAGATGTTTCTCTTATTTATATTTTACAATGTATCTAGATTAAGAAGAAAGAAATTGTGACCAGGCCACCCGGTAATCGGTCAAATAACAATAGGTAATAAAATGCAAATGAAGCATACGCAGTGCTATCCGTGCTATCAACTCTATTGGGACAGACTTTAGTAAAGTACAAAATATCTCAAAAAAATTTAATTGGCTCAGACGTCCTTGATATGGGAAAGAAGAGGTACTATTGTAGCAGTAGTGGGAATATAGATAGTTTGAAATAAATTTGACCCTACATCGTCCATTGACTATAACAAAAAGGTGGGTCTTAACCACAAATTCTGGGGCAAAAAATAACTCGATCGAACCTAACTTCCCTTAGTACAAATGTGCATACAAAAATGTTACAGCCCTTTACCAGTTACCAAATGCAAATTGATGGTGCCACAATATTCGTTGAATTGTAACGTAATTTGGGAGGGTTTAGGGGATCCCAACTCCCATAAGGGTGAAATGATTTTGTTTTGAAAGATGCTCTAATCATAAGAAATCCACTTTACTTTTTTGAATCAAACTAACTGTTTATAATTAATTCCACTATTTAATGAAAAAGCAATGAAAGCTTTGCATATATCATTTTGTCGATGATAAGCAAATATCGAAATAATTATAAATAATATATTAAAGTTTTCATTGGATTTTCATTAAATAGTGGAATCAATTATAAACAGTTAGTTTGGTTTAAAAAAGTAATATGGGTAGATTCCACAAAGTAAGGGACCAAACAGTAAATTCAAAGAAATCCACTTAACAATTTTCATTATAATAATGTCAAACAACTGTCGAAATATTTGAAAATGTCAATTTACATTAGGTAACTTAAAAGGGCTGTAACTTTTTGTATGCACAATTGTACTAAGGAAAGTTGGGTTCAATCGAGTTATCTTAAGCTCCAGAATATGTGGTTCAATTTATGTCCTACCTTTTTGTTACACCCTGTATACCTAATGTAAATGAGTCATGGACCACTCCTGTAACTTTTATATGGATAGATGAATTTTGTTCAAATTCTGGGGGGTTATATCGGAGCCAATTTTTAATTTTCCCGCATCTTAAATCAATATGGCCGACTTCCGGTTTAACCGGTCAACTTTGCTGGAAAGACTGAAATCCTTTAAATATGTACCACGTACAACGTTTAACTTACATTAAGTTAAATTGAATATTGTATAATGGTCAAGTGTAACTACAAAACATTTCCCACCGAGTAATCAAAAACTGGAATATTATACAGCAAACATAGGAAAAAAGGCAAAATGAAGCTGACTTCCTACTCACCAATTTGTTAACGTTATATAGAAAAGAATAAATAATGAATCATCTTAAATGGATATTTTGAGTCGGTTGGTTTTTTTATACACAGGCTTTCATCCAATCATTTATTTGGGTTGTGCTCAACACTTGAACTAAATCTTTGTACCATTTCCCATATTTACTACTTCCATTCCAGAAGCTTCGTGTCTTCTATATAGACCACTAGTTTGACTAGGGGGATTTTAAGTAACTTTTAAATTTAAATGCTTCCGTTTGAGTCTTTGTAAGTTCTCACAGAAGCAGAGGTTGGATTGCTGATAGCTCTAAGCAGAGCCTTATCATTTTAATTTTTTGTTCGGTATATCCTCTCCTGATGTCTTCACCAATACATGTTACAGGGGCAATCGTCTCTGCTTGAAACATACGTATATCGACCAAAGATAAAGAACATTCTCTTTCTAAGTACTTTTTAAATAATATGCAAACCCAATTAATGGATATAGGGTCTATGTAAATTTTTTATTTTTTTTTATGAAAAAACTGTTTTTTTCTCAAAACTAACTTTTTTGTACATATGCCCTTTATCCATTCATGTCTTCAATCATATCATAATACACAGTAAGCCTAAGAAAATTTAAAAAAATTTTGACTCAAAGCCCAACGCACATCAAGTACCTCAAAGATGCCAATTTATATATCATTTTGTACCAAGATTACTATCATTATTTATTCTTATCTTTAATACGGATCGACTATATTATATTTAGTAGTTTCTTTTGGCCTAATGAGTTAACAATGAACAAAAAATACTAAATGGTATTTTAGTTGAAGTGATGTATAAATATTATAAATATATAGAACTAAATAGCCTGCGAGTTGTTTTGGAAAAATTTGTTTATTATAAAATATTATATGCCACGTTGTAAATAAAGCTGATATTTGTTTATTTAAAATGTGTATCACTTATTACCCTTGCGTAATGACATATAAACCGAAAAACGTCAAATGCAGCGAAAACAAAACCCGCTTTTGTGTCTGATGACATACTGTACAAGGCCTAAAATAGTTCTAAGAGGAAAGGTGATTCCATTTTCCAAACATAGCAAAAACTGTCAAAAATTTTCAGTAATTGTTAACATTTTGAAATATGGTCGATAATTGTCTAAAAATTTGAAAAATAGTCAAAAATGGACAATTATTGTTGAAATTTGAAAAAATTGTCAAAAATGGTCAAAAACTGTCAAAAACTGTCAAAAATGGACAATTATTGTCAAAATTGGTCAATAATTGTAAAAAATTGTTAAAATTTTGAAAAATCGTCGATAATTGTCAAAAACTATCAGAAATGGTCAATAATTATGAAAAATGGCAAAAAATTGTCAAAAATTTCCAATAATTGTGAAAATTTTGAAAAATGGTCGATAATTGTCAAAAAATTTGAGAAATGGTCAATAATTGTTAAAATTTGGAAAAATTGCCAAAAATGGTCAATAACTGTCAAAAACTGTCAAAAATGGACAATTATTGCCAAAATTGGTCAATAATTGTCAAAAACCATCAAAAATGGTCAATAATTTTGAATAATGATCAAAAATTGTCAAAAATTTTCAATAATTGTTAACATTTTGAAATATGGTCGATAATTGTCAAAAAATTTGAAAAATAGTCAAAAATGGACAATTATTGTTGAAATTTGAAAAAATTGTCAAAAATGGTCAAAAACTGTCAAAAATGGACAATTATTGTCAAAATTGGTCAATAATTGTAAAAAATTGTTAAAATTTTGAAAAATCGTCGATAATTGTCAAAAACTATCAAAAATGGTCAATAATTATGAAAAATGGCCAAAAATTGTCAAAAATTTCCAATAATTGTTAAAATTTTGAAAAATGGTCGATAATTGTCAAAAATTTTGAGAAATGGTCAATAATTGTTAGAATTTGGAAAAATTGTCAAAAATGGTCAATAACTGTCAAAAACTGTCAAAAATGGACAATTATTGCCAAAATTGGTCAATAATTGTTAAAAATTGTTAAAATTTTGAAAAATGGTCGATAATTGTCAAAAACCATAAAAAATGGTCAATAATTTTGAATAATGATCAAAAATTGTCAAAAATTTTCAATAATTGTTAACATTTTGAAATATGGTCGATAATTGTCAAAAAATTTGAAAAATTGTCAAAAATGGACAATTATTGTCATAATTGGTCAATAATTGTAAAAAATTGTTAAAATTTTGAAAAATCGTCGATAATTGTCAAAAACTATCAGAAATGGTCAATAATTATGAAAAATGGCCAAAAATTTCCAATAATTGTTAAAATTTTGAAAAATGGTCGATAATTGTCAAAAATTTTGAGAAATGGTCAATAATTGTTAAAATTTGGAAAAATTGTCAAAAATGGTCAATAACTGTCAAAAAATGAACAATTATTGCTAAAATTGGTCAATAATTGTCAAAAATTGTTAAATTTTGAAAAATGGTCGATAATTGTGAAAAATGGTCAAAAATGGTCAATAATTGTTAAAATTTGGAAAAATTGTCAAAAATTGTCAAAAAATTTTGAAAAATGGTCAATTGTCAAAAATTTTCAAAAATGGTCAATTGTCAAAAATTTTGAAAAATGATCAAAAATTTTCAAAAATGGTCAATAATTATCAAAAACGGTCAAAAATAGACAATTATTGTCAAAAACTGTTAAAATTTTGAAAAATGGTCGATAATTGTCAAAAACTATCAAAAATGGTAAATAATTTTGAAAAATTATCACTCACCTTCAGAAGATCACTCAAAAAGCTACCATTGCCCTCTCCTAATAAGCAAAGTAGGGAAAACTGCTAAAGACGCAGAAGGAATGTTAACAGGAAAGCTTAACGAGCACGCAAATTTAATGGGGCTTATAGTCGAAGCAATGTGCACCTAAAGGAGGAAGCTGCAGAGCACATCCTATGTCATTGCGATTGCCTGGTGAATGTGAGGTTTCTTCTACTACGCTATGAGAAACCACTGGCTAGAAACTACATCACTTCAGTCTCGAAGTTGGTTTTCAGAGGTCCACAATAGATCTGAAAAGGTCGCAGTGGCATAGACCGATCAAACACTGGAAGATCACATTCTCCTTTTGTCGTCAGCTATGGGGACGAATTCTTGACTGAGGGAGTAGAGCTTCCCAAGAGACTGAATATTCTTGTTTACTTGATAAAGACAAAATATATTTTCTGTCATGTAGCTCTACTCCCTCAGTCAAGTATCCGACTCCTGGTTTAGCTTTGTAGCAGGGAGGTCGCAGATTTTGTTGATAAAACAACAGGAAGAAACACGGATTCGCAGATATGCAGTTCACCCGCATAACAATCTACGTTCGAGGTAGTGCCACAAATTTTTGAAAGAAGTCAAAATCACGAAATTATGCTGAAGAGCGAGTCGCAATCCGTAGTGGTTCAGTAGTCATCAGCCGTTGGTTTTTCTAGTGGAGAAAGTTCAATTTTTTTTATTACCTGGTACTTATTATCATCTACTGGACAGTTACTAGTTCAGCCACAATTGACATTACTTAAGTTTAAGCAGTTTTATTGAAACATTTAAATGTTGTATCTATTTAAGTATCTCATGTATCTTCTGGAACTCAATTTGGGACATATTAAACCTAAAATAGTATTAAAAAATATCGATAAGACCGTACTGGTTAAGAAATCTTCAAAAATGTTCATAGCTAGATGGGGTGTTTGACCATCTTTGAATACTGTTATTATCAAAATGAGAAAGATAAAATGGAATTTGTTCATAGTTTGACGATTAATTTTGACATTTTAATATCATTCATGTCAATCATTTTTAGATCGATTATTTGAGATACTAGATAAATCCTGGCCAGTCGATTACTTTCCTCGCCTGTTAATATTGGATTTTTAACCAATCGCGTACTTGGAATTTCCTTGGAATTACCAATCAAAACAAAATAAATCTACTTTTAACCTTGATGCTATATAGTCGATTACCGCCCTAAAAGAACGGTATTCTGTAATAAAGAACCCCTGAGTTTCAAATTTTGCAAATATAACCGCTACTTAATAGTGTGATGAAGTTACTTAATACTTAAGAAAGTATTGCTTTTAGTTATTAATACACAAAATGTGCTTATTCTGAAACTAGAAATATATTAATTATTACTTCCTTTCTATCCGACACCGTTCATATCACGACAAACATAGTAAGTGTGCTATTGTCAATCTTGGGAGTCTTTAAACAGTATTAGGGATGATTCACAGTACACCGAACCGTGACCGAGCCGGGCACGTTCCGTCAGGTAAGTACCGAGCTTCTATATATATGCAACACCGAGTTGACAACTAGGATAGCGTTCACTAGCGCCAACTATATTTGTTGAAGGTTCACTACCTACTGCAGTGGGAACAAGGTGTAAAATTATCACTAAGCTTTTAAATAATCATATTAATTTTTAGATTTAAACTGAAAAGGCCCATTTATCAAGATCATGTTATACGTTTGGGTTGTGCTCAACAGCTCAGCAATTCAACTTCAGCTTTGTACCATTTCCCACATTTTCTACTACCAATCTGTATCTGTAGAGTGGGGAGGGTGCGTTTAGGCCCACAGCACTTATGCCACATGAGACCCATTGTACATCCTCCCGAGGAGTTTCCCTCCATGATCCTGTCCTTTTCAGGAAGGTGGACAGATCACTAGGAGACATCTCCTTTATATCGGCAGGTGTAGGCCAAGACTCACCGAACACACACTCTCTTATCGACGATAACTCCGAGCACTCGCATAAGACATGCCTGACAGTTTCTTCTTGTTCACACATTCTGCATAGAGGTGTGTCAACTAGCCCCATAGTATGGAGGTGTTTCCTTAGTTGACATTGGCCAGTCAGAAATCCTACTGTTAAGCGTAGATTTTTCCTGGTCATCGCCAAATATTTCTTTGGCGCCAGCTTCCCAAGGTCGCCCAAGGTGATCCTGGCAAGACTGCATCATTTGATTCCATCCCATCTCTTTAGGGATTGAGCATGGGTGTAACGCTTGGCTAGTTCCGCAGTTGTCGAAGTCGTCAGGCCGTAGGTGTCACTGGGTCCTAAAATTTTCATACCTGCCGCTTCCCTGGCTAAATAATCGGCAATGCCTTTACCTTTACTCCTGTCGTGCCCTTTAACCCAACTCAGGATAATATTTTTATCTACCGAGGCGTTAGCTAAATCTTGGTGGCACTCTGATGTTACACGTTGTCTGTTCAAGGCTAATAGGGCTTGTCTGATGTCAGTGCAGATTGTTATGTTTTTGCCAGAAATTCCTTTTCTGGTTAGTTCTATTATGGCAGTTGAGATACCATCCAGTTCTGTTTGAACCACGATGGTATTTTTTCCCATTCCCCACTTAATTCTTAGGCTGAGTGATCTGGAGTAAACTCCACATCCCGAGCCTTCTTTGGTTTTTGAGCCGTCTGTATTGCATTTGCAGCACCTGACTCTGTGTTCTGTTTTATTTGTATTATGCAGGGTTCATTAAACACAAACTTGGACTCAATTGCATCATTGGCCGCTTGCAGCAGAGGTAGCGCAGTAAGCGCTTTTCGCCATAGGCTTAGCCTCAATTGACCCACTCCTACTTCGGGGCTTACACCAGCCGTACGCAATCGTAACATGGTCATTAACGCAACCTCTTTGACGTACAAGTCAGTTCTACCACCAATCCAGAAGCTTCGTGTCTTCTATATATTTTACAATTTGTCTCGACATAATTTTGACATTAATAATCAATTCTTAAAGCTTGATTCGAAAATACACTGTTCATCAAAGTCTTACCTTTGATTAATTTCAAAACAAACATAGCAGCCTAAAAGTCCACCAGATGTTTATGAATTTCATGCCATTTTACTCAGTTGAACCTTCTTACTATACACAGTAACTAAAATTTTCTGCTCACACCGTGTAGAGAATTAAATTATTTATCCAGCTAGTCCTAGTGAAGATAACCTCTTAACTTAACACTGATATAACATTTATTTTTATTGTCATATCGACAGTTCATTTTTGTTTCCATTTCTGACGTTACTAAACAGTAAGTTTTTTTTTCTCTCCAAGCCATAAGCAAGTTTAAAATCAAAATTTAATAATGTACTGGGTGTGAAAATGTTAAGATGCTTCTTATCAATTTTTAAAATACCCTGTAAGTTGCAGCAGTAACTACTGCGGAGATCAACAAACCTTAAACTATAGCCGCATCATTTACAAACTTTATTTTCTCTTTGACTGAATTACACCTGCCAAAACTGTCAGGACAGTCTTACTATGATTGATTAGTTCGGCACCACCAGTCAGAGACTTCGAGACCTCGGCACCTCAGCCTTTAGGCTTTTAGTACTCTTAGTTTATCATGTTTCTTACTTTGCTAGCTCATCTGCTATTTCGTTTCCTTTTACTCTAGTGTGTCGTGGAACCAATAGTAGGGTGACTATATGGTGCTCTTGTCTAGTTCATTAAGCTATTCGAAGCATTTTCGAACTGAACCCAGCGCAATAATGGCTGCTTGACTATCCGACATGATGATAATCCTAAACCTTCTATACCTTCTATATATTTCATCAATAATGAACAGATTACACTTTCCCATAGTTTGAATTTCCTCTTGGGGGTTTTCCCAAACTTATGGAGTGTTTGGTTCCTGGCCCATGCACTCCTATTCCAGTCCCATCTTAGAACCAAGTCTGCTGATGATTTTGTGAACCAATTCCTTTTTGTTTCTTTAAAAAGTTATCATTTTTCATCATTCAATCCTGAGGCATGTCCCAGTCCCTTTTATTGTTAAAAATACCCCACTCATACAAAAGCGATACATTAAAAAAATCCTCCATTATTAGGTGCCGATACTGTCATTTCATTATTTATGGTTGCTTAGTGAAAAGTAGACAACTCCATGCCCCTTTCCACGCGTATCATAAGTGAATGTGAATATTTGTTTTTTTTAACAGTTGACAGGTCAAACAAAATGTTGACATTTATTTGTTTTGTATTTCATTTTCAACACTACTAATGTCGATATTTTTTATTTTAGACAAAAAATGGAGTTTTTGATACTTTTTCTGATAATAAGCGTAGCAGATCGCGGTTACGGACTGTGTAGCTCCCAACCAGGCGTAACAACTTGTCGAGGAGAGCTTCTTCGAAGGAACAGTCCTTTGCAAATACAAAACTATCAGAATCTTTTAGAATTTCCTCAGGGTCAATTGAGCACCATACCGTCTGGTACTTTTAAATTGTTACCAGAATTGAAAATATTAATAATAAGTAATAATAAATTGGTGAATTTAGAAGCTGGCTGTTTCAATGGACTTTATAATTTGGAAAAACTTTCTTTATACAACAATTTACTACAAACAATCGATTCTGTTACATTTAAGGACTTGAGAAATATAAAAATTATTAATTTGGGTGCGAATAAATTGACAGATATACATAACGAAGCTTTTGTTGGTTTAAATAATTTAGAAGAAATCAACTTGAGTTTTAATCTTTTAACAGTCCTGCCAGAAGCCGTGAACACGATTAAATCATTAAAAATTCTCAATCTCAACAATAACAACTTAAAAAAAATCCCGAGTAATTCTTTTAAGAATCTGAACAATCTCTTGGTGCTGAATTTGGCCGACAACGCGATCACTGAAGTGGCAAATAAAGCTTTTAAAGGCCTTTATAATCTTAAGGAATTAAATCTGAAATCGAATTATTTAAGCAGGTTGAATACGCAAGATCTTTTGGAAGATTTGAGGGCACTATCCACGGTGAAGTTGTCGATAAATTCTTTCGGATGCCGCGTTCTCGGAGATATTGATAGGGAATTAAAAAGTAAAGGGGTTTCTTTGGAAAAGGGGATTAATCTACCGGGAAATAACGTATATAATGGTATCAAATGTATTAATTAAATGTTTTTTATGATAAATAAATTTGTTAGAAAGTGTTTCCTTTGTTTTACTTTTCCAATTTGACGTAAAAATGTTTTTTCCGCAAGCGTCCCGAGAATAAAATTTTTCGTGTGATTTATTAAATCGATAATAATCAAAATAACTCTGGACAAAATAGCACTAGGTTAAAATGGCGTCAGTCAAAATAGCGTCGCACAAGAATAACGCAAAATAAAAACAGCGGCAGACAAAATAGCTTATTCCCTTCCCCTTCTCAAAAATGTATCAAAGAATTTGTATTCCACATGAAATTTTCCAAAAGGGGGAAGGGATAGTATTATTCCCTTCCCTTTTTTGGAAAAATCTCAAAGAATTTGTATTCCACATAAAGTTTTCCAAAAAGGGGAAGGGAATAAGCTATACGGCAGACAAAATAGCTTATTCCCTTCCCCTTCTCAAAAATATATCAAAGAATTTGTATTCCACATGAAGTTTTCCAAAAAGGGAAAGGAATAGTATTATTCTCTTCCCTTTTTGGAAAGATATCAAAGAATTTGTATTCCACATGAAGTTTTACAAAAAGGGAAAGGAATAAGCTATACGGCAGACAAAATAGATTATTCCCTTCCCCTTCTCGAAAATATATCAAAGAATTTGTATTCCACATGAAGTTTTCCAAAAGGGGGAAGGGAATAAGCTATGCGGCAGACAAAATAGCTTATTCCCTTCCTCTTCTCAAAAATATATCAAAGAATTTGTATTCCACATGAAGTTTTCCAAAAAGGGAAAGGGATAGTATTATTCTCTTCCCTTTTTGGAAAGATCAAAGTATTTGTATTCCACATGAAGTTTTACAAAAAGGGAAGGGAATAAGTTATGCGGCAGACAAAATTGCTTATTTCCTTCTCTATCTCGAAAATATATCAAAGAATTTGTATTCCACATAAAGTTTTCCAAAAAGGGGAAGGTAATAAACTGTGAGGCATACAAAATAGCTTATTCCCTTCCCCATCTCGAAAGTATATCAAAGAATTTGTATTCCACATGAAGTTTTCTAGAAAAGGGGAGGGGAATAAGCTATGCGGCAGACAAAATAGCTTATTCCCTTCCTCTTCTCGAAAATATATCTAAGAATTTGTATTCCACATGAAGTTTTCCAAAAAGGGGAAGGGAATAAGCTATGCGGCAGACAAAATAGCTTATTCCCTTCCTCTTCTCAAAAATATATCAAAGAATTTGTATTCCACATGAAGTTTTCCAAAAAGGGAAAGGGATAGTATTATTCTCTTCCCTTTTTGGAAAGATCAAAGTATTTGTATTCCACATGAAGTTTTACAAAAAGGGAAGGGAATAAGTTATGCGGCAGACAAAATTGCTTATTTCCTTCTCTATCTCGAAAATATATCAAAGAATTTGTATTCCACATAAAGTTTTCCAAAAAGGGGAAGGTAATAAACTGTGAGGCATACAAAATAGCTTATTCCCTTCCCCATCTCGAAAGTATATCAAAGAATTTGTATTCCACATGAAGTTTTCTAGAAAAGGGGAGGGGAATAAGCTATGCGGCAGACAAAATAGCTTATTCCCTTCCTCTTCTCGAAAATATATCTAAGAATTTGTATTCCACATGAAGTTTTCCAAAAAGGGGAAGGGAATAAGCTATGCGGCAGACAAAATAGCTTATTCCCTTCCTCTTCTAAAAAATATATCAAAGAATTTGTATTCCACATGAAGTTTTCCAAAAAGGGAAGGGAATAAGCTATGCGGAAGACAAAATAGCTTATTCCCTTTCCCTTCTCGAAAATATATCACAGAAGCTATGCGGCAGACAAAATAGCTTATTCCCTTCCCCTTCTCGAAAATATATCAAAGAGTTTGTATTCCAAATGAAATTTTCCAAAAAGGTGAAGGGGATAAGCTATGCAGCAGACAAAATAGCTTATTTCCTTCTCCTTCTCGAAAATATATCAAAGAATTTGTATTCCACATGAAGTTTTCCAAAAAGGGGAAGGGCAAAATAGCTTATTCCCTTCCCTTCTCGAAAATATATCAAAGAATTTGTATTCCACATGAAGTTTTCCAAAAAGGGGAAGGGAATAAGCTTTGCGGCAGATAAAATAGCTTATTCCCTTCCCCTTCTCGAAAATATATCAAATATATCTAAAAATGGGAAGAGAATAAGCTATTTTGTCTGCCGCTGTTTTTGTTTTGCGTTATTTTTGTGCTGCGCCATTTTGACTGACTCTATTTTAACCTAACGCTATTTTGTCCAGCGCTATTTTGTCTGACGCTATTCTGCTACAGAGTCAAATTTGAGAACTCCAAAGAACACACAAATTAATGTAACGTTTATTCTAATTTATATTTACAATTAATTTATATTTACAGATTTATATGTAATTCAGTCCTTATTTAATCATTTATGTAATACACTAAACACACTAATCATAATTTATATGAGAGTCATTTAATAAACACTTTATCGAGGCGCGATTACTTTCCTTCGGTATCAACACTGACTGATTGACTAATTTCCTGCAGCGATTCTTGTGGCCTATTTATACTCGCGCGCCGTAATTCTAGAAATCTTTCGACGTTCTGGCGGGTTCACTGGATATTCTCGATGTTTCGTATTCTGGATGCTTCTCAAAAATTGGGCGGAGGAGCCATAGTCGACTCATACGGGGATTTCACTGGGGGCACTAAGTGAGCATATTGATGCAGTAGCTCGCGTAACATTAATAAAAAGTCACAGTGGAATCAGTTTACGCAATTCTGTGTATCCAAAGGTATTAAATTAACACAAAATACGACAATTCCAGAAATCGCTTCCATTTTACGAAATTATGCATGTAATATGCGCAGAAAAGATGAGAGGAATATAAAGAATGTGTTATTAAAACCTTATGGAACTCAACAGTTTCAAGAAATTTTTTTTCAATAAGTACAATATTAAGTTTACTCTTACTAATATTGAATTTAAAGAAGCGATGGGAGCCAGGGATTGCAAAAGAAAACAACTACAAGGAATGCCAGAAAAAAGAAAGGCGCCAGCAGCTGCTTTTACGCTGGAGCAATGCAGAAAGTTTGGACGGAAGGTACACCTGAAGGTCTGCAGAAAAAGTTCTTTAGCATTGTCGCAAAAGAATTGGCATGGCGAGGTATCACAAACAGAATAGAGTATAATCCTATTTTCAACAAGACCAATCAAGGAGGAGACAAAAGCTGCTATGAAAGCAAATGGCTATTATGAAATACAGTAGAGATTTTTCCAAAAAATATAAATATAGACCGATTTTTCCTTACACCCAACCCAAATTGGAAATTAGGAAGTTGGTATAAAAACCTTTCTGTAATACTATTTCCAAATGGACTAAAGAAACAGCTGCCAAAGTAGGAATTGATACTTCAATTAAAAAAGTTACAAACCACTCGTATAATTGATGAAGATAAGTGGACATACCAACGCAAAATCACTTAAACCATATTTAAATATGTAGTCGGTACGTCATAAGGAAATAAGATGAGGGTGAACGAGACAGCCTCTAGTGGGATCGAGACGGATAACTCATGATACGATTAATTATCGAAGATACTACTCGTTAGAGCCATCAGAAGATTTGAACTCGTTCTGCGCACTCGTTCAATCTTCATCGGCTCTAACTCGGCCTATCATCGATAATAATCGTAACACTAGTTATATTACCCTCGAAAGTACCACTTTACACAAATGGTACCAAAAGTAGCTATTTTCGGGACGTTTTTTTTTTCACTATCGAAACGATTTTTTCACTTTCGGTGTGATTCTTGTTACTTTCGGGTATATGCAGCTTTGACAATAACATGAAGTTTTCTTTTTAATCTAATTTTAATTTTTTTATTCCAAAAAATGGAAATCAGTGGTGAAAGTGAGGTTGGAATGACTCCACATGAGGTTAGTGAATCTGCTAAAGCGATTACTCAAGAATTATTGTCGGTAAATTCAAGAGGAGAGGTATGAACTGGTCTACAATTTATTTTAAAATTGAATTAATGGTACTATACTATAAATAATGAACAAGTCATGTCAAGTTATGTCAAATTTCACACATATTGGTCCGAATTGAACATATCATAACCCAAGTTTTTGGTACGAAGTCCTGGGACACCCTGTATTTTGGTTACATATGTCTAAGCAGTAATTATAAAAAGAAGACGGGAAAAAAGATTAAGCGGTTCTGGCTTACCCTGAAAATGTAAACAATTTGGTCCTTTGATCATTCAAAATATTCTTGACTTGTATCAATGCCGGTCAAAAAAAAACAATATGGTTCATTTCGGGGAATCCAGTGGGCCACTTATAGGCGATTTATAAGTGACCGGTAGAATTTGATTTTAAGAAAAATTGAATAAAAAAAACAAATAAATAAAAGTATAATTTTCCTCTTGTCATAAAAACAACCACCGGTATATGAAAAAAAAATTATCTCGACCGACTTCTACGATTCCCTGCTGGTAATAATTTACAAACAAAAATAAATCTTGCGAAAAGTCAGATACATAAATTGACGTATTCAGTAGAATTCAATGCATTGAATGGAATCGAGGTGGTGACATCACGTCATCATATTTCATGAAGTGAATGCAATTTTCATTTCTAAATCATTTTCAGTCTGTTGCCGGTCGAAGTCGTTGATGGGGGTCCCATTGTCGCTATTTCCTTTATCACATTATTCCTGCGTTACCGATGAAAGACGTTTTTCTCTGTTGCGGAAAATAATTGTGTGTCGAATTTATATTGGCAAATCTCCTTAGTGGAAAATATTTACAGAAACGGGCTTTTAGACGGAATAAAATAGCTAAACTTTGAAGTATTTACATCAATTTTTATTACCAACAAAATTCTTACATATTTTTAATCGCTAGTCGGTCTATAAACGTTGACAAATTATAAATAAAATGAATATAGGGAGTCCTAGAAATTCGTACCAAAAACTTGGGAGATGAAAGATACACTAAAAATAATTAAAGTAATACACAGTGCGTCCATAAATTCATTATTAGCTAAATAAACAATAATAATAGAAATTCCAGAAACAAATCAGTAGATATCAAATGACAGTGCAAAAGTGCTAAGTACGAATGACCCCTATATACCACCTTACCCCACTCCTACTATATAAAAGTTCAACTGCAGTCATTACCCTTGCTCATTGTGAACTGTCATTAAAGAACATTCATAGTAATTTAATAACATTTATCGCTGTGTGTTCTCTCTAATGAAATTTTTATTCTGTTCCGTATAATATATTTTCAATTAGCACATACTTTTGCGGCACTCTGTATAATTAAATTTCCAATGTTTCATATACATTTTCCGTTTACTACATACTAACTTCCGCTGCTCTCCGTATATTATTATCCTCCTCAACTGCGGTCATTCGTACTTTCTACTTAGCACTTTTGCACTGTCATTTTATATCTACTAAAGTCGATTTTTGATTTGAATTTACTATTTTTTCAAATAATAATCTAATATACAGGGTGAACACTGTAACGGTAAATGTATGCTTTTAGTTGGGCGCCAATTTGTAACTGTGAATGCCTGTACCCCACAGGGCACCAGCTCGAAGGGCTCCGGCTAGAGACTCCTCTCAAGGGTGATTCGACCCCAAGTTTTTGTCACACAGGGACAACAGAAGGGTTGTAAAAATTGAGGGCGCCACTACCTTTTTGACGATAAAAATACTAAGAAAACTAAGGCGGAAAAGGTAGAAACGCCTTGTAAAATTTAAATTTAAGTTAATAAAGAAAAGTGACCCGGACGGTATCTCCCTCAACTTTTATAGTTGAGGATTTCTAATAAAAAAAGAATTAAAAACAAATTTACAATTTATTCTGCCACAGGAAATGAACAGGAATTTGTACTTTTATAGGTACTTAGCTCTTAGATGAAGTGGTTTCCTGGAGAAGAAGTCAGGTCTTGATCTGAACTGTTGTGTTCTGTTCTAAGGCGGTATTTTGGGGTTCTATCCTCGGGTTGTATTCTAGGCTATATTCTTGGGGTTATATCCTAGCCTAGGGTTATATTCTTGGCTTATATTCTCGCCTAGGGTCTGTGCTTACCTAGAAGGACAAGTGGATCAGGGATATGTAGGAACTTGAATGTAATGGCACATTATGTTGGTCAGCTTTTCAGGTTAAACAAAAGGAAGGCAGTTATTTGAAAGTCAAAAAATTGAATTAATTTACTGAAAGCTTTCCAACATTATATGTCCCATGTTAAAACAGTAAAAATGGCAATTATCGGCTAAATAAAAAAAATATACTAATGATCCGAAAGAAACTTATGATAGCAAAAAGTTATTTATTTAGTTATATGAAAAAATATCGTGCCTAGGAAATATATGAAACCGGCACTGGCGTTACGAAAGAATATTTTATAGGTTAACGGTTTATAAAAGTGTTATTTTATAATTAAGAGTTATTTCGCAACTGAAAAAGCTTGAAAATGTTTGTATGAAAGTAAAACAGTGAATTATAAAAGAATATTTGGCTTAAAACTACCATATTAGTATAAAAGAACAGTTTATGACCACGTTTTAAATTTAATTTCGTCTATCTCTGTAAAAAAATAAAGAATGCATACGAAAATTATATCAGACAGTACTTTAGAAGAAGCTTATTAATTATAAATTATGATTTTGAACTTACCACAGCAAAATTCATAAGATAGGTACTTAAGATATGAAAGATAGCGGAAGATGATCTCTCCCCTTAGGCGGTCGTTAACAGAAAGGAAAGGGGTGTCTCTCGTGGTGTTGGAAAAAATGGAAGCGTCCGTTGGCAGACGTCAATTGTCTAACGGTCAGGGTTGAAGAGTTTAGGATCACAGAACTATAATTGGATGTGGCTAGTGACGACGAGCGCTAATTAAAAGTATTTATTCTGTAAAATCGAAACAGGTCGATAGACATGTTACAACACCCTTCGTGAGATTTCGTCATCACCATTTTTTTTAAATGGAACCCCCTTTTTTCAATTTCCGGATTTCCCTTGCCGAGTTGATTCCAAGAATGTATAACACGTTGCTTCAAATTGGTACAGGGTGGGCAAAAATGCAAAATAAACTTTATATAAAATTAGAACAAATAATGTTAAATATGGGCCAATAGGTGTGTAGTGGATAAAGGTACATTAGGTTACATGGATATAAAATCACATCTGTAGTTTGCGTTTGGTAGCAGAGTTTCTAAACACCATATAATTTTACCTTATTACCTTTTTATTGACTAACGAATTTTCCAGCGTCCTCCCTGTATACTTAATTTTTTCTTGAAAAAATTCTACAGTTAGAGGTAAACATGAGAAATATTCTTTTGTTCGCCAAAAACACCTGTGTGACATTAAATTTTTCCTCGTAATAAATAAGGTTAAAATGACTGTAATCCTGAGTTATGAAAGAAATAAAGGATATATGCTCCTTAAGGGTCGTTTTGTTACCAAAGATATAGTTCAAGAAAAAATATGTGTGTACTTACTTTCTATTTTTCTCGACAGATGGAATCCCCGAAAAGACCTGACCTGCCAATTAAAGAAATCACTTTGAGCGATTTTTAAAAACAAACTAACCAATAAATAATCCATATCCTTACTTTATTTTTTTAAAGGATATTTTCCGTAGATTTGTGTCAGTCAACAGTAGATGGGAAAAATTGTATATTGGTGGAATGAAAATTAATAGGATATCGAAACATCCAATTTAAAGTCGATCGGATTTTATTTAGAGGGATTCATTTAAATTTTTTCCAGTAAAATGAAATAAATAACATTTAAACACGGTAGATTAAGTATGTCAGTTGTGTAGTAGCCATTTTTCATAAATTTTTCAAAGTATTTCCCATTAAATTGGAAATATAGGTACTAGAGTATAATTTATTGTTTTAATAAAAATTTTGACAACTCACTGAATTTAATAAAAATATTGACTTTATATCTCTGAGGAGGAACTTTTGGTTGGGGGGTGAATCGGGTTAGATGAACATAAAATCACATCTAGTTTGCGTTTGACAGGAGGAGTTTCTGGAAACGGCCTTTTAAGCCATACTTTTTCTGATGTGAAAAAATGACACATTAGCAAACCATGGGCGTTGCGTTTCCTTTTTAAGAGGTGTTGTCCTTTAAATTAATTTTTTTTGCAAAGCTATAAATATCGAAAAAAATCGTGGACAATCATTATGTCTGAATACTCCATCTAAATGCATTTCTAATGATGTGCCGCACATGGTATATATATATATAAAAATAAGGTGAAGTGGAAGTGAGGAAGGGAGGGGGTTGAAAAATAACAGATGCCTGTATCGTAAAAATGTGTCCCCCTTAGAACAAAAATCGACATGTTTCCTATTTTCCTTAAAATCTAAGGAAATATCGGGGTGGACTGTTTTCTGTGGCCCACTCTGTATATAAATTATTATTCCTCGAAATTTTTTTTTTGTTAATTTTTTCTGCTTTTTATAAATTTAATTCCGCAACTATATGCTGAAGCTTTGTCAATAAGAAAATTTTTCTTATACAATAAAGCATATTTTTCATTTTCACGTCAAAAGTCGCTCTGTATCTTAAAAAAACCACAGTTTGTTTGTTAACCTGAAATAATTGTTGACACTAAGAAAAATTGAGGTTTTTATTTTTTTCGGCAACTACAAAACAATTTCCGAAATTCCATTCGAGTTCAGTGATCTAAGAGTGTGTGTGTGTGTGTGGGAACCCCCGAGACCCATTGAAAAGATGAAAAAATTGACTGTAGAAGATTGCTGATGGGATTGTATAATTCAAAGAGTAGATGGTGCTTATGTTGTTGTTTTATAGTCGTTTGGGGATTTTTTTTCCGTAAAAAAGGGTATTCTAGTAATTGCAGAATTTGTTAAATGTTACCCCATGGAAATACACACGATTAATAGATATAGTTGTATTATAATGATTAAAATCGGTGTCAGATTCCTTATCAATGAATCATATCGTTGGATAAAAAATAACTGCAATTTTGTATTTTTCAAAGTCAGGGTAGTAGGTTTAGGTGGGAAATGAAGACTAACTACTTACCGGGCTACATGCCCCGACAGACATTGAATTATAGTTGTTTCTTCTTCGTTGAACGGTCACTGTTTTTGAAAAAAATATTTTCAAAACATTGTTGTAAGCGTTAGAATAATATATTTTTATTCTTCGATATCTATTGGTAAAACGCTTTACTAAATAAGACAATTTTACAGGAAACTGTAATAATTCATTAGATACTATTCGTCCAGAAGCCCTAAGAGCCTAATCCTGGACTGGAGACATCGTTGAAACCACATCAATACTGTTACATCGGACCTGTACTGAGGATATGTAGAAATTCATGAAGAAAAAGAAGAAGATATACATCAATAAATTTCTAGAACTGTCATTGAAAAGTCTAGAAATGTCAATGAAAAGTCGAGAACTGTCTGGAACAGGTGAAAAGTATAAAAGACGGGACGATTGACATTAGTTAGGTTAGTTTTTGAAGTATTAGAGAGTTGAGTTCTGTGTTCCGATAGTGAGACGTTATTTGTAAGTTTATGAGTTAATATTATAGAAATAAAGAAAGTTGAGACAAAAAACGGTGTAACATCCTCCGTTAACTGAAGAATGCGATAACAGTGACATTCCCACATCTAACCACAAACCAAAATTCTATATTGACAAAAAAAACCATCTCGGTTTTGTAGTTATTTAATCAATTACAGTTTCCTGTAAAAATTGTCATATTTTAGTGAAGCGTGTTATCAATAGATGTCGAAGATAATAGTTATATCTTGCAGATATACCAACCGACGTTTAACTTAGGTACAGCTTTAAACTGAAACATGACAGTTAATTTTGACATTTGATATTTGTTGACAGGCGCTAACTATGTTGTTATGTGCAACACTTAAAAGGCAACCCTCGTATCTTTCAACATAAAATGTTCGATAAATTCAAATCCACCAACCTTACAAAATTCATAATAAATCTTCCAAGTTTTCCATCTTATTCCTAAATTTCGTTATACAAATCACGTATTCGATATCAAAATTCACACTTAAATTCTCAAAATTACAACTTCCAACGATGTGGAAAAGTTATGGTCTCAATAATCGAGTTATTCTACTTATTAAAAGCATACCGTAAAGTTAAATGGAGCCGAAACACAGAAAAAGTAAGAATTTACAAAACGAATCGAACGGTTCGAAAAAATATATTATTCAACACATTTTAACGATCAAAAATAATGTTTGTTCCTATAATTTTTACTAACATAAATTTGTTCAAGTATTGTTTTGTTTTCTTAAAAAAATTTGCGCTCTCTTACCAAAAACGAGTTATGAATTTTTGAAGATGTGTTCAGGTCAGTACTGCACTGGTTTTATTGTAATATTATAACTGCTTTATAAACATCCATTATAACTGCTACACAATGTTAGATACACTATAATTGCTTTTTACGATATTCAAGTATTGTTTTGTTTTCTTAATGTTTGTTCCAAAATGCTGTCAAACGAATTGGTTAAGAACTATTTTATGCGCAAGCGTTATCAATCCCTAGTTCTGTGTTCTTTTAGTATTCATATGATCGAAATACCAAATGAATGAAATGAATTACTTTATCGAATTAAAGTTACACAGAACATGTGACAAAAAATCATAATAATGACACATTGACAAACGTCGTTGCTTAGCAATTGTTCATAACTGGTTAAACTAGGTAACGGAATGAGCAGACTCCTTCTCGAGGTAGATACATAACAGTTCCAACTCTAGCCGTTTGGTACGTTTCGACGCATGCTTTTAATAGTCACCGAATTACATTTACCGTTCTTGAACTAGTTCTTTCAATTGTTGGATCGGTTTATGGATCAGTTCAGAACTAATTCTTGACATGTTCGAAAGATACTTTTAATCTACGCAAACTCCGTCCAATTCCGAACTAATTCTCAAGTTTGTTGGAACAAACCTATATTGAAAACGTTTTTACACAGTGGAAGAATCGAAAATTTGATGACAAGATGAGTAGAAAGGATGAAATATGTAAATTTTTCGAAAGAGAAGGTATTTTTTATTAGCCATCCTATTATAGAGTGTGTCGATTTTAAAACGTACCATGGACTGTAGCTCGTGAACGAATAGGGGTGTCAAAGAAATATCAAAAATGTTCCTAGGGTAGAGAGGGGGGAACTAAAATGACATAACCCCCTACTTGTGATATAGTCGGAGAAATACTTAAGACATTTATAAAAAGTTATTAGATTCGGGCACGTCGTAAATTAATATTAATTGACATTAAAACTTGAACTGTCAGCATAATTTTAAACTGTCCCAAACATTCTATCCGAAAAAAGGAGACAAATAATATTATTTAAAAATATTGTCTTTAGATTGCAGTTGCACACCGAGAGAGAGAGAGAGAGAGAGAGAGAGCACACAAAGAGGGTAAAAGTCTAGTTCAGTGAACCAACGCGGATTTTGATGAAATATTTTTTTTAAATTAATTCGAGGTCACTGAACACGAAAATGAAAAAAAAAATTTGCGCTCTCTTACCAAAAACGAGTTATGAATTTTTGAAGATGTGTTCAGATCAGTAATGCACTGGTTTTATTGTCATATTGTAACTGCTTTATAATGTTCCATTATAACTGCTACACAATGTTAGATACACTATAATTGCTTTTTACGATATTCCTCTCACACACACACTTTAAAAAAAAACACTGATATTGATATACATTTCTTGTAAATTATTTTTTTAATTCCATAATTATTATATCTTTTGACATTTCCATGTAATATGACTGACATATAAGTTTCGTTTGTTTCCTCTTAATCGTAAAACTTGAACCTACTAGCATATTCAGCCATCATTAGGTAGTTACTTGAAAAAAAGTTGCTGAATACCTGTTATTGTGGAGACCATACAAGGTGAGTGAATTGGAAAATTTGGCCAAATTTTCCAATTCTGTTATGGAAAAGTTGAAGGAACAGCTATCAACATACCGTGAAAAATGCGCGCTGGGTCGACGTTTCGCTCGCGGTAATCAATCTACTTCAATATTTCAAACGGAAATCCAATCTCATCTAGATTAGAAAATTAGAATTAGGTTAGAAAAATATAGGATAAATAAAAGAAGGGGCAAAAGTGGAGATGTATCAAGCTGATAAGAAATGATTGCGATTTCACTTTGATCTGTGTTAGTTGGTCGGGAAGCGATATTAGTAGAATTTTCAAATTTTCTAAAAAGTTTCTGATAACCAAAGTCTTATAATATTAGCAGTACCTATGTTCAAAATTTTAATTGGAATTACACCTGCAGCAACTATTTTCTTTGTCAGCAGTGTTTATAGAGGCCGAACAACTGAAGAGGTAATTTTTTTTAAAGAATTAGTTGATCTGTGCTATTCAGAGAAAAAAATTGTTCAACATCCTCAATGATCAAATTGAATGGTTCATTATCCTCCCTATACATGATAAATATCATCCAAACTTATCTCAAAACTAACCATCTTCTCTCAAAATTTGAAAAAAATTGTTTCAACTGTAATACAGCTATCGGAAAAATAGGTGTATCTCTAAATATCTAATGGCTGAATATGCTATTAGATACAAGTTTTACGACTAAGAGAAAACAGACCAAAACTTATATGTCAGTCATAATACATGAAAACATCAAGAGGTATAATAATTGTGGAAATAATTTACAAGAATTTATATCATTATAATGTGTGTGTGAGAGCAATATCGTAAAATGCAATTATAGTATATCTAACATTGTGTAGCAGTTATAATGGATGTTTTTAAAGCAGTTATAATATGACAATAAAACCAGTGCAGTACTGACCTGAACACATCTTTAAAAATTCATAACTCGTTTTTGGTAAGAGATCGCAAATCTTATTTTTCATTTTCGTGTTCAGCGACCACGAATTAATTTAAAAATATATATATTTCATCAAAATCCGCGTTGGTTCACTAAACTATATTTTTTCCACAAAGAGTATTATTTGGACTGATATGCAGAATCAATGGGTCACAAAATTTTAGGTTCACCGCCATCATTAGCAGTACAGCGGAATTGAAATGGTTTGGTCAGAAAGTAAAAGAATTGTTATTAATGATTTCAAATGATTTTTTTTGCTTTTTTGTTACACCTACTATAATTACCATAGAAACAAATTTTGACGTGCTTTCCAATGACATTTGAATTTTTCAGGTGGGGTACGAGGGTCTTCCTCCCTACTCTAGAAACGGTTTTGTAATTTTTTTGACGTATCTTCTCGTTCACGAGATATAGTGAATTGTAAGATTTAAATATGATAAAATGTATATTGAATATATCACTAAGTGATATTTTGTGATATGGTTCATTTACGATAAAAACAAAATTTTATAACGTTGCCAAACTAGAGCTTTTTTCTTTCCTTCAAGAAAACTAGAAAAGGCAATCTGACAGTTCTTCTTTTTTATTGGCCTGTGCCTCGTAATGCATGAATCGAAGGTGTTCATTTACAAATAGAAGAATTTATTTATGTGGAAAATGTGGATAAGATAAAAGAAACAGTTACCAATCATTCTATATTACGGTTAGTAAATTAATATTTATTCTGATAAGCAGGAAAGTAATTTTCGTCTTTTTATCGTAAATAAACTATAATATAAAATCGTTAATAGTCGTAAAATAATGAAGTAAATCGACCATTTATCCCATTAATTTGTCGATTATATCATTTGAGACGGATATCATTCAATAATTATCATTTCCTTTATGTTGAACAATGAGGGCATTCCCGTGTATATCCAGATATACAAATAAATCATTAATATTGGTTTTGGTGCGGTGTTGCTGCCATGTTTCAACGTACATTTTAATTTCCTGTTTTGTGATCCTGTTATACATCCAATACATGACCGGATGTGACGTCGACCTTCGATTGAATTCTCACACTACACTAGTCATTTCCGAGAGACCAACTGAGGGTATTTGTAGTGACACTTGTAAAAAAAAGCAAATAAATCAAAAAAATTGTTCAGAGTAGGTAATTTTAAATTTATTGGATAATAATTGAATGTAGTTGGCGAAAATATTATGAAAATGAGATGAAAAAACTCTAGATTGTCTCCCATAAACATGTGTGATAAGTTTTGTCGTTAATGAGATACAGGGTGTTAACTTTTTGTAATAAACGAGCTCTGACTATAATGTTACGTAATATAATAAATAAATAAAAATTAGACGTCGAGTGGATGCTTGTTTTTTAGCTGGAGATGCACATTTAAAACGTTTGCTCCGAAATGTACTAATTTTATGTTTATCACAATGTTATTGCTTCTATCGTATCTTATTAACGATAAAAACTTATCAGACATGTTTATAGTAACTTTTCGTCTTAAAATTGAATGACGAATCGCCCATAACAATATTTAAGATTACATGAAACACCCTGTATAAATAATATTAAATGGAGAATAAAAAGACTTGAAGTATTCTTGTCGCATAATCTACTTTGTTAACAATAAAGAAAAACAGAAAGGAAGCGACAGGTAAAAATGTTTCGAAAAAATAGAAAAAAAAATTTCCATAAAAAACGATGCATGGTTGTTTTCAATATTTTTTTTAATTAAAAAATACAAAAAAAGATTGTGGTTTAATTTCCCAAAATAATTAACGAAAAGAATAATGTATATACCACAAGGAACATAAAGAAGACATTATTTTCAGCTCCCGATCATCTCACAAGTAGGAACTCCTGGAACACTCTGTATAACAGCCTAACTGTTCATGATACCAGCCTGTACTTCACTTCAATCAATTCACTATAAAATTTAATCAAAAAAAAAATCTCCTTATCACTTTTTCCCGAAATATAGAGCATTAAAGATGACCTTTTTTTAATTTAGTTTTATTGTGAGTTCCGCCCCTTTTGGTGACATCAATAAATTACGTCACACGTTAAAGGGGGGGGATCACCGGAATATGACATTGTGTGACAAGGGGCAGGGGGGTCAAAAGCTTTATGACGTCACATAAAATACACACTAAAATAGTTGACTTTATGTTGATTTTATTAAAGAAGAAAAAAATGAAAATAATTTTTTTCTTATTATTATTAAATACTGATTAAATATTGATTATTTTTAAATAACATGTGTGACGTCACATCAGGGGGTTGAGGGTTTTTAAAATGTGACAACCTGTGACAAGGACGGGGGGAGGGGTTAAAAAGTCCTAAAATTCGTGTGACGTAATTTATGGATGGCCCCCTTTCGATAAAGTGGGAAATTTTAAAACAATTTCCCACGCTTCATTACATCTACAATTTTTTATCCTAAGCTTCATATACGATAAATAATTTCTGAAATACAGTGAGTTACCTCTTTCACTTTAAGATCCGGTATATTATTATTAATAATGTACTTAAATGTAGAATTTATGGAAGTTGAAAGTAAAACTTATTCCAAATCCACCCCTGACGATTTCTATAAAAGGAGTAAGTACTAAACGGAACGTTATGTTTCCCCCAAAAACCAAAAACCAATTTCGAAACTTCTCTCGTAGATAGCGTTCTGCTCATTAAAAGTTGAATTGATTTTGTTCGAGTGCCTCGTTCAATAATCCAAAAGACATGAAGTTAAATGGCTTGTTGTCGATATTTACTGGGTTCAATTTTAGCCAAACCTAGAATTTACTATTATTTCTAATTTAGTTTCTGAATAGATTCATTATGTATTGTCACAACTGTAATTCCGATTTGGAAATTATTCCAACAAATAACCAAGTTTCATTAACTGTTACCAAGTAAAAGCGGTTCGTTGGGCTAAAACGTTTTCATCACATTAATTTCGGATATCGTCAACTAATACTTCGTGAATTTATGTTTCAAATGAAAAAAAAATGAAAAATATTCACAAATATACCGGAGTACAACCAAGCAGAAGTGAAAAATTAATAATTGATTATATATTGGTTCAAAGAAAAGAAAGACAAAATATATACTAGATGTAAGAGTGATGGGAGGTGTAGAAATATACAGCGATCACTATTTACTAGTAGCAAAACTTGAAAAGAACAAAGTTGGGAATTCTGGAACCGTTGGCGATACTTGACACTGAACACTGTTTACACTACCACTACACCAACACTAACACTTTACACTATCTTACGCGCGTTTCGATAACCAAGTTATTTTCTTCAGAGACTGAAGGTAAACTAACACTAGGGTGCTTCGTCATCCATATATACTAGTCTTTTATCGCGCCAAACTAGTGATAGTGTTGGTGTATTGAAAAGAACAACAAAGAAGTAGGAAAAATAACACATACAAAAAAGATCACATTTCAATAAGAACCTACAAACTTCGGAATAAAAATACAGGAAAAGATATCAACAAGAAACAGAAAGAAAGAAAATATTTGAAAGTATTTGTAGAACCTACAATATGAAAAAACAAACAGCATGGTGGACTAAGGATATAAAAGAAGAACTTAAAAACAAGAAGAGAGAGTGGAAGAAATAACTAACAAAAAGATCAACATTACTACATATAGAGGGTGAAGGAAAAAAAACAAGGAATGTCACATTTGTCTAGAAATAGCGATATTTCGCCGTCCAAAAGGTATAATACGTATCTACTATTTGCACTAGAATGGTACATAATAACTAGGAACATCTCATAAATATTCGTATTTAAAATATTGGTAATCTAGGTAATAGCATAAATGGCGAACTATTTAAATCTTTTGGATGATTTAAATAGTTTGAATTTTCAAATCGACATAAAAACCTTGTGAGAATAAAAATATTAAAAATAAATGATTCCCCATTATGATTTTGTCCACCACTAACTATAAACATTGAGAAAACATCATATTTTTGTTAAGTTTAACACCCCATTAGATATTTACCTTCAAACATTTTTGATGTATTTTCAAATCACATTATTGATTTTGAACCACTCAATGATCACTGCATCGCTGTAACCAAACTTATTTTGGAGAAATATATAAATATTCGACTTCACCACGAATTTAATAAATTAAAAACTTCTAATAAAGCCAAAGTAAGAAGTTTGCTTACAAAATCTATTTTATTTCAAAACCAATAATTTTTATTTCTACTTTTCTTTATACAATTTTGTGTGCTAGTTATTTTACCTTGTAATTCTTGTTATATGACTGTAAATAATTCTTAAGAACAATAAATATGTAATATTATGATTATTGTTTCAATTATTATATTTTATTGATTACCATTTTAATAAACTTTCATTTATTCCTTAGTTTTGTAAGAATAAAATAAAAAAGCTTTCAATGTTATATTAACATGTTTATTATCTGTAGTTGTTTTAACAAAATCCTTTGGAAAAAATCACTTGTCTATGAGCTACGAACTTTGATATAATTTCCACTTATTCAAACGAAAAATTAATAACGTACATCATTTAGTGTATAAAAATGTTTTTCATAAAATAGTTTAAATGATCCCTTTCGAAATGATACGCTACTGTGCAGTGTACTCGCCCTGATTTTATGTTGCGTCCAAAACATTGTATATAGCCCGTTCAGTATTAAAACCGTTGCACGTCACATCTGTCATAACTGTACTATGTTGCCAAGCCCTCGAAATAATATGAGAATCTAGTATATGTCAAAATAAGTTTATCAAATATTCTAGGTTAGGTTTAGTTATTGATGGTTATTGCGTGCAAAGAAACTTCGACTTATTTCAGTTACATACAGAGATGTTACATGTAAAATTTTAATTTGTATGTTAACCGTACAGCACTAAGAAATTCTTATTTTAAAAACTATGGAATTATTTTTAGCACTAAAAAGGTATGTATGGAATAGTTAACACTCTTATTTGTATGTTTATACCACACACTTAATTAGTTAGAAGTTATGGAACTATTCTAGTATTTAAAATGCATGTATATATAGTATCAAGTAAAAAAATATTATCTAATATAATTTTTAGGTTACAATTACCCAAGTACATGTTGGCTTCTAAAATGTTGTCACTACAATATGAAAGATTGATGTAAGGTTTACAGACAAATTATAAATAAAAAAGTTCTGATAACCTGGATCTACCTCCTTTTTAAAGGTAGGCAATTTTATTTTATATTTTGTTGAAATAAATCTTAAATTTTTTTTAGAAAAGCCGGGATGTGAAGCTTTAGTGTGTAGGTCATTCTCAACAAGGAAAATCATCCTGAGATATATGATCATTGATCATAGCAAAAGAAAATTGTGCAGCAAGCACCACCACAGCTCAGAAAAGGAGAGCAAATCCATTCTATTCTCCGAGTGAAGGTATATGCAAATGATTGACTAAATCGTAGCACTGAAATCAATACATATTATAATTATTAGTATATTGGTGAATTATTTATCACTCCATCATCTTCTAATCAATCCAAATTTATATTTACCATTTTGTTTTAGCTCTCCAGCATCTACCGCAACTGAAAGTATTGCTAATATATGATTGATCGAATGAGACCTTTCAATTCAATAAAAACTATTAAATTAATTCTTTGTAGTTTTTATAAAACTTTGTGATATACACATTTGCCTTTAGAAAATGCTGCCTGAATTACTTATTTTGAATATCATGATTAAAATAAAATAATAAATAATGCCACCCCAATTTTTATGGAATTGTTTTATTAAAAAGAAAGATTGCAAATTTATAAATTAGTTACTACACCGAAAAGTTTGTAATACTATTTTTTTAAATAAGGTAGAACAATAATTGTCAAATAGAAATCTTTCAAATTTGAGAGGTTCACGGACAAACCAATTCCAACCCGCAGGCTCTGGAATGCATCTATCGGCTTGCTTGGCAGTAGCCAGTATTAACTCAATAGGATTTTTAAAAAAATGGTAAGTAATACTTTATTGTGACTATACTGTTTTATCATATCCACAATGTATTTTGTTGGGGGGGTTTGTTTCTGAAAAAAACATTTATTGAAAGGGCAGTATTCAAATAACCAATTCTTTTCTTTTCAAATATACCTATATTATTATTTTTGTAAAAATAAAAGTAAAACAGCATTTATTGTCTATTAGGTATAATTCGAAGTAAGAACATATAATTTGCTATATCACTGTTCAAATACAGTTTGTATCTACTTACTAGGCTTTAATATAAATAAGCTCAGCTTCAACATTTGTTGATGGAATTCTATATTGTGCCATTAACCTAATATTATCGAAAAGCATTGTCCATAATTTATTAAAGGTTCAGAAAGATTCAATAGTAATTGGTTTTCAAGCCATTTAAAAACATGTTCTTCATTCATTTCTCACTCAACTGAGATTCATATAAAAATATACATTCTGCTCCATCAATACAACCATCTTCATTCTCAGCATGTAATACAAAATATCTAGAATAAAAACAATTTTGCATTCTAAAATTTTACATAATCATTGTAACATACCTTTTGACATAAACCATTTTGGAAAATTCAGGATTCATTAATAAAAACAAATTTATACAGTGGTTTATTTTTGTTGAAAGTTCCATAAGTCTCTTTGTGGATGTGTATCATATTTTAGTAAACTACTCAGGAACATTCTACATTTAATAATTATTGTTCTTCTTCCAATTACTGCAGTAACATTCCTAAAGTGACATGATTATCTATAAAAAAAATGTCCATGTATAATTGCCAAGTATTAAGAATAACGTAACAGAATATAATCAATACAGTTGATTGGGTATAATATTGAACTTATACATACTTGCTTCATAAACGCTGTAAATAGTATCAGGAATAAATGTATCAACTATTGCAGTATTATTATTAAGTTTCATTTATACGTTTTTTTGGATGTGACTTTAACTTTGATAACTCATTACTGCTTGTGAAAAATTACTCACAGTTCTTTGCAGTTTTTGTCACAACATAACCCCAAAAATGTCAAGGCGTCAACTGAACCTGAAATAACCATTTTAATCGCGGCAACAGCGCGCATTTTTGCCAACATAAAAAGATTTTATTAAGACTGACGTTAGTTTGAGTTTAATATTTAATTAACCTACGAGGTGTATTTGATATGAAATTAATTACGAAACCTTTCTTTAAACATATATTCATATTTTTCAATACAATGCGACCTACAAATTTCAATATTCATTGAGTTTAGAGAGGCTTAACATAGAGGATTGACAGCAGCAATCGAATGACATGATATACACGAACGTCTCTTTTTCGACACTTTGATGACGTGCAACGGTTTTTGTACTGAACGGGCTATATGTAATAATGTGTGAAGGCTCGTGTATCTTTAATACGTCATTGGTCTCAGGCACAAAATAGTTTGGGAATCCCTGCTCTAAAGGTAGGATATCAGATTCAGATTCGATCATTTCAAACGACAAAATTAACTAATTAATAAACGTGATTACTTTGACAAATATCTCTTGACATTCGAGCTTATTATTGTTTTAATAGTTATCTCCATAGAAACAAACAAGGATGGCTTTGATACTATCTAGCAAAAATAGGCCGACGTTAGATAGATAATAACCCAGTAAAATAAATTCGAAATGAAAATGAAACTTGATGAAAAATTTCTTTATTCGTCAACTGAATTACAAAAAATCTTGTATATAAAGACGATCCAAAACACTGTGTTTTTTGCACACGATGTGTTGGATCACTTCAATGGGGCCGATCAAAACTGTATATTCTGGTTGAATCTGACTCTGAATCGGAATCGGCGTGCACTGAAGAAGTTAGACTAATTCCAGAAAAGCTGCAATTGAAATAACTCCCTTTTAAAATTTATTGGGTATTATTTAGTTCCCAGGGGCTTTTTATTTTTATTTTAGTCAATTCAATTCTATGTAACGGTAAATGTCTGTACCTCACAGGGCACCAGCTCGAAGGGCTCCGGCTAGAGACTCCTCTCAAGGGTGATTTGACCCCAAGTTTATGCTGCACAAGGATAACAGAAGGGTTGTAAAAGTTGAGGGCGCCACTACCTTTTTGACGATAAAAACTACAAAAAACTAAGGCGGAAAAGGTAGAAACGCCTTTTAAATTTAAATAAGTTATTAATAAAAAAGTTACTAAAAGTCACCCCGGGCGATATCTCTCTCAACTTTTATAGTTGAGGATTTCTAATAAAAAAAAAGAATTAAAAACAAATTTTTAATTTATTCTGCCACAGGAAATGAATAACGGAATTTGTACTTTTATAGGTACTTAGCTTAGATGAAGTGGTTTCCTGGAGAAGAAGTCAGGTCTTGATCTGAACTGATGAGTTCTGTTCTAGGGCGGTATTTTGATCTAGGGCTGTATCCTGGGCTTCTATCCTTGGGCTATATTCTTCGGTTATATCCTAGACTAGGGGCTGTGCTTACCTAGAAGTACAGGTGGATCAGGGATTTATAGGAAACTGAATGTAATGGCACATTATGTTGGTCAGCTTTTCAGGTTAAATAAAAGGAAGGCAGTTATTTGAAAGTCAAAAAAATTGATTCAATTTACTGAAAGCTCTCCAACATTATATGTTCCATGTTAAAACAGTAAAAATAGCAATTATCGACTAAATTAAAAAAATATACTAATGATCCGAAAGAAACTAATAATAGCAAAAAGTTATTTATTTAGTTATATGAAAAAATATCGTGCTTAGGAAATATATGGAACCGGCACTGGCGTTACGAAAGACTATTTTATAGGTTAACGGTAATTTATAAAAATGTTATTTTATAATTAAAAGAGTTATTTCGCAACTGAAAAAGCTTGAAAATGTTTGTATAAAAGTAAAACAGTGAATTATAAAAGAATATTTGGCTTAAAACTACCATATTAGTATAAAAGAACAGTTTATGACCACGTGTTGGATTTAATTTCGTCTATCTCTGTAAAAAAAATAAAGAATGCATACGAAAATTATATCAGACAGTACTTTAGAAGAAGCTTATTAATTATAAATTATGATTTTGAACTTACCACAGCAAAATTCATAAGATAGGTACTTAAGATATGAAAGATAGCGAAAGATGATCTGTCCCCTTAGGCGGTCGATAACAGAAAGGGGTGTTTCACGTGGCGTTGTGCAAAAAAATGGAAGCGTCCGTTGGCATACGTCAATTGTCAGGGTTGAAGAATTTGGGATCACAGAACTATAATTGGATGTGGCTAGTGACGACGAGCGCTAATTAAAAGGATTTATTCTGTAAAATCGAAACAGGTCGATAGACATGTTACAACTATTCATAGTTTTCTTCCACATGCTGGACCACCATCTCCTACATACATACATACGTTTATTTTTCGTCGACCTTTGCAAAAAATGACATTTTACGTACCGAATGAAAGTCTATTTTTGACGTCAAGTACTTTTCGTCAGCAAACACTTTTCGTCCGCAAATCCTTTTCGTCCGCTAGAACGTTAACATATCCCAATATCCGAAGCTTATTTTCGTAGATTTTCTCAGAAACCTTAATACTTTAATTAATTTTGATGATTATTTCTATTCCTTTCTTGACCAGCCACTCCCAAGTAGTTGTGGCGGTTGATGATGTGAAACAATAGAATTGGAACTGGTTCATATTATTGATGTTGTAGAATAAAATAATCGATCCATATGTTTTTTTATTATTATAATAGTGCGTTACTTATCCTGTTTTGAGGAAATAATAAATTTTCCACACCTATACCAAAATAAATTCAATTTTAACTTATTTTTCTTATCCCTTGCGTTCTATCCTTACAACCTCCTTAATCCTTATAATCCTTAGCGGTTACGTATTGTTTATACTCGTGTCCTTGGCAACACATCTCACTTGTTATAATAAACCAACTAAACCGTCTAAGCCGACCGTCTTAGATTCATGATGTCATAATTCATGCTTAGTGTCAGCCATTGCTTCCGTACGGAAATGTTTCATCCAGACTTCCTTCTCCGGCTTTTGTTGTTTTTTTTTTCTTGTTTATTTTGTCATTTTGTTTTACCTACGCCGACCCGAAGTTGGCTATGGGTTTACACCAAAGGGTCTGTCACGCGAAAAAATAAATTTAGTATTTTTACGTAAGTCGGTAATTTTTAAAAGCAGTTTAATTAAAATCACAATAAACTCGATTAAAAAAGGATTATTTTGAATAGGACCCCGCACTTCTCTCGGCTTAAAATATACACTGACGAGCAAAAAATTTAGGTCACTTTAAATAATTTTAAAAATATGACTATAACAAAAACCTGATACACTTCAACAAAAATTTATATCTCAAAAAATTGATCATAGCAAACTCTCAACAATTTAACAATTTCATTAAGTACTAAAACTAATAACAAAAAATTATAGAATTTAACTGAAGAACGTATTTTCGCAATATCTATCTTTTGTCTCACACTGTATAAGAGCGTCTGGTCATATGTGTTTTGAATGGATTATACTGAAGTATCCATAAAGGTTGAAATGCAAAAGATAGATATACAAATACAGTAAAAAATAAGAGCTATTAGAGTAAGAATTTCTTTTTAAATATGTCTTGGTACACCCTGTAACCATCAATATTTCGGTGAGCAAAATATTAATTTTGAATAACTGCTACTTTCCAACTTTAACGTCCTTCATCTCAAAAACTAGTCGTGGGACTGGATGTACACTTTAGTTTGGGAGACCAAAATCTACAACATATTCAAAATTCAAAAACATCAACCGAGATCCAATTTGCATGAGACAAGTTTTGGTTTGGTTGGCTTTTAAACTTTTTCTCAGCAATTTAATTGAAATATCCCTATAGATATCGAAGAATAAATATATTATTCTAATGCTTTACAACTAAGTTCATCAAAAACAGTGACCGTTCAACTAAGAAGAAACGACTACTTCCCGGGTTATATGCCCCGATAGATATTTAATTACACTTCTAAGTTTAACGGGGTCGGTATGATCTACAAGATTTAACCAACCATTCTGGTTTGCAATTAGAAAGGACAACATAACTTGCGTATTTGCGCCTCATCAGTACAATTTATATGTTCTCCATCCGGGAGCTCTAAGAGCCTAATCTGACACTAAAATCAATACATGTCTTCCAGTAACGGAAATGTTATAGTTGTGACAATAGCGACATCTTCACCTCCAACCGCAAACCAAAATTCCGAAAATTTGAGTCTTGAGACAATAAAGTATTATTACAGTTTTCTGTAAAATTGTCGTATTTAATTGAATTATCCTTCCTAATCACAGCTTCTATTCTTTCTTAATCTACATTAATTTTTCCCACAGAAAAAATACTTAGTGCGCCCATGAAAAAATCCTTAAAATTAGAACGCAATAATTCTTGAGATGACGAAATCGTTTTTTTTTTGTTGCTATTAACTGATAAACGAATTCCTATTGAACGTTAAATTTACAACAACATTTTCAAACCATAAATAAAATATAACGTTCAAGATGCAATTATCAATATTATATTTCGGACTGATTTTGTTGATTTATTATTGTTATTGTGTCATGGGGTATGTTCCAAGAGCCAGAAATTTTACCTACAATCACATTGTTCTCAAGAGGTGTCCTGATAATCATGTAATGTTGCAAGGGTTATGCAGAAAATTTTCTAATCAATACACGGAATAGATGCGTGAGTTTTTCTAATTAATACGTAATAATTTTGAAGCATAGTTCATCTAAAGTCAGTGTGAAATCAAAAAATAATTCAAAGGACCGTTTGTGGGCCGCCAAAAGCAAGATCCTTTGCTGTTTAAGGATATAAATACATTTTTTTTGAGGTTTACATTTTAAAAATTGTTGTTAAACTTTTATTTTGTTGTCAATAATTTTTTCTATTTTATTTAATTTTTATTTTATTTTAGGTTTAAGAAGACGGAAAAACATTGTATAAATAATTTAGTGTTGGTTTTTCAAAATAAATAAAAAAAAGTTTACTAAATTTGCTGTTTAATCAAAAAAGAAACTGGAAATTGACATTTTATATAATAGCAGTTGATATAGACTGGGGAGGTTTTAAACTTCGACATGCTGTCTTGATAGAGGCATTATCTGTAACAAAAAATAATAAAAATGTTAAAAATCTTATATATATGTATAAAAATTTGCTCGTATTTTATGCGCTGTCGTATCGTTCAACCGATTGCCAACTCATTGCTTGCAATTGGAAGTACAAAATAAAAGTATTATCATCAGTACCAATCATTAATGAATTTTCATCTACACAAGATGTTGTCATTCAACAAAGAATTATTATTATTATCGATACCGATCAATGTGAGTTAAGGCGCATCTACATTATGCCGCGATTTGCCGTTGGCAAAGCCAAATTGACAAAGCCAGCGACTGTAAAATGTGTTGGCATTTATTTAGTTTAGTCGCACAATGTTCACAGAACGGTATAGATTCATCAAATTAATAAATTACTCGTTCGTCCACTCCATTTGAAAGCACGTGCTAACTGACAGACAGTCTTAATCACAACTGAAGCCGCGAGAAGCCAGTGGTTGGCACGTCCCCACCCTCCGTTCTCATTGGCTTCCTTTGAAGGAGTCCAACACTTAAGCGATTTTCAATGCCACACGGCTAGCTTATTGGCTCGTGCCAACGGTCGCGTTTACATCAAATCGGCTTTGCGAACTGACCATGCCAATGCATAATGTGGACGCGCCTTTATACACTACAAATTTTTGATAGATATGGACCTAACATGGTACTCTCAAACAAAAGATCAGACGTACTGGTGCCAAAACAGGAACACAGCAAACTCCTGGTCAAAAAACTCTTGGAGTCGCTGACTAATGAAATATTAAATAAGGAAGCACATGCGTGCAATTGGCATATATATGTCAGTTGTGCATAGAAGAGGAGGAAACAGCCTCACACTTCCAATGTGAAGCACTGTCTCATTGGAGATATAGACTCCTAGGACTAGAGTATCCAAGGGAGGATTTCTCCAAGAAGGACCCAGTGAAAAGACGGTTGAGCCTGATAAGGACTACTGCTCTCTTCATAAAAATGGTACAACCAAGAGCACAAAAAGCCTAAAGGCTGAGGTGCCGAGGACTCGAAGCCTCTTACTAGAGGTGCTATACTAATCAATCAATCAGCATGGCACTCAAAAAATAATCTCTCCCAACCTGTAAATTACTAATAGTACTACTTTTTCAGTAAAACATGGGAAACTTTAGTAGGTATATTTTTAGAAAAAAGCTATATAATAAGAATATTTCACAATATTTCACAAATCAATCATTTTTATTTATCTAAATTTTTGTTAATAAACTGTCAGCTTGACGTTGTTGATAAAATACCAATGCTTATGAAGAAAACAGTGAAAGCTGTCCATAATTTCATGCGAAACGTATCGAATTAATTTAATGAAAATCCAAGAATAAATTCTGCGGGGAAGAGAAAAAATCTTGTATACTTCACGGGATGTAAGTATATTTACTAGTCTCGAACTTTATTGCCAGCTCGGGCGCAAAATCTAGTAAATGTTACTTACATCCCTTATAGTATAAATAACTATAAGTATCAATAATCCGTATCATAATGGGGGCACGGCAAAAATTTCGCACACAGGCCCGTGACTACGTTACGCCACTGACAAATAAATAAGAGAATAATTAAATAAATTAAAAAATTAGTCTCAAATATTATTTTACCAGCCATACTATTAGGCATTATCTTTTCGTTTTTCGAAAAATACGGTGCTATTGTTATCAGATTAACGACTACCTGCTGTGGGGTTTTCTCTTGAATTATTAAGTCAAAACGAAATATCTTGGAATGGAGTATACTTAAAGTAAAACTTACTTAAATATAAGCATCGACGCAATGCCCTCTGTACCAAATTTGTTCATCAGAACATTCTTCGTTTAATGAAAATACCTTCGCCCAAGTAGTTACCACAATAGCCAGCAGAATAAATAATAAAAACGAAACGTAAAAAATTCTTATAAAAATCATTATTAATATTAAATCAACTGTTTTAATTCGCTAGTTTTACTGAAGTGCATGGAAATTTTTTTAACAAACTTAATAAGCGTTATCTGCATATTATGTAACAGTTAAAAGGAAACAGATTGGGACAACGGAAGAACCTGCAAATTAATTTGGAGGTTTTCATTATTATAAAGGCGGTACTCTGATGTTTTTTCAAAGGGTAACAATCGAAAATAAAAAATGTCTGGTATATTACCTCTAATTATTTTAATCTTTCTAATCTTGTCAAACGTAGGAAAATACGTGAAAATGCGAGAAGTACAACAAAAGAAAAATAAAGTATTACGAGGAAGAGAGATAGCAGTACGCTGCGGAAATGTTTAACTTTACTGTCTGCATTAATTCGTAGGTTTGTTTTTCTCTCTCTTCAGAGATTATGTAACTGATGTTTATTTATTAAGATTTTAAAAAAAATGTAATAGTTACTAGCTGTCCGATAAAAACTTGAAAATGCATTTTTTTCATTTAAATTTTGGTTTTTAATAAAAATAGTGATAAAGATTTCAAAATTTGGTTGTAACAAAACTTTTATGATACGCCAATGCTGCATTTTTCAGCTAATACGTTATCAACATATAAATTAATTGGCTATATTTAAAAGGTGATACTTTTTATTTTCTAATAAGTCTACTACTAGTTAAAAGTCACTATTAAAACCTAAGCAAACTGATAACTAACTAAGAAATGAACTTAAAGAGACTGTTAAGATAATTTGGTATTAATAAAAAAATGTGTGAAGTTCTCACTTTAAACTGTTAACGAAAAGTTACTAGAAATATGTTGGCAACTAGTAAATCTAATGATACAGTATTACCAACTCTCAAAATTTTCCCCCTACAGCTCCAACCAAAAACCCCTATAATTACTGGGAAAGTCCCCTAAACCAATATTATCAATCAAATAAATAATTAAATGTTATTACATTATTACAGCAATCCACAGTAAGAAAAACTATACCTATTAGGTCTGGATCTGTTTCCCAAGTACCTATTGGAATATTTTGGACAATATTTTTTCTACAACTGCTACGAAAAGTGACGTATTTCTCATACCTTACTTGATTTCAAAACCAAATATTGCTCATACTGTGAGAAATATTATTTCTCACGGCACTTTGCCCACGCCACAAAATTGTCAAAAATTTTGAAATATGGTCAAAAATTTGGAAAAATGGTCAATAATTGTCAAAAACTGTCAAAGTTTTGAAAAAATGGTTAATAATTGCCAAATACTTTCAAAAATTGTCAAAAATTTGGAAAAATTGTTAATAATTGTCCAAAATTGTCAAAAACTGTCAAAATTTTGAAAAAATGGTCAATAATTATAAAAGACTGTCGAAAATGGTCAATAATTGTTAAAAATTGTCAAAGATTTGGAAAAATTGTCAATAATTGTCAGAATCTGTCAAAAATTGTCAAATATTTTAAAAAATGATCAAAAATAGTCAATAATTGTTAAAATTCTGAAAAATGATCAAAAATAGTCAATAATTGTTAAAATTCTGAAAAATGATCAAAAACTGTCAAAATTTTTGAAAGTTGTCAAAAATGGTTAATAATTGTCAGAAACTGTCAAAAATGGTCAATAATTGTTAAAATTTTGAAAAATGGTCGAAAATTGTTAAAATTTTGAAAAAATTGTCAATAATTATGGAAAAATGTTAAAAATGGTCAATAATTGTTGAAAATTGTCAAAACTTTTGGTAAGTTGCTGAAAATTGTCAAAACTTTTGGTAAGTTGTCAAAAATGGTCAATAATTGCTGAAAATTGTCAAAATTTTCGAAAAGTTGTCAAAAATGGTCAATAATTGTCAGAACCTGTCAAAAATGCTCAAAAATTGGCAAAAATGGTCAATAATTGTTAAAATTTGGAAAAATGGTCTAAAACGGTCAAAATTTTTGAAAAATTGTCAAAATTGATCAATAATCGTCAAAAATGGTCAATAATTGTTAAAATTTGAAAAAATGGTCAATTGTCAAAATTTTCGAAAAATTGTCAAACATGGTCAAAAATTGCCAAAATTTTGAAAAAAATGGTCAATAATTATGAAAAACTGTCAAAATGGTCAATAATTGTTAAAAATTCTCAAAAATTGTCAATAATTGTTAAAATTTGTAAAAATTGTCAATAATTGTTAAAATTTGTAAAAATGGTCTAAAATTGTCAAAATTTTTGAAAAATTGTCAAAAATAATCAATAATTGTCAAAACTGTCAAAATTGGTCAAAAATGGTAAATAATTTGTTGAAATTTTGATAAATGGTCATAAATTGTCAAAATTTTGAAAAAATGGTCAATAATTATAAAAAACTGTGAAAAATTGCCAACTTTTTTGAAAAATGTTCAAAAAGTGGTCAATAATTGTCAGAACCTGTCAAAAATAGTCAAAAATTGTCAATAATTGTTAAAATTTGGAAAAATGGTCAAAATTTTAGAAAAATTGTCAAAACTGTCAAAATTGGTCTATAATTGTCAGAAATGGTCAATAATTGTTAAAATTTAAAAAAATAGTCAAAAATTGTCAAAATTTTTGAAAAAATGGTCAATAATTGTGAAAAATTATCAAAATTTTTGAAAAATGGTCAAAAATTTACGAAAAATGGTCATTCTATTGTGCATAAGAAGCAAGCTTCTATCGGCGGTCCGACGACCGCTCACCTTTTCTTTTTGTTTTACTAACCATAAAAATAAATATTAAGTTACTTTACTTGTATTCTTTAAATTTGTGCAGTTGTAGAAAAAGTATAGTGTGCAACATGTGGGGAAAGTGCTTTTCTCGCTTGTCGCACAATATACTATTTTCTTATCTGTAGCTTTAGGCATCTTAATAAATTGCTTGCCGATGGTATGTTTATGTTTGTAGTAAACACCAGGAAAGTGATCTGTGGTAAACACCATAGTGTTATTCAACGCGTTTTATGCAACAAACCGTCTTTCTCGTCCATGTGGCGCCATCCCACGGTCAGTTGGAAACCTCATTTGATCAATTCAAATTTTTTTATGAACTTTTATTGAATACAAGTATGGAGTATGGAGAGTAGTGCAATTTTAAATAAACACACAATTAAAATTTTATCCCTAAAAATACCCCCAAAAAATTCTTCCATCTGAAAAACTCCCTGTATAGATTTTTTTTCCCTCAATTTAGGGAGAAAACCCCAAATTGGCATCACTGAATGATAATAATTTAGGTTATGTTATATATATATGTGTTCGTGATTACCACAGAATTAAATTTATTTATTTCTGTGGTGACTTGACAAATTCACATGCGCACTTCAAGCTTCAAGCGTTGGTTAGGTTTAAAATCACTCGCTTAATTACTCGTTTTATTTTTCAATATTCTCCATTACAATAATTCTATTTCACAGTTTGAACCCAGATGATTTAAAAATTAAAAAATTATCATCGTCATTTAAAATGACTGCTGCCATCTACCGTTCTACTTAATATGTTTCAAAAAAGTAAACTGATCCATATATTCCACTATTGCACAGTGAAAAACTTTGTTGATAGATGGCATATTCGGCGTAGTATAAAAGAGATTGAATTGGATAGAAAATGACGTGAAAAAGATGTAAAGCTAGCGATATACATCAACCAGTTAACGAAGCAATTAATATTTTTATCAACATTGGAAGGAAAAATGCAATTTTAATTCCCAGGATTTCGTACCGAAAACTTGGGAGATGATGAAGGTTTTAAAAATAATGATAATTTTATATATAAAATTTATTCATGCCTTACCCACTGCGTTAACGAATTAGAGGCTTCTAAAGTTAGAAATTAAAAATTGTTTTTCATTTCCCTCTCTCTAGTAAAACTTTTTATAAAAAACAGCTTACCCTAGTTATAAATATCTCTGCATCTTCCTCTGATAAATTTTTGACCTTGGTCGCATCCCTTCACGGGTGCATACAGTTTAGAAGTGGATTCTTGCACTAACACCGCCAAAATCACCACAAGCAACAAAAGAGCAAAAAATCTGATAGAAAACATCTCGGTCTCTTCTACTAACTATTTTTCTTTATTGCGACTGTAAATCTTCGAGTGGATAATTGTGCTTTCAATCCCAACTATTTATTTTATACTTTCAATAATAGTTTCGGAAGTTACATCAATGAACAGACGCAATTGTAAAAGGAAGCGGTTAGCCAAATGGGAAATTCGTCATTATAATTATGCCAATAAATTATTTTCTCGGTGATTAACATCATAAATCATCGAATTTTTATCGGTAATTTAGTTTATACACATGTTTATATTGGGAGAATAGATAACAAAAGCCGTAGTTTTTTCATCGAAAATGCTATAATACATACTTTTTGTATTTTTTGGTGAATGCTCCAACGTTGCTTATATCAATTTAGACCGCTCGTTGATGTTGACTGCGAGAAATGACTTATTTTTGAGCAAAATACTGATTGATCGTGTATTAATCGACGAACTGTATGAGGAACCATTTTGCGGTATCAGTTCGAATGTAATTTTGGAAGAAATAGGCAAAGCCGAAAAGAAGAGAAGATCTGATCATTGGAAAGATCTAGTAAGGCTTAGACCATCAGAGATCCTTTTTGGTGACTAGAACCAGTTGAGGACAAATGACAACTTAACCTTAAAAAACGAACAGAATACTAAGAAAAGTAAAACTTGAAACAAAAATTGTCAAATGACTCACTCACACAAGCGACACATTCGGTCCAATTAAAAACAGAAGAAGGCTGGCAGGATGTGGAGTCTACAGTCTACTCCAGATCTACTCCAGATCTACTCCAGATCACTAAGCCTTAATGGTACAAACAGAACTGGCTGGTATCTCAATTGCCACAAAAGAACTAACCAGAATGGGAATTTCTGGCATAAACATAATAATCTGCATGTGGATTTGTGCTATTTTATTTATATATATTTGTTGTCAACTAATCGTTAATATGTATATTTTTGGCGAATTACAAATATTTTATTCATGTAATGTAGTCAAAGCTATTCTAATCAAAGATTCTAGAGCTAGAACTAGAAAACAACATAGCTTTTTGAAAAAGTTTCCTAACATTGTACATTTTAATCAGCCCCCGTACCAAACACTCAATCTATAAGTCAACAAGCTATGAAGGTAGTAAATCGCGCGACCCCTGTATATACGGTGCACGTGTTTTTGAGCGACCGTTTTCCGGCATGTCTTTATAAGCGCTACATGAAAGTGCCGATAACGAGTGAACCTACTTACTATTCATTCATTCATGTACGGTGCCAATACTGTCATTTTATTGTTTATAGTTACTATGGGAAAAGTAAACAACCCACTCCACTTGCAGCACGTATTAATTTTGCATAAATTATTATAAATTCAATTTGCCAGTTTGCCGATAATCTTTACAGTCCTTTTACGTTGTTTTCACACTACTATTTCTGTATTAATTTGGTTTTGCTTATCTGGCAACACTGTTTCAGTAACTATTTTTTCATTATTTACGGTAGACGAGTGAAAAATTTACTTTTTTCCATTTTAAAATAGAGAATTATTTTTATTAAATATTTTACAGCCCCCGTATGATAACTTTATAACTTTTGAATGAATATTTTTTATACTTCTTATGAATGATCTAGATCTACTGAGATATTTTTTATTTGCGACTCGTTACAATGTATTGATATATTAAAAAAGATAAAAAAATCCTCATTATTTTTGTTTTACAGTTGGTAGATAGCAGCCAATCAATGAACTCTCATTGCGATTAAGGATAATAGCAATGATCTCATTAAGCAGGCAAAATTTCACATCAAAAACATAAAATTTTTCCATCGCGATAAAAATATTATAAAGAAGAATGCAAAGTTTTTTTTACAAACTAAACAAAATTGAGAAAAAAAATATTTTTTAGGATAAAAAATCATGTACTAACTTCATTAGAAGACATGGCAGAAAGTTGTATGTATCAATACAATTATACAGATACATGCAATGAGAAACGGAACATAGGATTTTTAAGCAATGTATCAGAACTGCTTTTGAACTAGTCGACCAACATCAAGCTTCAACAGATTAAAAGCACGATTATTACAATCGTTTATTTGGACACCCACAATATATCGTACAATTCCCACCACTCCGTATTCTCAATTGTGGGCGGTCCTTAATTAGAGCCAGACAGTCAGTAAACAACAGCACATACGCAGCTCGCACATAACTAACAAATTTTTGAAGGAGAAGGGGGCGGGGTTTATTACAGTGGTTCTGAATCCAGCTGTCCAGCTAAATACTTGATATTCATTGAAGTGAATTTATAGAAATGTTTTGTTGGTGGACTATTTAGATCGGAGAATACATTAAACAGCTATGTTCCGTTTCTCATTGCATGTATCTGTATATAAAATGAAGATTTAAACAAATTAAATTGTTTTATTTCATCGTTTAACTGTAATGAACTTGCTAAATACTTTTAAACTGTCTAGAACCTACTAATGCGGGTGTCAATTTTAAAACTTACAATAGGCCGTATTTCGTGAACGAAAAGAGATTTCAAAAAAATTTCAAAATATTTTCTAGGGTAGAGAGGGGGAACTAAAATTACATGAGAGAGAACGCACCCACATCAACCCCCTGTATATTCTTACTAAACAATACTAGTACAGTCAATCCAGACTGAATCGAATCAGATTAAATCGAAATAATTAGAGAATTAGACAAATTAAGAAACTGGAAAATAACAAAGCATCTTTTAAGGATGGAATAGAGGCAGTATATTTATATTCAATAAGCCCCAACACTGTAAAGGCTTTGAAGTCTACAACTTATGAGTCTAAAACAGTCTGGAACTGCGAACAATCCCTTACCAATCGGGCCCATCGACCCCGTTGTAATCTAATCTAATCTAATACTGTAAAGGAAATTCCGTAATTTATAAAGCAATCTGTAACAATTCCTGATGAGCGGAAATTGCTCTAATCCATCTTTTAGATAAAAAAAGGGACAGGGCTGACGCGGATGATTTCTCTACTTCCAGTTACATACAAAATCTTCTCACAATGCCTATTTGATTGAACTTAACAACAATTAGAACCTAGCATTTGTGAATAACTACCAAGCCGGTTTCAGACCCAACAGATCATGCGCGGAACAAAGTCTTAACTCGAATTTGATTCTTAAACATGAACAAATTTAACCGTAAGTTCATAGTTGTTTTAAATATGGGAGACTAGCCCATAATAAAAACATAAGAGTAGCCCATATTGCAAAAATGTTAGCTCTTCACAATAAATAAGGTTATGTCTATAAGTAAGAAAATTAATCAGACGCTGAATTATTTTGATTATTTCCTTCCTATTAATTTTGACCAATCGCTATCAAGAATTGGTATGTCAAATATAAATTTTAAGTGGAAAAATTACTTAACAACTGTCAACTTAGCTGTCAGCAGTTTTTCCGGAAAAAAAATCGAAAAAATTTCATGCAAGTTTGACATTTAAAATGAGTTTGAAGTAATTACCTTTCCTAGCTTGAAAGTTAACTTGTTCTTATTAATTATTGTTCTTATTATTTTAATTAAAAAAAATGTTGTATTAAAATAAAATGTTTATTTAACTCAGGAAATAATCTTACCAAATATCCCTCGTGCATATCTAATTTTTCCTGTGGAAAAATTGGAACACTCGTTTCTAAGTAATCTGTTTTATAAAATAGCATGAGCGAGAGTGGTTTTAAAAATCCGAGTCGAAGACGAGGATTTTTCCACTTTGGCAAATTACTTAGAAACTCGTTTTTCCGAATTTTTCCGGAAAAATTAAATGCACTAGGGATATTACCCCCGAAAACATTGTTCATTTTCATGTAATTTCCCGAAAAATGTCCGCCAGTCAAAAAAAAAACAGACAAACAATGAGTATAAATTTTTCAATCGTTTCATACTGTGATACTTCTCCACTCACTCAATATGGAAAAATAAGAAGGGCTTCTCATTTCAAATAGCTGCTGCTGCTCAATAAATATCTGCTGAAAATATTTTTCAAAATCTTCATAGTTTTCTTTATTTTATCGCTGAACAATATTTTTTGTTTACATTAAATGACAAAGTTACATTGTCACGTTTGAATTTATCAAAGGTTATCAGAAAGATGTGAATTCAAATTGAAAAAAATATATTTAATATATATATATATATATATATATATATATATATAAATGTATTATATAATGATGGGAGACCCCAAAGGAACTGAAGAGGAAGCAATAAAAGTTCTAAGGTTGCTTCTAAGTTATTGCCTTTATTCCAAGTTCAAGCTTTCGTTTGTGATTACAAACTTCATCAGGATAACTACAAATATATGGGAAACACTCCATTACAAGTATGTTTGAATAAATCATTATGAAACACTCACCAGAATCAGCAATTAAGCTCTAAACATCTAGCGACCACATTGTAACACAAGTTAGGTCCAAACATAACCTCAACTTTTGTATTGTACATATTTATATCAAATATATGAACATGATTTGTTAAAAAACTATTAAAATCGTAAAATATATATTATACAAATTTTTTTAAATTAAAATTGACAGTTTTCTTACTAGATGAATCAAGATTACGATTAAAACATTAACATTTCTAGGAAATACAAAAACCAAACAAAGAGAAACATAGAACTATCATATGACAATTGACTTAAGTCAATCAAATTTAAAGTGATTGAAACAATTCCACAAAACTACACTATACTTACATTTTTTCTTAATAATAAATTTTATAGAATGATCAGATCAATGGTTAAATATATCTGGCCATTTTTTTTGTTTAGTAATATGTTGGCTTAATAGATATGTATACATTGAACTTAAGCTATCTACATCTTTCTTGTGATTGAGACAATTTTCATATTACGCCCTGTGATCTTTTTTATTCACATGTATACTAAGACTAGTAGCCTGTGGTTTATTTTTGCAATCACTTTTATGTAATGCTAATCTTTTTGATAATTTTTGGCTAGTTTGTCCTATGTATACCAGCCCACACTCACAAGTGATGCCATATATTATGAAAGACTTTTGTAAATTTGGTGTTATGTCTTTTACATTGGAGGAGAATAGGTTAAGTTTTTTACAATTGTAATTAGCAACTCTTATATTATATATATCCTAAAACCTATAACCTATTCAATTCACTTTTCGTTCTCTTTACGTTCACTCTTTCTTTCATGCAATTATGCTCCCCTGGTTGGGAAATTGAACTAGTCGTTAATGAATTTTAACGGGTTTATTGTTCAACAAAAAAAAGAAATGAAAAAAAACAATTAATGTCCCATGTTTCAGATACATGTATATCTCTAACTGTAAGTGACTAAAACACTATTAGTATTATGAGTTCACACACTACTTTCAAATATAAAAATTAATTAAAACTTAGAGAACCCAAAATGAACCCGAACTCTCAACCAGATGCAACCGTGACTTCCAACTCCCTGAAATGTTTCCCTTGTTCCCCTGGCTTTATGCATTTTTCCAAAGTCAGCTTTTTTAACTCTCGTTCACATGTTACTTTCTGATTGGTCTACCCCTTTTCGCAGAATCGCTAAGTCAGGTTTTTTTTCCTAGCGCGTGGAATTCTTCGGACTCAGCGAAATTGTTATTTAGCAACTCGCTTCCTGTGTAATGTTATTTTTTTCAATATGGTAAACTGTTTTTTTGACCTTTATATTTTTGCATATTAGCATGTTTGGTATATTCTAAATTAAATGAAATTTCTTATACAGGGTTATATTCCCTATGTCTCTTTATTGCCACTGTAGCGTCGATTATCCAGTTTGTGCCTTGGGGAATAGCCTTATTCTACTTGTTTTTCCCAAGAAACTCTATGGATAAAACGACTTCCATTCGAGATAATGAAGCCTACATGTGTCATGGGCTTACAGGTCTATAAAATCCTTTCCTTTAATCCTTCATTCCGTTGAAAATGAAAAATGGCATCCAGTAAAAATCGACCAAGTACAAGACTTGCAAAAATCTTAGAGCAGGAGCCTGTAAGACCCGGACCACATATGGTCTTGGTGGGGGGTTCTTGCATTTGCTCATCACTAAGACCATCTCAAAAACTAGATCAGATAGATGAAATCTAATGGCTATTTTAGATTCTGCATTCAAAAATTACCGAGGATCAGTTGAAAAAAAGTTAGTCTATAGGTCTGTTCCAATCGCAATCAGAAACGATCGGAGAATAGTCGACCATTGCAATCGGTGATAGGAATTACGCGAAAGTAAACCTGTTATTTGCTATGACTGGTTATTCTCTGATCGCTTCTGACATATTCTGATTGCGGTTGGAACAGACCTTAGAAATAATTCAGGTGCCCAAAACACCAATAAGTCAAACGCAATATTATATTATGATTCTCTTGAAATTTATTTATTCATTAAATTTATATACAAATATATTTTGTACACCTCTAAGAATTATTGTTATCGAAAAAAAAATATGGTCAAAAACCTTTTTAAAATCAGTCTACTTATTTATCAGTTTGTTTACGAGCAGGACGTTCAAGAGGGATAAACAATAAATAGTGATTAGTTCAAAAAAAAATCGGTCAAAATATACTTTTTCAACAAATTTATTTTACTAAAAAACAAATATTTACTTAATGTGGCATTAACCCATTTTAGAAGTTCAAAAAGGATTTTTTTATGGTTTTTTATTCACTAATTTATTTCATTGATGCAAGGCTGTGGCTGTAGAGAATTTCAAAAGAGAAGGTAGGGAGTAAATAGAGAGTTATTGCAACGTACGTTTTGTAGTTCCCTTAATAAACTTTTTTATTTTCACATATACGCATGCTCAGTGAGTCCAACTTTAAGGATATTCCCAATCTAAAATACAGGATTCCTGTACTTTAGTTAAATAACTTTTTAATTAAGTTCCTTTATTTTGACGGATCTGTCACCATAAACTGGATGTGCCATAAATACAAAACTGTGAATGAAACTGTGTATTCTGTGTTTATCACCTGTTTGTCGTTATTAAAACAAAGTATCAGCCACGAATTGAAATGGAAAATTAATTATTCACCTGATAAACTTAACCCTCTAACCACAAAACACAAATTCTTCAAACTTCTAGGTTCGAGATCTGTCACTTTCACAGAACATATAATTTATTCAGTTCTGTGGTTACTTTCGATTTCATTTAAACCGCTCTGCAATAGTGCACTTTTGGTATCGCCTTAAAGGATACTCTATTATCGGATCTTTTATTAAAGTCGGCGTTTTTTCTCATTTGCAATAACTCTCTAATGAATGAGGAATCTTCCACAAATTACGACACATGTTAAGGCGGGTGCCTATCTATCAGGGTGCCGATTCGTATTATTTGGAGCAATGGCCACTTAAAAATGGGTCCAAAACAAGTAAAGAAGAATAATAATGTCTACAACCACTAATAACAGTCTTTGTTTTGTTTTGGTTATATTTTGGATTTATAAGAATTTGTTGTCGATATTTCAATTTGCAATATAAAACTCAGGCAAGTATAGATATAAATTATATAGTGTTATTATTTGCGAATAATTAAGCTTTTTGAAGTTATACTTCTAATGCGACTTCCAACAAGGTTGCGTTAAACGTTAAAAAGAGAAAGAAAGATACACAAAGGTAGAAAGTAGCAGAGAGAAAGAGAGTGAGTCCATCGGAATTCGATAACAGATGGCAGTGTAAGTACTCTCTTTTAAAAGTAATTTATTAAGAGATTGTGATTTTGAAATTTCCTTCACATGACCAAAATCTTCGGCATTTATCAACAAATGATAGTGTAAGTATACTTTTTTCCTTAAATAAAGTAACTTTTAAAATGTAATTCAGAAAAGTAGAATGAACTACTTCAATGGAATACGAAAAGAAATTCAGAAAGAAAATTCAAGCATCAAGGATCAAGAAGTCCCAAGCTGAAGGTGGCAGTGAAAAATCAATAGCTGAAGGTACACTATCGAACCATAGTGATAGCCACCTACAAGAAAATAATATGAGTGTTGAGCATATTACTGCTGAAAATTGTTCAAATATGGAAACGAAAACTAATGTGACAGAAGTGACAGAAAAAAATAAAAAAAAGGTAGAAGCTGTTGTTTTGAAAGAAAAAAACTAAAAAATGAGCAAGAATGGAAGAAAAAAAAGGCTGCTATATCTAGAGATCAGCGGAAAGCTTACATTTCATATAAGGGAAAAGAAGTACTGGCAAAACTTCCTAAATTAGGAGTATTATGTAAAAAAAATTGCAGGCTCAGGAATATCTTACTGTTCAAAAACCTACAGTTAATCGAAGTGCAGCGAAGAAGAACAAATGCAAAACACCATAAAACCGTTTCCTATAAGTTCATGGTGACATGCAGTACTACATCCCAAGAGGTCTGCAAGACTGCGTTCTATTCATTATATGGAATTCCCCATTAATATTAATTGGGAAAGTATTAGTAACTTTTCTAAATTTACTTTAATTGATTTCAGTAGGCTTAAAGAAATTATTTTCTCAATGCCCAATAAAAACAGTCCAGATGATATAGGCATGGCATTTATAAAAAATACCTATTGATAAATGTTATCAATACTTCTTTAGAATCTAGAAAGGTTCCAGATGATATCAAAGTTTCCACCATTGTACCAGTTCCTAAAGTTGCAGAATCTAATAAAGCTTCTGATCTCAGACCAATAAATATGCTTAGCTGCTATGAAAAAATTTTAGAAAAAGCAGTCTACGAACAAATTGTTGATTTCATAGAAAGAAACGAATTTTTAAACAAAGTCCAATCGTGTTTTCGCAGTAAGCATTCATGCGAAACTGCTTTACAATGAATGCTGGATGATTTGAAAGGAAATCTAAATAAAAAATATGTTACTGTTTGGACCTCCAAAGGGCCTTTGAAACGGTCGACAGGAACAGACTCTTAAAGAAGTTAGAAAGAGCAGGGTTTAGTGGTACAGTATTGGCATGGATTTCTAACTATTTAACAAATAGTAGGCAAAAAATCAAAATCCATAAACTAGTGTCTGAGGAGGTAGAAATAAAACGAAGTGTACCACAAGGAAGTGTCCTAGGACCCTTATTTTTTTTATTTATATCAATGACATTGCAGACATTCAGACTAAATGTTTATTTCACTTATTTGCAGATGACGCATTCATTTAGTATTCTTCTCTAAATATAATAGATATTTGTACAATGATAAATAAGTGCTTAGAAATTGTGTTTAGATGGTGTTGCGCTAATTTATTAAATATTAATTGTAAAAAAACAAATTCATCATGATTGGTATAAACTCTTTGTCGTACAAGATCATAAAATAATGATTAAGCCTTCAAAAATTGATATGGTGTATAGATTCAAATATCTCGGAGTTATTATAGATCGACAGCTTAAATTCAAACAGCACGCAAACCATTTAATAAAAACTATTTCATTTAAAATAAATTATCTTTTCAGATGTTGACAGCATTTAACAAAGTGGTTTTATTTAATTCTCAAACACTTCACTTACTGCTCAACAGTATTATATCTCTTAAATCCAGAAGTTGCAGAATAGAGCTGTGGGAAAAATATTAACATGTCCTAAATTGACCCCTACTGTAGAAATGCGGACATCTTTAAACTGTTTCTGTACCGAACATTAATTTTTATATTTAAAATAAAAATAGGTCACGCGCCTGACTATCTCCAACATAAAATTACCTATAACCATCATGTTCACACCCATAATACAAGACTTAAAAATGATTTTTATATTAGGACCGTCAACAACAAGCATGCAACAATTAATAAATTCAATCAATATTTGTTATTTGTAAGCAGGTAATTTGGGTATATCGGGGTATTTGTTATTATTATTTTCTGTGTTGTTTATTTTATTTCAATCAATCAAAATCAAAAATCCCTTTCACCATTTAAAGGTGTAGGGTATATGTTAATGTCTGTATTATTAATAATATTTTTAATGTCTGCTCATTCTTTTTTGTTCTTTGCTAGCACCTTGGCCGCTAACCATGTTGTCTCTCGTTTCTTCATTATTTCTCCTATTACTCCATCCCATATCTGTTTCGGTCTTCCTCTTTTCCTAGTTCTTTGTACCTTGGATTCCCATACTTGCTTGACAGGCCTTTTATTATTCATTCTTTGGAGATGCCCCCTAGATCACTTTTGTTTTGGTGTTATTTATGTTCATCCCATTCTCTTTTAAAGTTTCATTCCATATGTCGAAGTTCTGTTGGTAGGTCCTTTTCTGTCCCCGTCATAATAATCAAATCATCTGCAAAGGCTCCTTCAGCGATGTTTATTCTTTCTAAATTTCTGTAGCCTATATGTAGCTTTTTCATCTTTGGTGAACATTGTTTTATAATTTCAACTATAAAGATGATAAATAGTAGCGGACTTAATCCCCCTCCCTGTCTTAGTCCTTTTTGTGTTTTGAAATTTTCTGAAATTTTATTTTCGCGAATTACACAGCATAAGTTGTTTTTATATATGTTTTCTATTATTCTTATTGTCTTCTTGCCAACTCCTCTATTTTTTAAAATGTCCCATAACGCTTCCCGTGGTACCTTATCAAAAGCCTTTTCCAAATCAATGAAACTAACATAAGCTTCTTTATCTTGCTGTAGTAATTTTTCTGCTAACAATTTAACTTGTATGCTTCTTCCTTTTCTAAAACCACTCTGCGATTCTTCTAATGTACTTTCTATATGTGGTCTCAGTTTTTTGTCTATTACTTTCTCATAAATTTTCATAGCCGTGCTAAGTAGGGTTATTCCTCTGTAATTGCTGCAATTGTGCTTGTCTCCCGTTTTATAAATTGGTACGATCAGTGCCATTTTCCAATCATCAGGTATTTGTTCTTTATCCCATGCCGTTTTGATTATTTCGAGTAGATAACTCATTCCTTTTTGTCCCAGATTTTTGAACATCTCTGTTGTAAGTTTGTCATACCCAGGAGATTTACCGTTTTTAAGTGTTCGTATAACTTCTGTTAGGTCTTCCATATTTATACCTTCACCTTTTTCTTTATCTATCAGGGTATCGTTAGTTATTTTTTCTTTTTCTGTTTGTTGTTGTCCATCTAGTAGGTCTTGAAAGTATTCTCTCCATCTATTCATTATTTCCGTTCCTTCCGTTAGCAATTCTCCATTTTTATCTTTAATACTTGTCGTGTCCGGTTTTTTTCTTGTCGTAAGCATTTCATTGTTTTGTAAAATAATTTTTGGTTCGTTTTGCTGTCACTCTCCATTTTTTCTCCAAATGCTATCCATGTTTCCTTTTTAGCCTGTAATACCAATTCTTTCGCTGTTTTTCTTTCCCTTTTGTATAATTCATAATTTTTTGTACATCTGTTACTCAAGTACTTTCTCCACATCTTCTTTTTAAGTTTTATTTGGTTTTTTATTTCTTCTGTCCACCAAGCGGTCTGTTTCTTATAGTTTTACTAGTTCCACATATTTCTTTAGATGTTTCTAATATTGTATTTTTGAAGTAGTTCCACCTTGCCTCCAGACTGTGATTTTGTTGCGGTTTTGACAGCAATTCAAACTTCAGTGTTAGTAATTCAGTGAATTTTTTGCTGTTAACTTATTTGATAGTTTATAGGCCTTCATTTATCCATATTCCAATCTTGTGTTTCGTTTATATTCCTCCAGGTTATTTGTATGCTCTTTTATTTTCGTTACTAGAAGGTAGTGGTCGCTACCAATTTCTGGTCCCCTTCTTACTTTTGTGTCTATTATTTCCTGTCTATTTCATTTTTCTACCATGTTATCAATTACTGATTTTTCATTTCTGCTTTTGCATTCCCGCGTGTATTTGTGGATCTCCTTGTGTTCAAAGAACGCATTTGTTATCATTAGATTGTTCATTGTGCAGTAATCTAGCATTCTTTCTCCATTATTATTTCTTCTATCCTCTCCATGTATACTATTATATATACTATTATATACTATTATATACTATTATATATTAAATCTTGTTTCCCAACTCTTCTGTTGAAGTCTCCTATTAAAAATTTCTTTCCTTTTGCTTCTTCTGTTATTTCTGTCAGTTCCTCCCAGAATTTATTTTTAATTCCAGCTACTTCATCCTCGTTTGGCCCATATATCACAATAGCTGTTTTTATTTTGATCTTTGAGCTCTACTGTCATCATTCGTTCTGTCCATCCTTTCCATTCTCCTTTCTTTTTTGTTTCCGTTACCGCCAATATTTCAAGTCCTGTCTTTTCAAATTCATCTACCAGCTCTTTTTCTCTTCCTGATAAACTTCTAACATTCCACGTTCCTATTTTCCATATTGCTGTCGTTTTATTATTATTTGCCAATTTTTCAGTTTTATTAATTTTTTTGTCTATTTTCACCACTTTCTTGTTCTTTTTCGTCGCTCTTGTCGTTATCGTTGGGGTTTTCCTGCTTAGTTTTTTGAATGAGTTAATTCTAGCCTTTCATTATTATAATTCCATTTCCACTCTTGATTGTTGATAATTATTTTGTTGTATCCTATTTCAACAGAATTTCTCTTCTCTTTTTCTTCCTGTCCTCTTCTTCTGATTAACCTCTCCTTTTCCATTTCCTTTACTGTCTTATCTTCGTTGATGTATATTCTACCTGTTGCGTTTTTCAACTTATGCTTTTCATAAAATTTTCTTTATCTGCATAATTCTCAAATTCTGCTAAAAATGTTTTTCCCCCAGTTTTCGTGCTCTTTTTATTTGCGTTTGGATGCCAATTTCATTGCACAACACATTTCCTATTTCTTTCTTAATTTCTTCTGAATCATTGGTATCTATTTTTATTCCTGTAACTATTATATTACTCCTTTTTTTTTCTTTCTCCAACCATTCTATTTTTTCTCCACTGTTTTAACTTTTTCATTTATTTCTTCATCTACTTTTACTAATTTCGCATTCTCCTGGTTTAACAGTTTATTTTCTTCCCTAGTTTTTTTATTTCCTCTTTGATCTCAGTTTGTTCCTGATTACTTTTCTGCTGTTTATTTTATTTACATATATTATATTGTGAAATTGCATTGACTGTGTATTAGTTGTTTTTTGACTAAATGAAGCATTTATATGTGGTTCATGCAAAACGGTGCTCCTCCACATTTTGTAGTAATCGTACAGTAATCTCCACACTCATGACCCACAAGATCGCAGTGAAGAGCCTGATAAACCCACTCAATGCTAACCTAACCTACAGAAAAGTCTAATATCCACTCAAAAGTTGCAACCCCTTTCCAGCAGAACTAATTGATATTCAATCTTCATGGGAAAGAGCCACTTAGGTATACATACGCTTGTTTTTTTATTTGTTTCAAACTCTTCCTCGGATTATAAGTCACATCTTTTATTTTATAAAGGCGTACCGTGAAGATGTGTCAAAACTTGACATGGGGATAGAGGGGTAGGCGTAATTTATGGATGGCACCTAAATACCAAAAAAAAACATTTCTAAGGCTTACGCAACAATCTCTTTAGTTTGCTGCTGAACCAATTTATTGATTACAATAAACAAAATATAATTCGTAATAAAACGATGTTCTACAATTTCAACATTTTGCGTCAGACTATACAAACTGACCTTTACATTTTCTACGTATTAAATATCCATCGGGTGCCTCTTTGTCTCTTTTCGCCAGATATCTTTCGAAACTTGTGAAAATGATTATTAATATTGTGTTACTGCTAACTGATAAATAATTAGTGAGATCATCAACGTATATACTTTATCACATTCAACAAAATGTTATCGACAAATTCTTGTAAGTAAATTGTTTTTAGCACGTGTTCATCTGTTTAATTGAAAATTCCTCTCCGGTCGGAATATTTGTGAGTTATTCACCGTTCTACGAGGGTTGTGGTATTTTTATAAAACAACATTTTTAATTACTTTTATAGTCAACAGAATAATAATTATAAATTAATTTAACTAAAGCTGGGAATTTTGGAACCGTAGGCGATACACAGTTTACACTACAGCTACACTTTACACTATCTTACGCGCGTTTCGATAAACAAGTTATCTTCTTCAGAGACTGAATTTCCTTTAAAAAAGGTTCAATAAGTTGTCTTTTAACAAGCATATAACAACATAGTTGGCGCCAAAAACGTCAAAATTAACTATCATGTTTAGTTAACTTAACGACAAAGTTTCAGACCGCTTCGTTTAAAGCTGTACCTGATCTGAATTTTGATTTTGAAGTTGATGAGTCAGTCGAAAAATGGAATTATGCCGAGAAAATTTTCGAGCAATAATTTTTTACAATTTTCGAAGAAGATCGACATGTCACATATCGTGAAATTGGAGCATCATTAGGCATTTCAAATACCACAATTAGTTGAATACCGCATCTGTTGACAGAAAAACAGTAAGCAATTAGAGTCAATTGGTGTCAAAAAACTCTAAACCGGATTAAAGCAGGAAACTCAAAAAATATATATACAGTAGTGAGGAATCCTGGATTTGCTCTTATGATGAATGATCCTCTACCAAGACACAGCTCGAAAAGGAATTGAGTTTTTAAAGCAAGAAGAGATCGAATTGTTGGACCATCCTCTATACAATCCGAAACGACTTTTTTACTTTTCCAAAAATTAAGAATGAACTGCGTGGTGAAAGGTTCCAGTTTCCAGAAGATTGAGTCAACGTCTTCAAAAACTCTATCTATTTCAAATGTACCAACAAGCGAGTGGAATAACTGCTTCCAGAATTGGTTCCAAAGGTGCATTTCTATTCGTAGCGAATACTTTGAGAATAGTGTTTAAAATTGGTGTTGAGAGTTCTGGGTAGGAATGGAGAACTATCGATGGTTTATCGATAACTATCGATATTTTTGACTATCGAAAAAAATCGATAGTTTTCGGTACTATCGATAGTCGAGATGTTTAGGTGAAGAATATAATAGTTATTTTGAAAGCTGTATGGAGTAAAAATGCTATCAAAAAATGGGACAGAGAGAGAGAGATAAAGGGAGAGAGGAGGCGAGATGGGATAGAGAGAGAGATGGGATGGAGAGAGATAGGAAAGAGAGAGAGAGGGATGGAAGAGAGATAGAGATGGGAGAGAGAGAGGGAGAGCGATGGGATAGAAATGGATGGGAGAGAAAGATGAGAGATAGATATGGGAGAGGGAGAGAGAGAGAGACAGAGAGAGAAATGGGAGAAAGATAAAGAAATATGAGAGAGAGGGATGGGAGAGAGATGGAAGAGAAAGATATATATGGAAGAGAGAGAGAGATAGGAAAGAGAGAGAGATGGGAGGCAGATAGAGATAAAAAAGAGTGAGAGAGATGGGAGTGAGAGAGAAGGGAGAGAGAAAGAAAGAGAGAGATAGGAAAGGGAGAGATAGGAAAGGAAGAGATGGAAGAGAGAGAAAGAAAGATGAGAGACAGGGAGAGAGATGGCAGAGAAAGATATGGAAGAAAGAGAGAGATAAATGGGAGAGAGATAAAGCGAGAGAGGAGGGGAGATGGGATAGAGAGAGATGGGATGGAGAGAGATAGGAAAGAGAGAGAAAGAGATGGGAGAGAGAGAGAGAGAGGGATGGGAGAGAGATAGAGATGGGAGAGAGAGAGGGAGAGGGATGGGATAGAAATGGATGGGAGAGAAAGATGAGAGATAGAGATGGGAGAGGGAGAGAAAGATGGGAGAGAGAGAAAGAGAGAGAAAGAGAGAGAAATGGAAGAAAGAGAAAGAAATAGAGAGATAGAAGAGAAAGATATATATGGAAGAGAGAGAGAGAGGAAAGAGAGAGAGATAGGAAAGAGAGAGAGATGGGAGACAGATAGAGATAAAAAAGAGTGAGAGAGATGGGAGTGAGAGAGAAGGGAGAGAGAGAGATAGGAAAGGGAGAGATGGGAGAGAGAGAAAGAAAGATGAGAGACAGGGAGAGAGATGGCAGGGAAAGATATGGAAGAAAAAGGGAGATAAATGGGAGAGCGTTAGAAAAGGAAGAGAAAGAGAGAAAAACGGGAGGGAAAGAATCAGAATCTAAGACGGATTCGGTAATGTTCGCGACCCTTGGAATTTTGTAACGCATTTTTTTCTTATTAGAAAGCCCCCCATTGCTTATAGAACACTCTTCTATGAGAAAATTGCTATTAAAAGTACAAAAAATCCGCCATTTCTTTTCCAATTTCTGACAATTTTTGACAATTATCGAACATTTTTCAAAAGTTTGTCAATTATTGACCATTTTTGACAATTATTGACCATTTTTCAAAATTTTTGCCAATTATTGACCATTTTTGACAGTTTGTGACAATTATTGATCATTTTTCAAAATTTTTGACAATTATTGACCATTTTCCAAAATTTTAACAATTATGGACCATTTTTGACAATTATTGACTATTTCTGATAGTTTTGGACAATTATTGACTATCTTTGACAATTTTTAACCATTTTTCAAAATTATTGACCATTTCCGACAGTTTTTGACAGTTTTTGACAATTATTAACCATTTTTCAAAATTTTGACAATGTTTGACCATTTGTGACCATTTTTGAGAATTATTGACCATTTTTCAAAATTTTGACAATGTTTGACCATTTGTGACCATTTTTGAGAATTATTGACCATTTTTCAAAATTTTGACAATGTTTGACCATTTGTGACCATTTTTGAGAATTATTGACCATTTTTCAAAATTTTTGACAATGTTCGACAATTATCGACAATTTTTCAAAATTTTAACAATTATTGACCATTTTTGACAATATTTCAAAATTTCTGACAATTTTTGACAGTTTTTGACAATTATAGACCATTTTTGACAATTTTTCAAAAATTTTGACAAAGTTGATACGATGTTTTGAAATAAATATATATATTTATGTATATTTTTAACATTTTGACAAAAATCGTACAATGATGTTACCGATTGTAAAACTATCGATAATAATCGATAGTAAAAATAGCCCTATCGATAAATATCGATAGTCGGAACTATCGATAGTTTTGCATTCCTAGTTCTGGGTTTAAGCACGTGTTTAAGCCGTTTAAACTTGTTTGTGCGAGTAATTGAGCGTCCGGCTCACCTTCGGGCAACGGTGATACACGATTGACTATATGGTTTGAGTAAGTTTTGTGGATTTTTCTAAGGTAAATGTGTAAAATTCATTGTTTTAATTTATTTTCAAACAATTATTTTACAAATCATGGGTACTAAAGAAGAACAAAGGTTCCTAAAAATTTTTGAAGAGTTAGAACAAGAAGAATTGTTACAAGAACAAAATAAAATTCCGAAAGAAGTGCTTGAAGATGAAGAGAGTGACGAAGATTGCGTTGAAAACGCGCTAAATAATGAAACAGATTCAGAAATGTCTGCGAATGAATCAGGTGAGCTGAATTTTACTCGTTGGTCAGAAGATAGTCCAAATTACGTGGGAAAGTTCATCGTACAGTAAAAACCAGTCGTACAAAGCGCCATAACTTAATTTACAAGTTACGCTTTCGAGATGTTCTGAATACTGATATTGATGAAATCAAAGCCATGTTTGGCCTAATGTATATGGCAGGAGTTCTCAAGGCAAATCATATTATGGAACTCTGATGGAACTGCTCCAGAATTTTTCAGAATGGTTATGTCTAAAAACAGGTTCTATCTACTTTTACGAGCCTTTCGATTCGACGACATAAGAAGTAGGGAAGAGAGGAAAAAATTGGATAAACTAGCACTCATAAGACAAATATTCGAGTTGTTCCAAGATAACTGTCAATCTAGCTAACACCAGGTGAAAATTACACCATTAATGAGATGTTGGAGGCTTTTCGGGGTAGATGCAGCTTCCGTCAATTCATACCAAATAAGCCTAGTAAATATGGTACCAAAATTTTTTCATTAGTGGATAGCCGAGTGTTTTATACCATAAAGATGGGAATTTACACTGGAAGGAATGATTCATCAAGAGTAGTGCGCCGTTTATTTTAGCCAATCCATAACTCAGGATGAAACATTGTTTGCGAGAAATCGTTTACTTCAATCCCCCTTGCTATTGACCTACTCAAGCATTATAGACTAACTTTGGTTGGCACCCTTCGAAAGAATCAAAGAGAAATTCCGCCATTGTTTGTAGCTACCAAAGAAAGGCGCATCTGCAGCTGTATGTTTGGATTTGGACAAGAATGTCTGTTAGTATCATATGTTCAAAAAAAAAAGTCTTGCTTTTGTCAACTATGCACGAGGATGATGCCATCGATGAAAACATCGATGAATACAAAAGTGAAGTTGATAAGGTGGACCAACTAAAAAGTCTGTAGCAAAGATGATATGTCAATATCGAAATAATTATAAATGATATTTTAAAGTTTTCATTGGTTTTTCATTAAATAGTGGAATTAATTATAAACAATTAGTTTAATTTAATAATGTAATCAATTTTACTTACAATTATTTTTTATATTCGTAACACTTATCATTTATCTCAACGAAACCATCTCCACAGGGTGGTCTATATTCATTTCTTTTGTGGTTATTCGTATTCTCACGTAAAGAATGCGATGCAACTCCAAAAAATAATTCCAATAATGTAACAAAGAATAAAAATACCACTAACAATTTACCAGACATCTTCGACTAACTTAAAGTAATCTACTAAACCTTGTACCTATTTATTAGCCACAAAGATAGTCGTGCGAAATAAAGTAAATAATTATCATAAATTCAGCATAAATTTCGTTACACCAACAACAACCAATTACACTTCATTGATTAGACTACAAATCGCGAGGATAACTATTCAACTCATTCTGAATTGAATTTGGGAAATTTTGATGCCAAAAGTTTGGTTACTTTAGGCAATGCATATGCGGAATTAACTGCTTTTTCTTAAGATTATCGGGCCTATATAATGAGTCTTAAGTGTATAGGTTCATTCATTTATTCGTTTGGGTGGTGCTCAACATCCCAGACACTTGAACTTGAACTTCTATGAGTCAGCAGTCTGTCTCAAATTGCATTAAGGAAGTTTCCACATTGCTTACAAATATAGCAGGAAGATATATACAGTTTCCAGTAACAGAGGATGAGAAAATTAATGTTAAAAATGGGTTCTATGACAAATTCAACTTTCCGGGCATTATAGGTGAAATTGATTGTACCCACATTAAGATTTTGAGTCCAATTGAAGAAGAGCATAACTATGTTAATCGAAAAGGATATCACTCTATAAATGTCCAAACAGTAAGTTTGATAATGCTACAGGTGGAGCGAAATACCTCATGCAGTAGGTATACATGCATTGATATCTATTTCATTTTAGAAGAATAGTAAATTGAAATTATTTGTTCTTTTTACTAAAAAATTTACTGTATGAGGAACATATGCAACCCTGCAACATATATATGATTAACTATTGTTATACTTTTGCTTAATAAAATCTATTTTTCTTGCAGATATGTGACTCTAATTTAAAGATTTTATCAATTAATGCACAACATGGAGGAGCTACCCAAGATTCTTATATATGGAATACATCATCAATTACAGAGGTGTTTTATTAATGGTGATCGAGGATCTTGGTTAGTAGGAGATTCTGGATATTATCTTCAGCCTTGGTTGTTGACTACTATACCAAATGCAGATCCTGCAACTCCAGAGGGTAGGTATACGAGAGCACAATGTTCTTCTAGGAACACAATCGAAAGATGTTTTGGGCTACTGAAGCAGATATTCAGATGTTTAGATGGAGAACGTACATTACGGTATAGCCCAGAAGAAGTAGCACATATGGTAACTGCCTGTGCAGTATTACATAATATATGTGTAGAAAATAATATTGTTGAAAACTTTGAAGACCTTCCTGCTGAAGATGCTGCTCCCATTCTACCCCCTTTGCCTAGACCTAATATACAAGATCAACGTAACCCAATATTAATTCAAGGTGAAGCCACTCAGCGACAAGTAATCAGTTATAAATACAGATTTTATGTTTATTTTCTTGTATTTTTATTCATTAAAATGATAATTTAGTTTATACTTTGTTTACTTTCAAGCTTCTGTTATAAATACATATATTTAATGTCTGTTTTCTGAATGTAAACATTATTGTAATAATACAAAAAATAACTTCCAAATTTACACGTTGAATGTCTTAATCAACAGAAGGGACGTCAATTGTTTCAAGAAAATATTGATGATCAAGTTCAACACTTGAAGTTGAGGGTTGATGTATATTTTCCTCAAGGTTTCATGAGATAAGCCAACCTCTTTTATTTTGGGATTTCCCACACATTTCCAGCCAACTATGGACGTTAATCTTTCCTCCTGATCAGTTAACTTGATATCTATTGGAAGCCCACCTCCAATTTGCTGCTGCGAATTTCTGATTAATGCAATTTTGTGTTTAATTTTATATTTCCAATCGGCCAATGCGACTTTCCATTTTCTACGGGTTTTACCCCTAGACCTAGGCTATTTAGTCGGTCTGCGACCTCTTTCCACAACTCTTTACTTTTTTTATTGTATTGGCGTTTTGGCAGTTAAATTTGCCCGTTATAAGTTCTGGGTGATCTTTTAAATAATTTAATAATACATCCCAATGTTTGGTATGATCTCTCATCCTTTTCTGCTGTTGTGACTCCATCTAAAATATAAAAAAACAAATGTACAACATACCTACTACAAATAACTTTCCTTGTATAAAATCGTTAGGGATATTCCCTTATTTCGATTAATATTTACCTGCATATATATTTTTGTTTATAACAATAACAAAAGAATTCCAATTCAAAATTCAAGTGTGCTAAAACCAAGTTTAAATGGAAGAGTTCTATATAAGGTCAATGTAGCCAACACAATAAAATAAAATGATCAAAATGACATATGAAATGGGGTCACTGAAAGGGTTCACCTATTGATTTAATTTTTCAGTTTTTCAGATATAAACCATATTTTATGCAATATATCTTGTACCCGAATGATAAAAAGCTCGATTTAATTTAGGGTGTTTTGCTGTCTAATGTTTACCACAAATGTCACAGGAAACTGTCAAAATTGTCAGTGCAAGCAGCATAGGCGTAGTTTTAGTATTTGTTTTGTATGTTTTAAATTTTCAAAATTAAATTATAATCCACTGGAAAGACATATATAGACTCCGTTTCACGTAAGAAGAAGCCACTTGAAGTTGCAGTCGTATGCGCGAACTTGTTGTCAAAACCAGTGCCATATTGTAAAATTGACATTCGACTTCAAATCAATAGCGTGACGTTTCACATTTTGTAGGTTAACACAAAATTAGAATAATGTGGATAATTTATCCTTTAACACCAAACAAGTATTTAAGGAGGCATGGTTTTAGATCAAATAAAACACACAACACTCACAGATAAACTAGCTAAACATCGTGAAATATTAAAAAATCAAGAATATTCGACAGTTAATCATACACAACCTCAAACGTCAATAATAAAATGGCTGTCGGCATGAAAATCGTTTGTAACGCCAATGGCATGAAACGGACGTTACGAGGCGATATAGATAAACAAGACCAATTTTGGTTTCTGCGCAAGTCAGTTGGCAAACTTCAAGTGGCTTCTTCGTATGTGAAACGAAGTCTACAAACGAATAAAGTTTATAAAAATAAAACCAGGCTATGACAACCAATGTTATGTCGTTGACTTTGACAGTTAACAGACAGGCCAAAAGCCTTAAGAAGCAAAATTCCCTAACCTAAAACGAGCTTTTTATCTTTTGGTTATATAGTAAAACATCGAGTATATCCGAAAGAAACAATAAGTAAGTTAAATGGTAACCCCTTTCAGTGACCCCCATTTCTTATGTCATTTTGATAATTTTAATTTATTGTGTTGGCTACATTGACCTTATTTAGAGCTCTTCTATTGAGATCGTACTGGACAAACGTCAACCTTAGCTTTATCGAGTGATGCTACTTGCCCGAAAAGTTTCGAGTCGATTTTTACGATAACTGTCGATTATCGACTTCGTAACGAGGATCTGTGTTACCGTTCTATTCAGTAAGTAGGAAAAGGAGGCAAGACGACAGGGGAAAGGTATGAAGTCGATGGATCGTAGTGGCATTGCTGGGTCCTAAAATTTTTAGTCCAGCCGCTTCCCAGGCTAAAGAACCATTACCATTACCATGCCATTACCTTTACACCTGTCGTGCCCTTTAGCCCAACTCAGGATAATATTGTTATCTACCGAGGCGTTAGCTAAATCTTGGTGGCACTCTAATACTAGCCCTGATGTAGCACGTAGTCTGTTCAAGGCTAATAGGGCTTGTCTGCTGTCAGTGCAGATTGTTATGTTTTTGCCAGAAATTCATTTTCTGGTTAGTTCTTTTGTGGCAATTGAGATGCCAGCCAGTTCTGTTTGAACCACGCTAGTATTTTTCCGCATTCCCCACTTAATTCTTAGGCTAAGTGATCTGGGGTAAACTCCACATTGGTTTTTGAGCCGTCTATATATATTTGCAGCATCTGACTCTGTGTTCTGTTTTATTTGTATTATGTAGGGTTTATTAAACACAAACTTGGGTTCAATTGCATCATTGACCGCCTGCAGCTGAGGTAGCGCAGTAAGCGCTTCTCGCCATAGGCTTAGCCTCAATTGACCCACTCCTACTTCGGGGTTTACACCAGCCGTGCGCAATCGTAACATAGCCGTTAACGCAATCTCTTTGACGTACAAGTCCAGAGGAGTCAGACCAATAATTAATTCCATCGCCGCGGTTGGTGTTGTTCTCACGGCTCCTGTGATGTTTAAACAAGCCATTCGCTGTATTTGATATAATTTGTCCCCATGCAATGGCTCCGTACGTTATCATAGGTCTCATGATTGCAGTGTAGATCCACGTGACCACACGGGGTGAAAGACCCCATGTGCGTCCCACTGTCCTCCGACATTGCTCATAAGCCAAATATGCTCTTTTTGCTCTGCTCTGTAGGTGAGAGTTCCATGTTAGCTTCCTGTCGAGGGTAATACCATCTTCATAGAAGTTTAGTTTGCTATTGAAGATTTCGGGGGGCTTTAAGCCCGATAATCCTCTTTTCCTGGTGAAAAGGACCATCTCAGTCTTTTTGGGATTGATCGACAGTGAGTGTTCCTTACACCATGTTTCTATTAATTTGAGCCAATCCTGCGCTCTATCGCATAGTCTGCAAGATAACTATGTCATCTGCGTATGCGATTGTGTAGAATCCATTATTGTTGAGGTGATTAATCAGGGTATCCAGGACTATGTTCCAAAGAAGGGGTGATAAGACCCCTTCCTGCGGACATCCACTCATTATGATGTCTTCTACATTGATACTTATTGCTCTACAACAGAGAATTTTGAGTATACATTCCTGGAGATAAGTTGCTGGGTAATTGCTGGGAAGGTTGTTTTATCAAACGCTCCCTCAATATCTATGAATATACCCAGGGTGGGTTCTTTATTGTCCAATGATCTTTCGATTCTGCCAACCACTTGGTGAAGGGCCGAATTAGTGGTCCTTCCCGGAGTATATGCATGCTGATTAGGTCCTGGTAACTTGATAACGGCTCTGTTTGATATTTTCGTAAACTCGTCAAATAGTAGGCAAAACTATGTGTTTTCATATAATATATATTGCAGCTTAATGTTTCTATTATTATAACAACACTGCTACAATAGTTTAAAAGCACTTACCTTAGAGCAGACATCATTAAAAACACTTTCAGTGGTCAACTAATTCGTCTGTACTCGACTCGACGCACTGAGAGCAGGAGTGGCATTAAAAATAAATGGGGGGAATCATTATGCCCGCAGGGATCATTTTGGGCCACTCTCCCCTAATTTGGCTATGGGGGTCTGCGTTATCAGTTCATTTTGGAAAAGGAGTCTCTGGCCCAAAATAGTTTGGGAATCCCAGTCTAAGACCATAAAAAATCTCAATATGACATATCATAGGTTACAATTTTAAAAAAGTAGTTGTTTATTTATATCAATATTTATAATTGCTTTTAGAACTAATTCATCGACATCCTTCGTATAAAATTCAGCGAATCTAAAAGGAAAGTTTCCAAAACAGATAAGATAATTATAAAATATACATTTTGTTGTAGAACGCGGTTCACATTTTTGAAAAACACAACTCGACTTAATTAATGAATGTTCTCGATAATAATATTATAATGGTTATAATAATAATTGTTCTAAAATAAATATGAAGAAAAAAATTTGCGCAGGCTGTTCTATTAGGTTTGCTCCACAGTATTCACCTAAAAAATGGTATAGAATGTTGAAGTAAAATTGTATAATGCACTATATTTTATATACGACCAAAAAAAGTTGAAATAAATATCAGTACGATTAACTTACGTTTAGAGATTAATTATTTTTTGTCAAAAACTTCAAGACACTTATTACCGACTTCTATGTAACCATCCTGACAGGGTACGTTGATTATGCTTCCAAATTTAGGAGTAGGGTTGTCGGGTATGTAAAAACAATTAATTGTAGAAATAAGTGCCACTATCACCAGCAATATAAAAAATACTTTGAGCATTTTAGCAATTTTTATCGACTAATTCAAAGGTAGGTTTTTTATAAACTGCTTTATCAAATAAATTGAATATATTTTATAAGATATTTAGTTATTGCAAGATAAATATCACAATATCAACAATGACACAACTTTATCTAGAACTGTGAGTAAGTAAAAGGTGTGTTAATACATAATACAGGGTATTTATTTCAACAAAATATTTTTTGGACGTAAATATTTATTGTTTATTCCGTTTTTGTTTTGTTTTTTGAAATAGCAGACTTTTGGGGACCGAAAACCTTTTGCAGCATCAGCATCAATGTAATATTGGAAGAAATAGGCAACGCCGAAAGAACCATTGGACCACTGGTAATATCTAGTAGTGCCTTAGACTATCAAATATACTCCAGGTAAACTTCAACAAATGGAAGCCTAAGCCAGAGCTTTGACAGATATCCTGACTGGACAATACCTCCCGAAGCTCAATTATAGTGGAGCGCATAGCCCTACAGACTAATAGGCTACAACACCTTGGAGACTGCTGGAGAGAAAAGGGATATTTACCTAAACTGGTGCAGGTGGATATCCTAAAATTTCTCCAGGAAATAGGACTAGAAAAACTAGTACTTTCTAAAGACTTTCAGAAACTGAGTAGAAGAAAGGGTCTCAGTAAATTTTACCCCACTCCAATATATTGATATGAATTTTGAATTTATAGTGTTAATATGTATACTAATTTATTTGTTATAATATATTTATTTGGGCGCCAATTAATATGAATTTTAATTTAAATTTTAGTGATATCATACATCACTCACCTTTTATGATGAACCTCAGGTTGGGTTCATGGGCCTAATGCTCACTTAGTTTCTTTTTTTAAATTTATTATTTAACATATCCTCAGGCCGGTCCTGTTTCCTTGCCCTTGAATAATAGGAATTATCTAACTGTGAAGCAGTTTTGCCAACTTTATAGGAAGAAAACTCTTTATATGTGAAATATGAAATATTATTTAATTTATTTTCTAATGAGCGGCGTATTTATACAGAATTGATAAGTAAGGACATAAGGAACAATTTAAAAAACTTATCTAAATGATCTTTCGCTCAAAACATTCTCACTAAATGAAGTTTTTATATCTAATAAATATATGAAATTATGCAACTCTTTTTACATGTACCACTAAAAACCAAAGACAAAATAGAACATCTGTTTCTAACAGATTCTATATACAAAATGGACGATATTGTAATCGTAACGAAGAGGAATAAATATCAAGTTCTGGATTTATTCACATGCACGTAAGTTTGATGATTTAATTTATACTTTATGGAATACCTTTTATCTTGTATTACTTTTTGAAGATTGGATAATTACTTCTTCTCTGTGTTTTAGACCTTTCTGGGCCTTGGAGTCCCTCGTAGAAGTGGCTTCGATATGGCTTCGGGATCGGCTTGGGAAGATTTTCAGTTCTGCTTACCTCTCGGAGTTTTCACTCATGGTTTATTTAAGGAATTTAATATTTACAGTGGTTATTTAACATCTGTTTTTAACAGGCACTTGTAAGGAAGGTTAGTAACACAAATTCACTTTATAGTTTCACTTTTTAACATAACGTAGCCTAATTTTATCTCAATTTTGTAACATGAAAAAGCTTATACCTCTCAATTCTGTATCTTTTTTCGTAACTACCCGTTTCTAATCAATAGCAACGTATCAATTTTTTTTATATTCAACAACCATATGTCTCTTTATTTTAAGTTTTTCTTTATTTGCTGACCAATTAAATTAATTTAATAATTTTTGATTTCTGTTATTTGACTTGATTATTTTATAATTTGATCTTTTTCTGATATGAAAGTTTATTTTTAATGTCTCCAAATAATTTATTATTGTTTTTATCTTTTAGTTAAAAAATTTTAAAATTATTTGACATCTGTTTTAATTTCAGTTGCCATGTCCTTTCTTCCGTTCGAGTTGACAAATCTAGATTCACACCTTGTTAAATATGTTCATAAGTGTACTTTTTTTATTTTTACCAGTGTCAGATTTTATAACCTAACTAATAATTTTTAATTTTCAGGTTCTTTCTTTTTAGATTTATGATGAGCCAAGAAACTTTTGCAAAGCTTTTGAAAATTCTGAAACTATGTGATAGGATTTCAATAAATTAGAGAAAAGTTATAAAGCTTCCCGTTTAAAGTTTGGGTTGTAAATATTTGTCAGGTGATTTGTTTATATTTTATTCAGAGTTTATACTGAAATAACCCTTGTTTGGTGTATGTGTTGTATGATTCCACTTTCCATATCAATATATACATACACTTTTTTTAGAGCTGTAAAGTGAAAGGTGTGTTAATATAATACAGGGTGTTTATTTATACAACATATTTATTGGATTTAAATCTTTATTATTGATTCCATATCTTTTTTTTCCAATGTAAAAAATATATTAGGAAATTAAAAGAAAAATTAAGATTCACTTTTAGCGAACCTGATAAAGTGAATGATCTTTAACCGGATGTAATTATTTGGAAGTGATTTATTTTGTTGTGATTCTCTTTGTTTTGACGAAGTTTACAGTATAATCGAATAAAAAAACAGGAAATGTGGATCGAGTATTTGTAAATTCGAATGAATGCTAGTGGTACAACAATAAAAATGTTGGAAACGTTAAGGAAATAGAAAATGGATAGCTTCCAATGCTTTAAACAGATGATGAAAGCTAGATTTATGCGCAAATAAACCAGCTATCAAATGTAGGGGACTTCCAAATTTTACCAAAGCTGCTAATGATCGCCTGCTCCTTCGACATAACTAGTACCAATAATGGCAGAGGCACCAATGGCTCTAAAAGTGTGCAGAACTCTGACAGGGAAAAATTAGGATTACAACCCAAATATCCTGAGGTGGATGTATAAAGTCGTAGTGAGACTAATATTCACTTCAAGCAGACACTTATTGTGTAATCAGCTCTCAAACACCATTTGGGGACCAGATCAGCTCCAATGTAATGATGATCTGACCATTGGAAAGATCCAGACAAACAAAGAGAATCCTGGGAATCTGCGATCAGTTGAATGCCTTAGCCAAAGTAATACTGCACTAATAGTTTTGATAGGTGTCCTAAAAGAACACTGCCATCTGAATGAGCCCCTCGAGAAGCTCAAACAAGAATGACATATTTGCGGAATGCATAGCTGTACGTACTTCCAGGTTACCTGGGAGACTACTGGATAGAAGAGGATCATTAAGGTGCTTAAACTGAAGCCAGCGGATATCCCAAAATACCTCCAGGATATACGACTACTAGTCGCTGAGACGTTTCTCAGAAACTGGCTAGAAAAAAGTTGACACAATAGATCTTTTGGGACTCACTGAATGTCACCTCAATATACATGCATTCATACAATACCAAAACTAGAGTCTCGTTTTGTATGGGTTCCGCGTTCCCAGGCATGGTTTGAAAGTTTGCGATTTTTGTGATCTGGGGGGCCGTAAAAAACATACCGGGAAAGTTCTGTCCGAGAACTATATAATTTTTTTCATTGATGACATGTTTGAACCTGCCGTGAACACAGAAAAAATTCTGCCCGAGCACCATTTAACATTTGTTCCGTCTATGGGTTCCAAGTAACTATCAGTCTGCCATTGCTTGGGGGTGTCAAGGGAGGTCTAAACTATCATATGAAAAAAAATTCCGCGATCACTGCATGTCGTTAAAGATCCCGTGGGTTCCGACTTGTCCCGGTAGTTATAATTAGGTTTGTTCCAACTGGCATTTATGAACCGTACTGGAATCGTTTCGAGTACTGTATAGTGCGCAAACTCAACTCAACTTTATCACCCCTTCCAGAAGGTACAGTTTGTATACCGTCCCAGCAGTCCAAGAACGATACTTTAATCAGTTGGAACGAGAAAGAAATACAGCACTTGCTCGGCACATTTTCTGTAGGCAGAAATTTGAATTTGGGCTCATAATAATGAAAGCTATCGATTAGTATGGGTTGTGTCTTGGACTATTAAGTTCTCCGAATTACCAACGACGCAATTTTTCCACGAAAATAACAATTTACAATGAAAAACGGTTTTTATTTATCAACAAACCTACGACGTTGATTGATAACGTGTCCTCATTTCCATTTTTTTGTTTTGTGAATCCCAATTTTCAATCGATAGTTTCAGTACATCGAAAAAAAAAGACTTCCGAAAATATTACGGGAAACATTTTTAATGAAAGAACACACACGGATTTCCCAACAAAAAAATATTGATAACTCTTATCGCCACATTCGTACCAGTCAGAGTGCCACCAGTTTATCCAGTGGGGTACAAGAATTTTATACTAAACATCCTAAAAACTTTTTGGGGATAAATTAATATGTTTAGAACTATACTGTGTCACATATCAAATGAAAAGGCTTTTCGGGAAAATCTTAAATAGACTTTTTAATCATTTTAAAATATATAGATGAGGAATTAGATGAAAATGTACCTAAGGTTATTTCCTAAGGCTACTGATTCTGAAAAAAAATCGGGAGTTTTTGGACCACAAAGCATGCCGCGAGCAAACTGAAAATTTGCCGCGCGACGAGTTTTCCACTAACTCTTAAAAGTTAATTCAATACTGTCTATTTAGAAGAAGTACTCCTGTTATGTTCGACGATGAAGAACAAACGGCAAAACTGCTAGTTTTGTGCAGTGGTACTTCAACAAGCTTATTAAATTAAAAACCAAAATCTCAGCAATGTTGGTGCACTGCTTTATATAAAAAAAAACGGTCCGGATCAGAACTTCTGGCAAATTTGAACAATACAAAACGCTTCCTACAGATTTTGAGTATTTATTACTTAAACAAAATTGGACAAGCTACTTCCAAAATAGAAGCATTCTTTCCTGTGGATTCCGGACAGCTGAGGCCACTTCATTCCAAGAGTCAACATTTTTCTCTTTTTTTAAGTAATTATTGTCCTTCGATCCCACAAATTTTTTAATGTATTGCATGTCTCCAATTAATTTAACATTTTTTCTATTGACCAATCCCTATTTTAAGAGAGCCTGCCACAATCACGTTCCACTAGACGCTCCAGTTCCTTCGACACAAGCCAACTTCCCGCGGGACGTGGTTGACTCGTGAGTCCCGTATAAATATGATGTATGTATATTGGTGTAACACTCCCTGAAACCTAAATGATCCATTGTGCCCTCTCTTTGCCAGTGCATAAGTTATTTCTGATAGTCTATTGTTTCAAAATAACGGTCAGATTTCAAAAAGCATGGTAGGTAATATTGTTGCGAGGTCACCAACTTAAAGCCGGCCCTGTCACTCGACTATGAATTTTAGCGAATGCGCCCCTTTCGAGTTTCGAGAATGTTCTCGAAAAGTAGCTTTGTTTACGCATAGGACGATCGCGGAAAATACAAGAACTTTCCAGAAGTTCCAGAAGAGTTGACAGTTAGTGAAACAAAGACAAAGAGTTAGTTCACAGTTCTTAGTGACCGGACAGTGAATGAAATAGTGAAGATAAATAGTGTAATATTCAAGTAGTAAAAATAAATTAGAACTATTATACCTAGTGTAAATAAATTAGTAGAGTGTGTATAAAAATTAAGTTTGAGAAATAAATCAATAGATAGTAATTAGCCATAGTAGTGTGTATAATTTTATCCCACCGGTAAAAACTATTTAAATAAATAACAAACAAAAACATTACAATATTATTTAGTATACAAAAAATAGTACCTAATTACACAAATAATTTAATCTCATAACTTTTTTATGAATGGCAGAGTTATTTTGAAAATCTAATTATGTAATTTAATTAATACTTTTCGAAAAATTTCAGTATATCCATGATATAATTATTAATCTTCTAGTATATTATTAAGTTCATTTTCACAAGCGAAGAAATATGTTGATGTTTATTTTTATTTAATCCCGACCAAACCAAACATCCGCCACTGGTAGTGACCTTAACAACCTCCGATACATTCATACTATGTTAATTGGTAGTATCTGTATCGAAACGTATCACTCTTTTTGTCAATTTAGTCCAGATTGGTCCATCATAATATATCATCACGTCAAAAGTGATATATTGTATCGTTAAGTTTTCCACACAAAAAAAAAAGTGCAAATATGATTAAAATCATGAGGATATCCCTATTGGTGCTGATGTTGGTAGTTGGTTTCCTATGGGCTTTTCCTGTGGAACAAAATGGTACAGTGGTAAACGCTTCATCGCCAAATTCTGCTCAAACTGGTGTAAAAGCATGCCCAAAAGGTGCCGAAATAAACGGAACATGCCAAGAAGTGGCTAAAGCTCAGGAAAAGACTGATTGTTCTCAAGGTTTTGAGTTAGTGAATGGGGAATGTAAAGAAAAAGTGGCAACATCGACGACGACGACTACTACTACTACTACGAATGCAGCACAGGCGGAAAATAAAGACAATTTGTGTTTGTATGGATTTGAATTTGTGAATGGGGTATGCAAGGAGATTTATTAAAAACGGGGTGAGTTTTATCAATTTATGTTTGGAAAACAGGTGTCTAGACCAGTGAAATTGGGGTGAACGATCTTAAGATCAAAGCAATGGTAATTGAAAATACCATGGGTCAAGAGAAACCCATAGAGTTCAACCTAAAAATATTCACAATTAAGAAAACAATTAGGTTGTGAAAAACGTGGAGGCAGAATTTCATTCCAAAGATTGGGATATCTCACACAAAACCTCATAAGAACATGATTTTTATTCAAAGAGGTGGTAACTGATACTTTTTACAATTATTTAAATAATTTAAATCAATAAAATTGATTGGGGGATTATTTCCAGACAAAATATGTGAAAATTTAAATTGAGCTTATAGAGGGTGTCCAGGAACTTAACGTAAAAAATTTGGAAGCGGGTAGATGGGGTAAAAATAATAAAATATGTTTCAATAAATATTTGTAATATATTTAAACTAATAAAAACGTACTCTTGTTTGAAGTCGATAAAATGTAACGTTGAATTTTTAGATCGGAATGTGTGTAGAGGATCCATATTCCGAATTCTGTAAAAATACACATTTTTTTTAAAAAACTATTAATTGTCACTATTTATTGTTTTAATTAGTTCCCGTATTTAGTAATTGTACAGGTTGTCCCTGTAAAAATTACTGTACTATTACTGATTATGTATAAACATAAGTTTTTATTTCTAAACTTTAGAGGTCTATAACTCCGAAACCAAGGTTCGTATTACAAAAATTTATTTGAACTTTCAACATTATGTTTACTTCATCTACATGCACCCGAATTTTTGATATCAAGTTCCTGGACATCCTGTATATAGACGTCAAAGTTAATAGTTCAAAACTATTATAACGCTTTACAAAATTTGAAAAATAGGCAGACCGTTCACTAAGAAGCAACAACTACTTATCGGGCTATATGCCCCGACAGACATTGAATTAGGGTTGCGCGATACACTAGAAAGTATCGATATTAGGTATCGATACGGATCGGATACAGTAGAATATCGAATATTAATTTATCGATACTCGAAGTATCGATACGTTAACGATCCGAGATTTTCCTAATTTTGACGTTTTTTCAGTAAAAAACACCTTTTTGGGGGGTGCAAAAAACATTATTGCGATTTCCGGCCTAAGTTGAGGTTCTAGAAAAAAAAGTTGATGATAAAAGTTGTAGAACTTGAGAAAATCTACAACTTTTTAATTGGTGACTTTGTCTCATAACCTCAAAATTAGCTCGAAAAACGCAAAAAACTGCATTTTTTGTTTTTTATTATTAGTTTCCTTAAAAAATGTTCGACACAGACCATGAAAATAATTTTCTAATGAAAATATTGGACATTTTCCTAGCTATGACGTTTTTTCGGTAAAAAACACTTTTTTTGGGGGGGTGAAAAAAGACATTATTGCGATTTCCATCCAAAGTTGAGTTCCTAGAATAAAAAGTTGTTTACAAAAGTTGTACATCTTGAGAAAATCTACAACTTTTTCACTAGTGACTTTTCCACTTAACTTCAAAATTAGCTCGAAAAACGCAAAAAACTGCATTTTTCGTTTTTTATTTTTGGTTTCGTTAAAAATGTTCGATTTTGATGAAAATTTAGTAGAAGTTAGCTTTGATAGTCACAAACCATGAAAAAAAAATTCAAATTGAAATATTGAAAATTTTTCGAGTTATGACGTTTTTTCGGTAAAAAACACTTTTTTTGGGGGGGTGGAAAAAAACATTATTGCGATTACCATCCAAAGTTGAGTTCCTAGAATAAAAAGTTGATCATAAAAGTTGTAGATCTTGAGAAAATCTACAACTTTTTCACTAGTGACTTTTTCACATAACCTCAAAATTAGCTCGAAAAACGCAAAAAACTGCATTTTTCGTTTTTTATTTTTGGTTTCGTTAAAAAATGTTCGATTTTGATGAAAATTTAGTAGAAGTTAGCTTTGATAGTCACAAACCATGAAAAAAAATTTCAAATTGAAATATTGAAAATTTTTCGAGTTATGACGTTTTTTCGGTAAAAAACACTTTTTTGGGGGGGTGGAAAAAGACATTTTTGCGATTTACGGCCAAAGTTGAGTTCCTATAATAAAAAGTTGATCATAAAAGTTGTAGATCTTGGGAAAATCTACAACTTTTACATCAGTGACATCAGTAACTGTAATTAAGTAAATCCTGTATATAATTTTTTTATTTTTTAAGAAGAGCTGTAGCAATATTTTATGTTAACGAACAGACTTAATACTTTTGGATTCTCAAGAATACCTCAACTACAATTAAAAAAACACTTTTCTTCGTCTAATTTCATTATAATTGAACATTCTTACAACATTACAATCAACTTTTTGTTATTGTCTAACTGATATCACAAACTAAACTCACTTAGGGAGATAATATATAGAAAAAATATATATAATATATGAAGAATTACACCATTTTTACGATAAATTCTAGGTAATTTGTCATTTAACTTCTTTGATCTTTGACATTTGCTATCGCGGTTAAACGCGTCAATACTTTGATTGTGACCCAGTTAGACAAATAATCTAATCGAGTACTCCGTTTCACTGAATATCGAGTCAAGATTATCTTTTTTCACCAACCTAGGGTTAAGGTTTAACAAACTTATGTTTGTCACGTAGGTACACTACACTGAAATTCGAATAAAATTTTTCACTACGACGTAAATAATTAATTTCTCTGGTAGGTATAACTAGATACAGTAATAAAATAAATAACGCTCAATCGCAGACTGAATAACAATACTCTGAGGGTCATTATCATTCAAAGGAAATAAGACCCTAAAGACTCGAAATAACGAATAAAAGTGCCCAGAACACAGTTATAACTAAAAAATTCCATTGTACCCCCTTACTGCTACTTAGTCTCAGAGACTAGTAGCTCCTTTAGTTCTATTTCCCGGGGGAATTTTAGAATCTGCAGGCTTTAACTTACGTAAATGTCCCTCTTCTATCCACTAATCTCCTGGGATTCTGTATTGCTATGCAAACGGCAAGTATGTGGATGGAGGTTTCTTCTTCCATGCCACAGAATCTACATTCTTCTTCCTCCACTTTTTTGAGCTCTTTCAGGTGCCCATTCAGGCGACAATATCCCGTTAGGATCCTTGTTAAAACTCTTAGTACAGTTTTACTTTGACTTATGCATTCATTTGATCACCCAGAAGAATCTCTGATTGTCTAAGCCCTACTAGATCTTTCCAATGGTCAGATCTTCTCTTTTTTTCGGCTTTGCCTATTTCTTCCAATATTACATTAGAGCTGTTACCGCAAAATGGTTCCTCTGGCCCCCAAAAGGATGTTTGAGTCCCCCTCCTTGCTAGTTCATCTGCTATTTCATTTCCTTCTATTCCAGTGTGTCCTAAAATCCACGGAAAGGTGACTATATTGTTCTTGCCTAGTTCATTGAGTTTGCCTAGGCTTTCCCACACCATTTTGGAACTGATTATACAAGAGCTCAGTGCTTTAATGGCTGCTTGACTATCCGACATTATGATAATCCTTTGCCTTCTATATCCTTTATCAATATTGAACTGGGCACACTTTCTTATGGCGTGAAAGATACTTGGGGTTTTCCCAAGCTTTCAGAGTGTTTGGTTCCTGGCCCTACACTCCTATCCCAGTTCCTTCTATTGCTTTTGAGCCGTCTGTGTACCATTGAATGGCATTCTTTCCAAGTCTGGTAATCTTATTTGGATCCCATTCCTTCTTGTTGCTTAATTCCGTAACGAATTTCTTTGAAAAGATTTCCTGATTTCTAAGCAGTGAGGAGGTGTTTTTTTTAATGATTCCCTCTCTACTTAGTCTGTATCTTGTTCCTTCTGCAACACTTTCCTCCACCATATGTAGTGGTGTGAGGTTGAGAATCACTTCCATGGCTGTCGTTGGGCATGTTCTCATTGCTCCTGTAATGCACATACAGGCTAGTCGTTCTTCGTCAATAGACTAGTTCTACTACTCCACGCAATGGCTCCATAAGTGATCATTGGTCTCACTATGGCAGTGTACATCCAGCTCAGGATTTTTGGGTTACAACCCCAATTTCTTCCTGCCAGATTCCTGCACTCCATTAGAGTCAAACCTAGATACTTGACTTCTTGCCTCCATTCAACCCCGCTCCCATCAAGTTCAATGGTTTTGAGGTTGAGTTTTCTTTTCTTTGTGAAGGCTATTAAGATGGTTTTGGTGCTACACCTGCCTACACCAGCTATTTGTATAGTTCACACCCTTTTGTACGATGTCACAAAGGGCGTTTTCGAATTTTCCTTAGTAAGCGTGTTAATGTAAACGTCGATGTTAGGTTAGGTGACACATGCGAAAATATCTGAAATTAATAGCAATTAAATCCGGAATTTTAGTAATTCGACCTGCTCTACAGGTGGCAGCACCATCGCACGTTATAACACACTAGCGATCTTCCTCGGCTTCGCTTCACTTCGCATGTTTCTTACTTTTAAGCATCTTTATACTAGTCGCAACTTCTAAACGAAAGATCCGATTAAAATAATTTACATGTACATAATCAATCTTGATTTTAAAACTATTTGATTGGAAAAGGATTAATATCATAATACGAATGTCATCATTCGGTTCTACTCGTGTTTTGATTCACTAAATTAAACAAAAAACGGCTATTTTCACTATACAGAACGAACCACTCAAGTGCGAACACGAAGAGTATGCTTTTAGTAAGTTTAGTCGATCTACAGCAAATTGAACCAGCAAAAAAGTTGAGCATGGGCGTCGATATTTATAAATTGTAATAATGCAAACACAATTAATTTAAGGATAATACTTTATTGTAAATAAATGTGAGCTTGCTGTCATAATTATAAAAACAGGATTTAAAATACTCAAAAAAAAGAAATATTGAAGGTCGTCCAAAGGAGACAAATCTGGGGATCCTGCGGGTCATAAGATAGCTCCTCTACCAATTATCAAACTGCTAAGAAAAGTTTCATTTAAACAACGGGACTGCCCCAATTGTGCCCAATTGTGGGCAGGGTAACCATCTTGTTCTAACCATATATTAATCAAAACTGTCTCCTGGTAAAGTATATAAGTATATCTCATTGTACAGTAAACATTAACAGATCCGTAGTCGGTAAAATTTAGATACTAAAACTAGATATTATTTTACCAGCCAAACATTTCAGTTGTAAAATAATCATACTATTAGGAATTATTTTTTCGAAGAAGGAAGTACAATACGATACTGTGCTATCGTTATCGGATTAACGACTACCAGCTGTGGGTTTTTCTTGCTTCTAAGCGCTATTTAAAACGTAACGAAAGTATCCCTTCTTTCTTGTCTAAGTAGTAGTAGGGAACGGGAGCATTATCAATTCCTCTTGTTTTTAAGTCTCTGGCTTTGTATGTGTACTAATTTTTGATAGTTTACTATACCGAGTGTCCCATAAATTTGATGATTATTATTTTTTGCAGAAAATACCTGTGATTCCATTGAGGATAAGAAGTTCACATTGTGATTTTTTTAGTATTTATTATTTATTTACCTTAAACTCTCAGATATAAAGTGGACTGAAAACAAAAGTGAAAAACAGAATTCTTCCAAAGGGTCAAAAATGCTCAAATACCACAGAAAAAAGAAGATATTTCCAAAAATCGGTAATTAGTAAACGACGGAGGTAAAATGAATTATTTGCAATACATACAGAATATAAATGAGCAAGAGTTAGTTTATTTATGCCTATAAACCTTCTAAAAACATTATAAAGGAGTTAATAAACTTAAGTAGTCCAAATATTATAGTATTATTGCAAATAATTAGACCATAAACGCTCCGGCTGCAAAATGTTGCACTACGTCGAGCAGCATTGCAAGCACATTTTCTTGCAACGTTGCGCACTGTATCTCAACAAAATGATGCAGACGGTGCGTTTCCAGTTCCTACTAACAATAAAACCTAAAATTTTTGGTTTTTATTATTTTAATAACTGCTTATTCTGTGTAATAATAGTCCATTCCAGAACACGTGACTTTGACAGGACGGCCATGTTGTGTTGGAGGGCAATCGAATCGAATAATTGGAGTTGGACCTTGTGAGTTTTCGCATGTGCTGTAAAGTATTTTAGAAAAAACTAGCTTGTAGTGAAGTCAGTTGGTTGTCAGACAGACTTTGTAACGTTAAAACAGCCGGAAATCGAAAAAAAGATTTCTTATCTCTTTCTCACTGTACTCTACACTTAACAACACTACAAAACAATACCTTTAAGAACTAATTGTTAATTAAAGTCTAACTGTTATCCGTTGTTTACCAGTAAACAATGAAAACTAAATAGAATGTGTGCCCTCCAGTACAATATGGCCGTCCTGTCAGTGACGTCATTCTGGAATGGTCTATTGAAAATAATGTAAATATAACCCTATTTTTTTATATTATCCGATGAATTTGTTATTGAAAGAATTTATGTTTATTTTATTTAACAAAGAAAATCAAAAAATAATCCTATTATATTAGAATTTTCCGGTTGAATAATTTGAGTCCATAGATTTTAAGTTCCTTTAAAGTACAAACCTTAAAAAAATTGTTCTTTTATTCCAACATTTTGTTAAAAAAAAAACGTGTTAATGTTCTATCACCTATAAACGAACATAGGCACATATACAGTGTGGACCAAACTCTCAAATATTGTACGTATTTATACTTATAAAAATCAAAAAGTCCACACTATATATTTAACTGTATAATAATAGTCCTTAAAAAAATATACGAGGTACCACCAATAATTAAATCGTTTCAGGACTATTATAGCCACTTTGTATATTTTCAATCCTTAATTTTAGATAAATAAGAAACTTGTATATTATATTTATTTTTATTTTACAAGTCGGCTACAGAAATAACTACAGAACTTGACAAGCACGCATGATCATCCATTTTGAAAAATAAGCCGTAAAAACGCTTAAGGCCTATCTACACGTTCAGTCTTTCCGAAATGCTTACCTGTATAAACCAGTTTGTACAAGATAGTAAACACGCGTCTACTCTTCCGTTAACCACATCGCATTAGCTCTTCCGTGTCGAATTTTGAACAGCATGCTTGCACAAGCATTTGTACAAATGTAACTTCTCGGTACACATCGCCAGCAAAAACTCGGTTTTTTCAAGCATTCGGGATTAAAATTCAAGCAGTCAAGCTTGCAGTTATGTCTGTAACCGCCTTTAGATTCCATAACAATCACATTTTCATTTAACACTCAAGTTCGACAACAACAAACAGTAAAAAAGTGAGGACAACCAAAAAATGGTGAACTAGAAAATTTTAAATCCATCTTGTCTTCAGCTCTTTCTTGTCCATTTTAATTTCAATTTTTCACAATTTTGTGTCGAATCTGCTTCCTCTAGTTTGAACTGCACAGGAGATTTTTTTCTGTTATCTTCATATTCAGATCTAGTCACTTTTTTACCGACCATACGACTTGAAATGCTGTCGATTTAACACACTTTTATCTTTAGGCCACTTCGACACCTCGAGACGAACAGAACGGTTCAACAAACCGCAATGCGTGTTTACGTCACGAAAATTTAGACTATTCCGCTATGGTCGGTAAAAAAATGACCATTAATAATTATGTATATTAAAAAAGAGAAAGCTCAGTGATTCGCTAAGAAGGAAGAGAAAAAATTTGTATGTCCCTATTTTCTTAAATATTTTTACCAGCTTAATTTGAGAAATTAATATATATAATATACTTGCTATAATTATTGGTACTTAAGACATTTTGAAGGTAAAAATATTCAATGATTAAACAGACTAGATGGATAAAACGTACAATTTTGACAATATGTATATTCTTTTTGAAATCAACATTTGAATCCATTTTTTTGTTTTAAAAGAAGTTTCATAACAGCAGATATAGTTTATCTAAAGTCAGTGTGAAATTTAAAAAAAAATCAAAGGACCGCTTGTCGGTGCTTTTGTCGGTTGAAATTATTTCCTATTTCACACTAGTTTAGTCTATAAGATTAAAATGGTGTTAATTCTACATACTTTTATTAAAATTATGTGGTTTAGCTCATTCGATCTGGAATAATGTCTAGATCATTGTGCCAAATTAAATTAGCCCATAAAAATTCCAAAAGTTATAAACAATTAAACACCTTCAAAAAATAGTGTTTGGTTTGTAGCTTATTGTTCGTAAATTATAAATATTTTCGAAATTTGAAAAAAAAATTCTTAAAGAGAAGGAAATTTAGTAAAAAAAAGTTCCAACTCCCGGAACTGTACCTCCATTATTTATAATTTTAATTTATCGCTGAAAATAGCCCTCCACGCGCCATTGTTAGGTTGCGCGAAAGCGAGTACTTACGTCACTTGAAAAAAAATGTTTAAGTACTTCAAGTTAATTGAAAAATCTAAAAAAAATATAGTATAATCTAAACACTTTAAGGAATTGATGTAAGTAATGTAAGTTAGCAATAAATGGCAAATCTGTCATTTATTGTTAACTTGAAGAAATTATTATAAACAAAGTATTAACATTTTTAAAACTTTGATGACGCAGTCTTGTTTTGTAAGTATATAAGAAGAGCTCCACGAAGCGAAATACTTTTACGGCAATTATTTAAACATTTTTTTTTTAGTTTAGAACGATGAAGGAAGTTTGAAAAAATTTTGTTAATTAACAATCGTCTAGCATATTGAAAATTTTGTTTTTATGAAAAATTCCAACGGGAATCAATTCTTTAAAGTGTTTAGATTATACTATAATTTTTTTAGATTTTTCAATTAACTTTAAGTACTTAAAAAAAAATTTTAAGTGACGTACTCGCTTTCGAGGCCGAGCGCGCAACCTAACAATGTCGCGCGGAGGGCTATTTTCAGCGTTAAATTAAAATTATAAATAATGGAGGTACAGTTCCGGGAGTTGAAACTTTTTTTACTAAATTTCCTGCTCTTTAAGGATCTTTTTTTCAAATTTCGAAAATATTTATAATTTACGAACAATAAGCTACAAACCAAACTATTTTTTGAAGGTGTTTAATTGTTTATAACTTTTGGAATGTTTTATGGGCTAATTTAATTATTTGGCACAATGATCTAGACATTATTCCGGATCGAATGAGCTAAACCATATAATTTTAATAAAAGTACCCCCACCCCCACCCATCAAAAAATTATTATACAGTGTGTCCCAAGAGGAGAAACATTTTTATTTGTAGTTTCAGTGAAAAAAGTCAGATAAACAGTTTTGCTTGTTCTGAAATCAATATGAAATGAAATAAAATTCAAGTTTTTCAAAACCTGCTTCAATTTTATGGAAAATACGTAAGTTCGAAAATATAATAATAATCTAGTGAGTCCAATTCCGACAATTTTGGAATGAAACAATTCCATTTATCGTGAACGTTGTTGCTTCATCAGAAAATAAAATATTGTAGTGAAAGAGCCGGTCATTCATAAGTTTCCCGCCATTTATTGCACAAAAATCAAGTTTCGTGTCATAATCACAATCTTGTAAGGTGTGAATAAATTTCGGTTTGAATGGGCGAATTTCGTTTTCATTGAATATTTTCTGTAAGTGGCTCAACTTGGAATTTTCTCTTGCTGAATGTATAGCTAGGGTACACCTTTTTCCATTTCTTTTTGTATGCAACAAAACCAGTCTCATCAAATTTTTTTATTAATTTTCTTAATCCATTTCGCGTAACGAGTACATCTGGATATTTCTCATTAAGTCAAATTGCATACTATACCATAGCATTTTACAAGAAACCTATATTCTTTGCTGAAACAGAAAGACAATTTGAAAATTATTTACCGAAGTTGAGAATTCCATAGATTATTATTACATTTTCGAACTTGTTGCAAAAATTCATCGTATTTTCCATAAAATGGACCATAAAATGAGGCAGGTATTTCTCCTCTTGTGCACACTCTATATATTTGTACTTTTATCATTATTTCGTTTAAAATTATACATTGACAACAACTTGAACTTTGTATATTTTGTTTAGTAACAATACTAAAAATTTAACCTAATCAAATGTTCTCTTCATTTCCCTAAATCATTTAACATAAGAATTCATGCTTTTTACCTATACTTACTTATATAATACATTTAAGATTCTATGTACTTAGGTTAGTACGTAAATTTAAAAGAGACTTTTGTAATTATTATCAGCATTATTAGCAGAAAAAACATATTGTTAATAAAAGCATATTAATTATTTTCCATATTTATTTTAATTAATTTGCTTATAAAACAAATAAACCTCTTTATCTTCGTCGACGTCAATAAATATCCCATGGAAAGTTTCTTCGACAAAACTTCACATCTGGCTATAATTGTTAACAATTTTTATGGTTTTTAAGTAAGCTAGAGTCATAAAAACTTCATCCAACTATATAGGTGAGCCTCTATCTCATATAATGAATAACTGATTTATCAAAGGTGAATGGCCTAGAGCTTAAATGTGTTAAATTTTATTGTTGATAACTGACTCAAAAAATTAGATAAAAGCAAACCTATTGCCATCACCTTTCTTGACTTAGCAAAGGCTTTTGATACGGTGGACCATGAAATGTTGCTTCAAAAATTATATAACTATGTGATTAGAGATAAGGCTCACAAATTGATCTCGTCTTATCTAAAAGGAAGGTTGCAGAAAGTCAGAGTAAATGGTGTTTGATGAGGTGAATATGGGTGTTCCACAAGGAACTGTTCTGGGGCCACTTCTATTCATCCTCTATGTAAATGATTTACTTATAGATTCACCAGATGGACAAATTGTATCTTTTGCAGATGATACTGCCCAAATGGCGCGGTTTTAATCAACTGTCAAAAATACAGTTTTCTGTTTTATAAAACAATGTATAAATGAAATACCCCAAAATATTCAAAGGTGGCTCTACAGTATCAACAGTAGACCTCAACGTAACAGTATACTTATTGTAATGTTTTTGTTATTTATTTAAATAGTTTTTACTTGTGGGATAAAATTATACACACTACTATGGCTAATTACTATCTATTTATTTAAAGAAACACACACTGTATTAAACTTGACTTATATACACAGTCTACTAGTACCTACTAATTTATTTACACTTGGTATATTAGTTCTAATTTATTTTTACCACTTGAATATTACACTATTTATCTTCACTATTTCATTCACTGTCCGATTACTAAGAACTTCTTTACTGTCCGTTTCACTAATTGTCTCGAACTAACTGTTTCAATAATTGTTCACGCACTCAAAAACCCACGTATATATATATATATATAGTCCTTATCGGTTTTATGACGCTCCTCATATGCGTAAATACTGCAGTGACCAGAAAGTTCTAGAAAGCGCATTCACCAAAATTTATTATCGAGAGACAGGGCCGGCTTTGAGTTGGTGACCTCGCAACATTATTTTTTGGAAATTATTTGTAAGATCCCAGGAAGACTTTTGGGTCAGTGTCAGGCATTGGTACATTTTCCTTACTTGTACTACCTATGTATATTTTTTTATTGGTTAAGTAAATAAATAAATTCCTCTATAAAAATTATGAGTTCATTGTATATGATGATTCATGCCTCCAGTCTGTAGTAGAAAATATTCAAAAAAAAGGTGTTTTTGTGTTAATCGGAATATTTTTGTCCACTTTAATGGCCTATATCTCAATTTTACTTATTAATACAAAACCTGCCTATATTAAGCAGTGATTTGATAAAAAAAAAGTTTAAATATCTTCTGTAGGTACGTTACTTGAGATGTATTCATTATTTGGTTTGTTTTTGATGCCGTTATAATTTTTTTTCCAAAATACGAGAACTAGACAATCGATATCGAAGGATAAAAATATATTATTCCAACGCTTTGGCAAAGTTTTGAAAAATAATTTTTCAAAAACAGTGACCGTCACATTTCAGTCCGGGATTAACTCTCGGACGATAACATATACCTTGTACTGATGAGGCGCAATACGCCGAAACCGGTCTACAAGTGATGTTGTCCCTTCTAGTTGCATACCACAATGGTTGGTTTAAATCCTGTAGATTTACCAACCCCGTTTGACTTAGAAGTGTAGTTCAATGTCTGTCGAGGCATGCAGCCCGGGAAGTAGGTGTTTCTTCTTCGTTGAACGGTCACTGTTTTTGAAAAATTATTTTTCAAAACTTTGTCAAAGCGTTGGAATAATATATTTTTATTCTTCGATATCTATTGGTAAAACGCTTTACTAAATACGACAATTTTACTGGAATTTGTAATAATTCAACTAGACAATCAATGAACTATTTTGAAGCTCAAGGCTCCAAAAAATGTTTGTTAAATTTCTTTCAGGTACACAGTAGATTATATCTTTGTTAAAAATAATTGTGGATAAAAATATATTTTTTGTAATTAAATTCTGTAGTACGAGGGTTGTCTTTTATATTTTGCAAATGGAGCTTCAAAAAAAACAGTAGATACATTTTTAAACACTAAGAAATGCATTTTTGCTTCCTTTGGAACTTACATTGTCTTGGAAGAGGATCATTCGTCGTTATGGCTTTTTTTTGAAACTCTGCAAACAAATTGATATGTACCAATCAGCAGTAACAGTTCTTTGATCTTGTAGAGGAATTGTTGCTACCCGTTTCTGAAACAAATGTCGCCACCATCTTTTTGGAAACACTTCGAGAACGGATAATTTTCGTCGATTTTGGTTTATCTCGGAACATCCAATCAGCGGACTGACGTTTATTTTCGGGTTCATAAGAGTAAATCCAGGATTCCTCACCACTGACAATCCTGTATATATTTTTTGAGTTTCCTGTGTTAACCCGGTTTAGAGTTTTTTGACACCGATTGACTCCAATTGTTTCCTGTTCTTCTGTCAACAGATGCGGCATCCAACGAGAACTAATTTTCTTACAGATATTTCTTCATGTGAAAATTTTAAAAATATAATTATTCTCGATAACGGTAGATTGAACGTTGAAAATAAAATATTCAAAAAATCTTGTGGTTCAATTCCCATTAAAAGCAAACCTTATAATAAAACATGTTGCTATGAATACACGGGCATATCATAAGTACACACTTCCAATCAATTTTTTTTAATAGAGGAAACGTTTGGTATGGAAAATCCCGAATATTGAGTCTGCGATTTATAGATTGATATATATTCAGGTTCACGGTCGTCAATTAACAAAATCATATATCAAAATATGTCAATTAATATAACTGACTCATTCAGTCAACATTCTTTTCTTATTACAATAATTAAACGTAGGTATTGTTTTTTAATACATATACGGAGAGGTAGTACTTTTATATAATTTTGAAGGAAAAAAACGTAGAGTAGAAACACCAAAAATGATTCCCTTTTAAAAATTTTATCGCAAGCCCTTCGTAAATGGATTTTTTTACAAATAAATTAACCCTCTTTGAAAATTATATCGTACGCCCATGGTAAATGTAAATTTTTTAAATAAATTAATCCCTTTTAAAAATAATTTGTACGCCTATGGTAGAAGGAAATTTTTACGTAAAGTAACAGATTGCCGCTTGAGAAAGAATGTTGCCGCGCGAAGCGGAGCGGAGCTCGGCGATCTTTTGGAAGCGGCAATTTTACTTTACGCTCGAAAAACACACATAATTTTTTCTACAGTCGCACTTTTAATAATTAAAAATAGGAGTGGATTATGATTTAGGATAGTACTCTGACATATTATGTATTAATGTTAAATGTTACAATTATTCATTGCCATTTTTGATTCAGAAGAAATTTCTTCCATTACTGAAGATAGAAAATTCGGTTGAACAACCGTAGATGGACACGGTGAACCCAACATAGAAATTGTTTTTCGTCGTCATGATTAATCCCACCAAATTTGATGAAATAAGCATGCGAAAAAGATTCATTTTTTGCGCTAGAGCGTAAATTTTACTTTACGCTCGAAAAACACACATAATTTTTTCTACAGTCGCACTTTTAATAATTAAAAATAGGAGTGGATTATGATTTAAGATAGTACTCTGACATATTATGTATTAATGTTAAATGTTACAATTATTCATTGCCATTTTTGATTCAGAAGAAATTTCTTCCATTACTGAAGATAGAAAATTCGGTTGAACAACCGTAGATGGACACGGTGAACCCAACATAGAAATTGTTTTTCGTCGTCATGATTAATCCCACCAAATTTGATGAAATAAGCAGGCGAAAAAGATTCATTTTTTGCTCTAGAGCGTAAATTAAAATCCTCGGCATTTGTCGACTTTACGATTTCATTTGAATACAGTAATTAGTCATTTTACGCGCTACTGTAGGAAAAGAAGTTTTCACTTCAAAAAACCTCCATTTTATGCTCTTCAGTTTCTTTTTACTATTTTTTAAATAAAATTAAATTTTATCGTGAAATATCCACCACTTCCCTCTAGAAAAGTAAAACTTCTGGCGTTGTGAATAGTTCAATAAAGAAGAAGATAAGTCTTGAATGAATGTTTATTTCAACTACTAACTAACATTATAAATATATATTACATTATAAAATATTCTAAATATATATTAAAACATATAATTAAAAAAATATTGGATAATGCTTCCATTTTTATTCTTGTATATTCCATAACCTAAAATAAATATAAATCTTGTAACCCAACAATTTTTCAGTTAATTAAAAGCCTACACGTGAATAGGGCAAGTCCACGTTACGTCATCTGACAGTCGCAAGTAGATATACTGAGCCGGTTCTAGCCCAGTTCATGCCCTTCTGAAAAGCTCACCAAACCCACCCATCTCCCACCACGTGACGTTTGACGTAGCACTTGTCGTGGAACGTGACGTGGTGGGGGAGGGTTGGTTTGGTGAGCTTTTCAAGAGGGCATGCGCATTTCCGCTGGACTAGAACCGGCTTAGTATATCTACTGTCGCCCTGAGAAAAACAAGCGTTTTCTGCACATCACGTGGTTCTTAATATTTATTTTGATCGTGTTTGAGTCCATTTGATTTTGATTCAGTGCTTTTTTCGACGTTGTTTCAATTGCTTAAGTATTTTAATAGCTATATATGACAGTTTATAATAAAAAGGATCATTAAATTAATATAAAACAACCAAATTACAAATCTAAAATCTATCCAAATAATTGTTTATCCTCATAGTGACTGTCATTAATGTCAACTTGTCAGTTGGTGGACATGCTCTATTGTTATTTCGAAAATAGTTAAGAAAAAAGATATTCTTCTACAATCATTAATAAAAGTGTATTTGTTAAACAGTTTAAAAAAGGGACATTAAAGAGAGATAAAGTAGTTTTTTTAACTCTAGTTTTAAATATTTCCGCTAATGGCTCTGCAGATTGTACTAATCTGTCATTTTACTTAGCGTTTTGTCATCATGACAAATATAAATATTAAAATCGACGCCATTTTTAGTCCATTTAGAGCAACCTAAATAACACATTTTTTGGTTTTTGCTTGATTGTAGAAAAAAGAGTGTATGCAGCATATGCATAAAGTCTCATGGAATTTTTCCATTCGTGAAAAAAAACACCACTTTATGCACTTGTTGCATAAATAACTATTATTACTAAAAATAACCTTATCGGTTGAATAAAATTAAATGTTAGGTTATGCAAACTGTCAAAATTGTATTTAATATTCTGTCGAATCATAATCGCAAAATAAATCGTGTAGGTACTCAGCGACATCTATGAGAAAAGTACGTTTCTACCAAATAAAAAATTATATAAATTAATAAAATATAAAAACTAACCTAGAATATTTGTCGACACTTTCCGTAAATCATTTTATAGCCCTGTCTGCAGTTAACTCTGATTATATAGGCCTTATCCACATTTTGCGGGGAATGTTTGGTCATATTTTTAAAAAATTCGGAATAAGATGTAACGTTGCAATAACTGTTATTTAAAAATAAAAGTAACAATAAAAATAAGACGTAATTTGGACTCATTGCAATAAACTTTGTGTATCAATGAATTTGAAAATGGTTACAGCAGTCTGTACTGATTGTGACCTTTACTCTAGACATTAGCGGTGCACAGGGACGGACTTAGTAGAGAGGAGGTCAAATTTTATTTTATCTTTTTTAATTTGGGATTTTATAATTATTCACCTTTAAGCATCTTAAATATGGATGTATTGCATCGTCTGGAATACCTCAAAGGTTAATTCGGAGGTATTTACTTTTCTTAAACTTTTTTGTTGATGTCATAGCCTTCGAAGTAATTTCAATGTTCTACGCCAGTGATATACAGATAAAAGTTTTAAATAAAACGTTCTACTTCCAAGTGATTTTCTTTGTTTGCCATTCCAAAATCACGTTTCCAAAAAGTTATTGAAAATGACTTTTTATCAAATATTGGTTGGTCTATTGGTTTTATATTGTGGATAATTGATATCAAAGTTGTTTTTAAGGTAATTTATCTTTTAGAAAACTTATACGACGAGAAAAAAATGATATAAAGCACTTATATCACTGTATTAATTTATGCATTAACCTTGAACTGCACCTTTTTACCATTGTATTGTAAATTTCAAAAAAGGTTGCTGCATCACTTGGATGCAAAAAATGTTCAGTCGTTTTTTTAAATACTACTGATTGCGAGATATTAGAAAAAGAAAAAAAATGATGAACTACACTTCACCGCAAAATTAACCGGGCAGGAAATATTATCATCAAATTTTTTTTTCAAGTTTGGGATGAATTTCAATCATATTTTGTCAAGTTGTAGACCCTTCCATTTTTATCATTACCCCCTATCGATTTCGCAAAAAGTTCGAATGGATTGGTGATATACAGGGTAGCACCAAAAATTGCATTTTACGCTTAACTTCTCAACATCCTGTGGAAAAATTTAATTTCTGAATTATGTTTATTTGTGCGACGTATTCAAGCCCAATCTTTTCTGAACAATTTGTTTTTTTTTTAGTGAAAACTTCTTTAGGCGCGTTGAGTACTTTTTTTATGCAACACACAATACTTTTGGTTATGCAACACAATTAACAATGAAGCATATAATATAGTGTTTTAAAAAGGGATTAACTTATTTGTAAAAATTTACATCTACCATGGGCGTACGATATAATTTTTAAAGAGGGTTGATTTATTTGTAAAAAATTCCATTTTCGATAAAATTTTTAAAAGGGATTCATTTTTGGTGTTTTCACTTTTGTCGGCAGTCCCATGTCTGGACTCTACGTTTTTTTTTATTCTACCCGATATCTGCATTATTAAAGGAAAAACACAGCTTTAAAGGAAATAATGCTATAATCCTTTATTGACAACAAAAATTAATATGGGTATTAAGAGAATTGAAAATAATGTTGGAAAAGTAGATAAAGTAAATGAAACAGAAGATGGGAAAAAAATAAAGACAAATTACACACTTATTATGGACTAGCAGGCAGAAGAAAAATGTGGGTAGATTTAAAAAGCTGCGAAAAATACTATTAAAGAAACTAGACGTTAAGAAGAAAAAGAAGACTGATGGAAGCGAAGAGAGTTAGCAAATGATATATTTAATACCATGGATGATATTTAACTATTCCCATTTGTTTCCGTAAAATAGAAGCATGATAGATCGTTAAAAAATATTTAAAATACCAAAATAGAACTTTTCTCTGACCTTCTTAGTTTGTGAGATACAGGTTGTTGAAGGGTACAGAAGAAATACACATTTTATTGCATATCTTCTCGGGGGATGAAAGTACAAATTTAAATTTTTTTGTTGTCTTTTCAAAACACATCAACATCATCAATTCTGTCAAATTGTAATAAGCCAGTGGCGTGGTACAATAAATTTGTAGTGGTCATAAATATTTTCTAAACGCTTTATCTTCCCTTAAATTAATTCGTTAAATATGGCAAACATTTTAGTACAAGCGCAGACAATTTAATTTTTTTCATAAGCATAGTTACCTATTGTCTTAAAGCTGTCAATGTCATCTAATGAATAATTACTTGTGATAATATTTAACGAGTATACATACTTTCAGTTATTATTGTATATAGTATTACTAGGCATTAATATGCATGTTGTGTTTCGAAGAAAATAACCTACAAAAAATTTTAAACTTGTATTTTCATCCCCCGAGAAGATATGCCTGTATCTCACAAACTAAGAAGGTTAAAGGAAAGTTGCATTTGGATATTTTAAATATTTCTTAACGATCTATCATGCATCTAATTTACGGTACTTATTTACGGGACACCTTGTATATTTTATAATTTTTAGGCGCATTTATTTGGAAAAGTGTATAAGGTTAAATTAAAAAAAACACTACAGTTACTTTTAATATTAAAAATAAATGTTTTCAAACATACTTATACTAATATCACCAAAGAAAAACAATTTTTTTATAATGGTATACGAGAATGAAAAGGTGCCAACCAATAGTGATTGGAAGGTTGACCGCATATAAAAAAATCTTCTGTTCTTTTGTATAGTTCAAAGAAAACATATTTGGGTAAAATTTTTGTCTTCACTGTTTTTGTTAGTTTTTATTGGTCGCTTGTATTCTTGTTGTTGTTAACTTTGCTGGGTTACTGAAACAAAAGAAAAATGTATCAATATAAATAGAAGTAGCTATGAAATAGCTAGTGACAAAAAAAAGGAAAATCATGGAAAAATTACTAAGGGAGATTGAGGAGGAAGGGAGGAAGTTGGGACTGAAAATTAATGTGAAGAAAACGAAGATAATGAGATTTGGAAAAACAGGACAAAATGGGGAAATACGAATAGGAAATAAAAAATTCGAAGAAGTACAAAAATTCAAATACTTGGGTGTAATGATAGACAATAAAGGGGAAAGAAGAACGGAGGTCGAAGAAAAAATAATGGCAACAAATCGAGCGTACCAAGCTAACAAAAATTTGTTAAAAAGTAAAATATTGACTAGGCAAACAAAGTTGAACATATACAATACAATAATAAGGCCAATAACAATGTACGCAGCAGAAACTATAACTATGACGAAAACAGAAGAAGACAAACTAAGGATAAACGAACGCAAGATATTAAGATCAATTCTGGGTCCAGTGAAGATAAGAGAACAAGAATATAGAAGGAGAACGAACCAAGAAATATTAGAAGAACTGAATGGAGAAGACATAATAAATAAAATTAAAACTCAAAGATTCAAATGGCTGGGACATATATGGAGGCAAGGGAAGGAAGCAGTAACAAAGGCTATGCTACAATGGCAGCCGGGAGGGAAGAGAAGACGTGGAAGACCCAGATCTAAATGGTTGGCAGAGGTAGAGGACGACTTGATCAGGGCAGGTGTGACAAGATGGAAGCAAGAAACAAGAGACCGGAAGAAATGGCGGCAAATAAGCGAACGGATACAATAATAAACCGAGGATGGGGATATATATATATATATATATGAAATATTGCGATCGGTATTTACATCGCTGAGGCGATGGATTTTTGGCCATGAGATTACAGATTACAATAATTAACGAACGGAAAGATAGTTTGGTTGTTTTATAACATATCCATTGTTGGTTATTCATAACCTCAATATCAGATGAAATATTTTTAATTGGTCGAAATATCTCAATCAAAGAAACAGCCCCCGATCTAGGGGGGGTCAAGCCGGGGCCCGGGCGGCAAGTTCAGAGGGCGGCCAAATTCACATTTTACAGACGAAAGGATAACTTATCATTTAATTAACTTTGACCACAGAATAAACAATTTCAAGGTTAAAAGATCTTGGCTTATATATTCTAGGACAAAAAATGCAATGCTGCAAGATAAACCAGAAATCCTCTTCTACCGCCACATCTGCATTGTGTTCTACAGGGTTTATTAATTGGAAAAAAGTTTCAGAGGATTTTAATGCAAAAGTGGGCAGAGAAGACATACACCAAATAGTCACAGAAGGGAAAAGCAAACATCTAGAAAGTAATAATAACGGAAAAAAACTAATAGAATTTGCCCTTGAAAACAACATAGAAAATAGTTGATCACAAAGAGACCTGGATAGCACCAAATGGTAAAACAAGGAACCAAATTGATCACTTCTTGATAGAAAGGAAGCACTCAAAAGATGTAACAAATGTTAGAAGCTGCAGAGGAAGAGATGCAAATAGTGAACATATTCTGGTAATAGCAAAGATGCGTCAAATAGTGCCCAACATAAATAAAGAAAACTATAAGATTGCAAAATATGATCTGGACAAGTTGAAAAGCAAAGAGATAATTGTACGACTGGAACAGGAAACACCAGAAATATTAAACAGGAAACCACAACTTAATGACATACAGGAAGAGTGGAGAAATATTGAAACAGCACTAAAGGAAGCAACAGGAACGGTAATAGGAAAGGTTGAAGAAAAATGTAGGAACAACTGGTTTGATGCAGAGTGTAGAGAAGTACTAATAGATAAGTACTCCAGCCGAAGAGAACAAACTGGAATATGAAAGAGTGAGAAGAAAAACGAAGCAAATATGTAGAAAGAAGAAGCGAGAACGGAAGGATGAAGAATTAAGAAAAATTGAAGAAACATACAAAAATAAAGTAATCAAAGTAGAATAAGGAACACAGTGTTAATAAAATATTGTACCTTAAGAATGAAGATGAAGAAATGGTTGGAGATAAAAAAGGAAAATTAGACCTGTTTGCAGAGTATTTTGAAGGATTACTGAACAACGATAAAAGGACAATAATATGAGGTGTGACCTAGAGGAAGAAGAGGATGATAGGATCGTTAAAATACCAACTGAACAAGAGATACAGGATAGCTTAGACCAACTAAAAAATACCAGCGGAAATATTAAAGAACTGTGGAATAATAGGAAGATGCAGAATAGCTGAGTTAATTTTAAAAATATGGAAGGAAGAAAATGTACCAAAGGATTGGAATACAGCCCTATTGTGCCCAATTTATAAATAAGGAGATAAACAACAATAACTATAGAGGAATCGTCCTTCTTGACGTTACATATAAAATACTGGCAAATATACTTAATATTCGTTTAAAAATGTATAAGCTGACAACAGTCGGTGAATACCAAAGAGGTTTCAAGTCAGGAAGATCCACAATAGACCAAATATTTATAATGAATACTAGTAGTCTTAACAGCAGAAGGAAGTGAAGAAAAATAAATAGAGAAAAGAATATCCAAAGGTAGTAAGGCAGCAGGAATATTTTCAAACATATTAAAAGCAAAAAATGTATCCAGAGGGGCTAAGATTAGAATATATCAAACAATATTAAGACCATCAGTAACATATGCCTGTGAAACATGGGTTATGAATAAAAGGGAAGAGGACAGACTAGAAATATGGGAGAGGAAAATATTTGGAGGAGTAAAAACAGAGGAGAACGAATGGCGAAGAAGAACTAATAACGAATTTCTAACGTTTTACAAAAAACCAACGATAACAAACATAATAAGAGCACAGAGGGCCAGATGGCTCATATGGTCATATTAGCAGAATGACAGAAGACAGATGAGTTAAGAGAGTTCTAATGGGTGGAACAGGTAGCAAAAGGAGAAGGGGCAGACCTAGAGCAAAATTGCTGGATGCAGTAAAAGATGATCTGAAAAAAGTAGGAGTACAGAACTGGCAAAGCGAAACATAAAAAAAATTGAAGATCCGGGGTTGCAAAGAAGAGTTACCTTCCCCGCACAAGATCTTTATTAGAGTACTTTATTTATAATACATAAAAACAGCAGGACTCCTCTTACAATCGGGCTGAAAAAAATTTTTCTTTACGTTTTTTATGAAGTGGCGCAAGATGTTATTCGTCAAAAAAAAACATTTTCCCTTCCCCTTTTTTGCATGTCTGCGATCGCTATGCGAAGGAAAAGGGGAAGAGAAAATGTTTTCTTTTTTGGGCGAATAACATCTTGCGCCACCTTAATATTGCTTTCTTTCATGTTCTTTATTAATAAAAAACGTTAAAAAAATGTTCAGCCCGATTATAGCAGGAGCCCCACTTCCGAATAATTACCAATAAAATAATTAAACAAATATGAGTACAAACCCCATCGACCATTTGCTTCAATTTTTCCAATGCGAAAAACTGTTCATAAGTCATCCATTCCCCTGAACACAATCCCATAATTAACGAAAAAACTAACAGAAACCATAAAAAATGCATATTTTTACGACAAATAGATACTGCGCTTAAACTCGATGAATACATACACCGTTTGTTGTTAACATAAAAAAAAACAAGTTATCAAGGTTTATATCTAGTCGTGTAAATAATACACTTCCTTTCACAGCCAAATGATTCATTTACATGAATAAATTGTGAATAATTAGGTATATCCCATATAACATGTGATAAAATGCAACACGCAGTTCTACCGCAAAATGTGGTAAAACCAATTCGGTTAAATTATTCAGTATCTGGAGAATACATCCAACAACTTTTTCAGAAATTTATATCTAGTCACTAGTTAGTTAACTAATAACATAATATGGAATTCAGAAATACTCAAAAGCTGTTTAAAGCTGGATGCGCCCTTGACTTAGGCAATAAATGCCGCAAATGTGTTATGTGGACGGTTTTAGTAGAGATGGAGCAGTAATACTTTTCTTCAGATTTCCTTTTGGTTGGCTCGATGTACCTTGCGGTAATTTTTTTAAATAAGTAACGCAACTTGAAAATATATTTTTATGCTGCCACTTTAGAAAAAGCGTTTTTCCGATCATTTTTTAACTCGGAAAGTGCGTCGTTGCCGGTCTAGATCGGAAAATTGACTTAACTGCTCGGTAAAGTGACAGAGCTGCTAGGCAAAGTACTTACTTTCCCGAGCTCTTGTGTAAAATTTTTCATTAAAGACAAAATACCAGCATATAGCCAGAGAGAATTTTCGAAGGGTATGTTAAATATCACAGATGCCATGACAATACCGTAGCCATCTGTCAGTAGATGTTTTTGACGTTTTGATGCACTTTGTGTATTTCTAAACCATTTAAAGATGAGTAGCGATGAAAGTGACGTAGAAAACATTCTAATCGAAGTTAAAGAAGCAGCAGCTGCCGCCTCTAATGAATTATTACCAATAAAATCCAAGGAAAGGTATGAAAAAGTCTATGAATTTTACGAAAAATGGTGCGAAGAAAAAAAAATAAAGGTATAGTAAATGAAGATATTTTGTTAGCTTATTTAGCTATAAAATCAAACACAATCATTAACTGTATGGAGTTTGTATTAAATGCCCATAACAATGTTAATGAGCAAGAAGACCATTGATATCAGTAAATTTAAGTTATTAGCTTTTTTAAAGAAAAAACAAATAAGTCTAAAGTTTTTACTAAACAAGAAGTAAATAAATTGGTAAAAGTCTAGTTTAGTGAACCAACGCGGATTTTGATGAAATATTTTTTTTAAACTAATTCGAGGTCGCTGAACACGAAAATGAAAAAAGAAATCGGCGCTCTCTTACCAAAAACGAGTTATGAATTTTTGAAGATAAGGTCAGATAAGCACTGCACTGGTTTTATTGTCATATTATAACTGCTTTAAAATGATGCATTATAACTTGTACACAATATAAAATACACTATAATTGCTTTTTAAGATATTCCTCTCACACACACATTTAAAAAACACTGATATTGATATTCATTTTTTGTAAATTCTTTTTTTAATTCCACAATTATTATATATTTTGACATTTTCATGTAACATGACTGACATATAAGTTTTGGTCTGTTTCCTCTTAGTCGTACAACTTGTACTTAATAGCATATTCAGCCATTAGAGATATTTAGCCACTTGAATTAGTTGCTGAATATTTTCGATTTCATGATTGTGACATAAAAGATATAAACAAGATGAACATCATGAACATACACCCATTTTTCCGATAGCTGGCGCTGTATTTGGCTCAACTTTCGTTTAACTGAAATCAGTTATGGAAAAATTGAATGAACAGCCGTCAACATACTGTGAAAACGGCGCGCCGGATCGACGTTTCGCAATTCGCGCGCGATGTTCATTCAATTTTTCCATAACTGATTTCAGTTAAACGAAAGTTGAGCCAAATACAGCACCAGCTATCGGAAAAATGGGTGTATGTTCATGATGTTCATCTTGTTTATATCTTTTATGTCACAATCATGAAATCGAAAATATTCAGCAACTAATTCAAGTGGCTAAATATCTAATGGCTGAATATGCTATTAGGTACAAGTTGTACGACTAAGAGGAAACAGACCAAAACTCATATGTCAGTCATATTACATGAAAACGTCAAAAGATATAATAATTGTGGAATTAAAAAAAGAATTTACAAGAAATTAATATCAATATCAGTGTTTTTTAAATGTGTGTGTGAGAGGAATATCGTAAAAAGTAATTATAGTGTATTTCACATTGTGTAGAAGTTATAATGCATCATTTTGAAGCAGTTATAATATGACAATAAAACCAGTGCAGTGCTGATCTGAACTCATCTTCAAAAATTCATAACTGGTTTTTGGTAAGAGAGCGCCGATTTCTTTTTTCATTTTCGTGTTCAGCGACCTCGAATTAATTTATAAAAAAAATATTTCATCAAAATCCGCGTTGGTTCACTAAACTAGATTTTTTCCTTAATTTTTTGTAGACTACACTGGTACTGGTAATTGTCTTGGTAATTGTCGTAATTATTTTCCAACAACGTACGTTTTTATCAGCCCCCGTACCAAACACTCAATCCACAGGGTGTCACAGAATATAGAGGGCACTTAAATAAACATTTTTTATTAATAAACTAGCGTCCGGAATTTCTTCATTATCGAGATAAAATAAAATAAAATTGAATCATAGCAACCTTTGAAAAAAAAAACTATTTTTGTACTTGTCATTTCACGAGTGTTACAAATTAGTCTTTATTAGATAAATTAGTGTTTGATTGAAAATGTATCATTTTACAAATATTGAATTAGCAGACAAGCATATGACCTACGGAGCAGCTTACGGTAATGCTAAAGTAAGGCGAATTCATTCGGTGCAGCATCCTCAGCGACACATTACCTGTCATACCTCCTTTTCAAGATTGGATCAGCGTATTCGAGGTACTGGTGAATTCAAAGTAAAGAAAATAGATTCGGGGGCCAATCGTACTTTACGAAATGTTGCAACCTTTGCAACAATTTGAAAATAACCCGAAAACAAGCCCTAGTTTCATCCCATGCGATCTTCACGCCATTCACAGGTGACATCATCGGTAGAAGTTTTCTGTTAATATTTGAACTGAGATTGTTGACAATTTTGTAGTGGGACCATATTTTTCTGCCTGCACGGTTAGATGGTCATGTGTATAGGATTTACTCTACCAGAATTGCTGGAAGACGTCCCACTTAATATTCGAAGAAATATTGTTTTCCAGAATGATGGTGCACCAGCACACTTTGGATTACTTAAATTGCCGAAATTATCTAAATGCACAATTTCCGAAAGGATGGATCGGAAGAGGAGGGCCGATTTCTTGGCCTGCACGCAGTGGCGGCTAGTACATAAGCGCAGCAGTGCTGCAGAGCTCCCAAAAAATCTTCTAATTAACTAAAATATTTCCTTTTATCAAATAAAATTTATAATATATTTTGTAAGGCATTGGCATGGTCATAATGATAAAAAACAAGCCACTGAAGCCACATCTGAAATAACAAACAAGCGTATATAAAGTATATAGCTAGGCCATACCAACGTGTGCTCTGCGAGCACTTTAAAACACCCGCGCTGCACACTTCTCCCCCTTGACTGTCTAAAAACTCAGCCATGATCATGCCTGATTTTCCCTCTTAAAATCGCTGCATTCAGTCCAGCGCATCGATGCATACGATAACGCTTGGACGGAAATAGGAGTCACGGATTTAGAGCATTTGAGTTTGAAAATAAAAAGACACGAAAATTCTAAAAGCCATCTTCATAATTGAATGGAATTTGCGTTACTAGGGTCAACTAATATTATGGCTCAATTAGATTCGGCTTATTGGTTAAATATAGAGAAAGATAATGAAAACGTATCGAAGAATCGATATATTTCATCAAAAATTATTAATTGTGTTAAATTTTGTGGAGCTTTTGAATTGGCTCTTCGGGGACATAATGAGAGCGATACTTCCGAGAATCCGGGAATATTTAGTGGGCCCAGTGCGTGATTCTTATTTTTCTTGTGTGGCAATTGACAATCGTTCCAGAAATCCAATATTTCAACAGGGAAGGCGGAGAAAGGACGATAAGATCGATGGGAGACAACCCCCTTACAGGGTAAACTTTTTTCAAAAATTGCAGAGCACCTTAAAATTTTTACCACGAGCCGCCATTGCCAGCACGTTCACCAGATATGACTCCAGTTGATTTTTGTATTTGAGCTCATATTAAATCACTGGTCTATGCGACACCTGTTAATACAGAAGAAGAGTTAGTGGCTCGAATTATTCTGATGTTTGATGATATTCGTGAGCGTCCGCAGTTATTTCGAAGAAATCGGCAGTCGATTACACATCGTTATAACTTGTGTATCGAAAATGGTGGTCGTAACTTCGAACAATTTTTATAAAGTTTGATGCAGTATTATTTATAACATAATGTTTCTTAACTTAATTGCTTCCATTTAGTAAGTAACTACTCTTTCCTGATGTAATTATTTTTAAAGATTTCTAGTGTATCTTGACAACGAGAAATTTCCGGACACTAGTTTATTGATAAAAAATGTTTATTAAAGTGCCCTCTGTCATTTCTGAAAATTAGGAATAGTTATTCTGTGACACCATGTATAAGTCAACAAGGTAGTAAATCGCGAGCTCCCTTTATATCCGGTGCACGACTGATTTTCGGCATCTCTTTATAAGTGTGACATAAAAGCACCTACTATTCATTGTTTTTGTACGATACCTTGTATCTGAAACGTTTTCGTCTATTTTAAAATCGTAATCGGTTATTAATCAAATAATTATTATCACTAGACGGATTTTGTGTGATTAATCCTTAAATAAATCTCAAGATGACTCACCTTATCATCAATCGGAAAGTATAAACACCTTCCCAATTAGATTAGGTTCCAAATATCCTCCTGCAAAACCCGGGTGCGATCTGTATGTAATTCACCGCACAATTTTCATGTACTCGAACAACATTTCCAAGATTAGTAATCGTCGCGTTCGATTTTAAACTTTTTTTAATTACGAAAAATTCTTCGTATGTCATCCATTCTCCTTCCATAGTACAACTCAAATGTATTATTAAAATGAGTATAGCGAATTCTTTCACTTTTTTCATTGTTAACCAAACACTAAATACTTTCGATGTGTGACAAAACGTCAAACGTCGATAAATTTTATCTATTTTTATTGTCAGATAACTCTGGATCAATATTTAATCTTTTTTTGTAACTTTCCCGCAGGCAGTTTTTACAGATGCGTATTCAGAAGTATGTTTTAGATAAGTGTGTTTTCAAATTGTGTATCTCGGCCCCAAATTTGATCGCAAATGTGAAACTTTGAACAAAAGAAGTTCTTCGTATGCACTTTATATGTGCGAAGAACAGATGCCAGGTGACGGTTACTTATATCGCCATAGCAATTTTAATTTTTTGATGCGACTATTTGCATCGTAACTCTGGGACTCAATTCTTGAACTTATACGGATGTCAGTAGCATACGAATTAAATTCGACCGAAAGATTCGAATACGAACGTCAATCTTAATTCTTGGATGGTGTAACAGGAGATCCTGTTTCTCTGCTCAAGATAATTCGTTTTGCTTATATATCACCTATTTTAGTACCTCTCGAGCCATCTAACGGCAATGCCTAGGAACGCATTTAACTACATTTAACTATAATGTCGACGCACGTTAGATTCCTTACTTATGTTCTCATATCTTTTCTGAGAGAGCACTGTTAAAGATTTAAAACATCCGAAAATTGTCAGAAATGATGTGCGCAGGAAAGTTTGTTGGTAATTAGATACCATTTTGGAGACAAGCCTGACCGGCGTTCTCTTGATTGTCTAAAAAGAAAGACAATTATAATGTGAGTTGTGTCGAAGGAAATTCTAAGTAAGTCAATACCTTTTTATACATTACTAATGATTGTCGTGTATATATCTTTGAAATGTTTGTGGGATGACTCTGTCATTCAAAATTAATTGCTTTCGCCGACAGCACTTGTTGCTTGTAGAAGCTTCTAAAAATTCCTGTGTCTTTTTAGATTGCAACAACTCTACGTTCTACATTCTACCTTCTACATTCTACGTTCTACATTCTACGTTCTACGTTCTACGTTCTACGTTCTACATTCTACATTCTACCTGATTCAAATAGCAACTTGATTTGAAAATCAATTCAGTTCGATTCTCTACTTCCGACACTACGTTATATTTGCTGTAACAAGTATGGGTCATATTATGTCCAGTACTTTATTGACATAAAATTCGTTTCTCTTCTCCATGGGAGAATACGAAAACCATTTATAGATGCATAAGCCGATATATATTTCTAATATTTGATTAATCATACCATGGTAGAACCTTTAGCATTGAACTAATTTCCCTCGAAATCTTATTAATTTGTATACTTAATGTACGACGGCCAAGGGCCATATTTGTAAAATAGTAGTCGACTTTAAGTAGGATATTCTTCATTAGATTGTTAAGTTACTTTCCCGATTTTTATTTAATGATCATCTAAGTACCTATAAAAAACCACATACTCTGTTTTTCGTCATTTGATCAGGGTAAATTATATTTTTTCATTTTACAAATGACGTGGCACTGAAATAAGTTATATGCCAGACAAATTTTTATTATCTAAGTGTTATACAACATTTAGGCGAAAATTCACGACCCATTGTTTTACCTAGAGCTTAGTCGAAGGCATACCGTAAGTAACTTTAGAATTATCTTTTTTATCGCCATATCTACCTGGATAAGTTACAATGGTATGCGGAAAAATGTTTTATTCGAATAAACAGTTTGAGAACTTCTCTTTTCTTCTTTTTCCATCTTCTTTTTTTGGTAATATCCCGGCGGATAATTTTCTCAGCATATTTTCTACTTTTTTGTACGTGTGCCGAAACATATGTAAAATGTGTCAAAAAACAAGCGCCTGCTCACAAAATAAACCGAGATTTATTTCCCCAACGTAAAACTATATTAATTTTATTTACTTTTTTTTTCTTTTTTCTTTATTTTATACTCAATCAGACTTAATATATGTTTAACCATGGATCGTGCACTTAAGAAAACTATGAGCTAGGACCGGAGAAAAGTGTTAGTGCAATGTAAACTTCCCTATGCCTAAATACTATACGACGATTATTGCCATCAATTTCGGCTTCTTCCAATGCTCCAATCGCCCTCAAAAGGGACAAATCCTCCAACTTAGCCATCAAAAAACCTTAATACCTACCAATAGGTTAGGTTAGGTTAGGTTCTATGTGAGTGGGGCCTTCTCGCCACCTCCACTGCGACCCCCGTTGGGTCTATTGTGGCTCACCCCTAGGGATTATAATTCACCCCACTAGCCTGTGCTTCTGACGAAGTCCGTGGTTATATTTGGTGATACTTTTATGAAGTCGCTCGGCTCTAAGGTACTAGAACCCATCTTCTTTAGGTGCTAATTTAGTCGACAATGTCCTGTAAGCAGTCCCGACAGAATGCGTAGGTTTGTTCTACTCCATTCCAGGATCTGCTTATTTTTTGTACTCGGAACGCCCCAGGTAGCCCAGGTAGCTATGGCTGATCTAGCAGTGCTTTCCGCAATGCTAAAAAATGGTTCAGGTCCGATAAATAGAGACTCTGATCCCTTCTTTGACAGAATGTCGGCCTTCTCGTTGCCCTCCACTCCTCGATGCCCCGGCACCCAGGTGCCTAGTATATCAAGGGATTATAGACAGTTATATACTAGCTTAGATTTTATCCTGTTCGAGTTCAGTGCTTTAAGAGCAGCCTGGCTATCTGACAGGATGTGTGTATGTTCTTTTTTACAACAGGTTGATTCATCAGCTCTTTTGCAGCCAGTTCAATGGCGTATACTTCAGCCTGAAAGACGGTGATTTGCAACACTGGATTTCCTGCTGAAGTTCGTCGCTCCAGCTCCGTTTCCGGTTTTGGATCCGTCAGTGTAAATCACGTAGTCCGTTTCTAGGAAGGAGATTGCTTCGCTATCCCATTGGTCTCTCGTGGGAATGAGGACCTTAAAGGGCTTGTCCACGTGAAGTTTTGTGACAGAGAGATCCGAGGGCATCCCAAGAATGTGGTGATTTTGTATTTCACTCAGGATTCCCGAGTGATCCCGAAGAGTCTCTCCATTTATTTGCCTCTCCACTGATAGCATTCTATGAGCTGATCTCCTGGCTTCCTTCTCCAAATGAATGTGAAGAGGAGTTAGTTGCAGGAGGGCTTTCATAGCGGACGTTGGTGTGGATGACATTGCTCCGGTAATGGCCGGGCATGCTGTTCGCTGCAAGCCTTGCAGCTTTGCTCTAGCTGTCTTTTGCAGACTTTTGGTCCACCAGACAGCTGAGCCATACCTACCAATAAATTACAAGTAGAAAAGATGAACATAGTAAGTTTTAGTTCGTTGTTCGTTACCAAAAGAAAGTCGTCATTCACTGCTCACTGATATTCATCCCAAAAGCACTTTTCCACATAAACCGAGATACTGAACACTGTTTACACTACCACTACACCAACTCTAACACTTTACACTATCTTACGCGCGTTTCGATAACCAAGTTATCTTCTTCAGAGACTGAAGGTAAACTGTTTACCACAGATCACCTTTCAGAACTTGAACGAAAACAAAATGGTGTAAAGGGGTGTAACTTTCTCTGAATCACCTTCTTGCCATTTATAATACTCAGTGTTAGAAAATTGGTCTGCTAACTCTTCTGTAATTTCTCGAATTAATCGAAAATGTTGAATATATTGTTCATCACTAAACTGTGGCACCACTTCTTCAAAATATTCATTAGTTTTAGGAAGTTGAACCTTATACTACACTTGCATGGAGTAGACAGCTTAGTTAAAGTTTGATATTTGTTTACAATGTTAAAACACACCAAAGCAAACAATAAACAAATGAAACAACAGGGACAACAGATAACTAAAATAAGAAAACAACTGACATATCGATCATATGCGCATGAGCTGCCGAACCGAACTTTCAGTCCTTACCAAAATCAGAGAACCGCTAGGACTGATTCCGAATCGATAACGAACCAATCCGTTATGACCCGCGAACACCGAACTATTACTACAAATTCAGAATTCTATTAACCGCGAACGCAACTTTTCAGAATGCGCATGCGAATAGTCCCTGAACTGGTTCGGATTGTGACCCGCGAACAATGCTAATAGTTCGTTCATGAGGAGTTCGTTGTTCGCGGATCATATCGGATTAGTTCGTTATCGATTCGGAATCAGTCCTAGCGGTTCTCTGATACTGGAAAAGACTGAAAGTTCGGTTCCACTGATGTTCCAATGATCGATATGTCAGTTGTTTTCTTATTTTGGTTGTTTCTTTTATCGTTTGTTGTGTTGTAGCATTGTAAGCAAATATCAAAAAAGCTAGAGTCACTTGTTTTGTTTTCGTTGAGGTTCTGACAGGTGATCTGTCGTTCTGATATCGTTCGCGGTATAATCAAATTATTTGATGGTTCGTAACTACGACAATAGCTATGTTCGCGGGTCACAATCCGAACTGATTCCGAACCAGTCTGGAATTAACTTTGAATTGCCTAGAGCGCATGTCTAGTTCCGAACTAGTAAATAATTATAATTATACCGCGAACGGTCTTAGAACCACATATCACCTTTCAGAACTTGAAATAATGGAAATTTACCTTATACTACACTTGGAGTAGGCAGCTAAGTTAGAGTTTGATATTTGTTTACAACGTTAAAACACAACAAAGCAAACAATAAACAAGTAAAACAAGAGGTAATTAAAATAGGAAAACAACTGACATATCGATTATATGCGCATGAGCAGCCGAACCGAACTTTCAGTCCTTACCAAAATCAGAGAACCGCTAGGACTGATTCCGAATCGATAACGAACCAATCCGATATGACCCGCGAACACCGAACTATTACTACAAATTCAGAATTATATTAACCGCGAACGCCACTTTTCAGAATGCGCATGCGAATAGTCCCTGAACTGGTTCGGATTGTGACCCGCGAACAAAGCTAAATTTAAAGTCAATTCCGAACTGGTTCGGAATCGGTTTGGATTGTAACCCGCGAACATAGCTATTATTATGTTTTTCCACTGACGGACTTAATAAGAATGGAAAACGACCTGGCGACTTGCCTTTGTCATATATTTTGATTTTTCTTTATACTCTTCTCTCCCCTACTTCCCCTAAACTAAAAAATATATTTAATTGTCTACATTGAAAAATGTATAAATACGGCCCTGGCTTAGGTTGATTACTAAGTAAATTTCTGAAAAACGCAAAACACGGAGACAGTCAAGTTGCTGTGGCGACAGTAATTCCTATCTTTTTTATCTGAATTTTGCGTAACATTTTACTAAAAAAGGATATACAGTTAATCGTATCCTACCTTTATCATGGTAAAATAAACATTTGAACGACGAAATTCCTTATATTTTGTAGAATTAACATACTATTCATTGTAAGATGAATATTTTTAAGTTTCCGCAAAAATCGTTCAAAACAAAAAGATATCTCGCTTTCGGTATATTTGTAAATAAATTATGACTTACTATTAATAATCATCGAAAAGTTGTAAACATCTTCCAGATTTGTAAACAAATCCACGTTTACAAGTATTAGGACCAATAAAACTTCTCCCCTTCTTCACCAGACCTGAATTTACTGGATTGGCAGTAGTTTCGGTATTTTCTGCTGTTGCTTTTTCAAAAATTGTACCGAATAACAAAAGGATGAGCAAGAAAAAACCTACCTTCGCCATTGTAGAAAATAAATGATCTAATTAAAACTACTTTATCATATAATCTATCGAATGGAGAGTATTAATTAAAGATAATATTTATCAGATTATCGTGATATAAATTAAAAATTTTACAGTGTTGTGCTTGTTTTTTATAATAGGAAGGTTACTCTTTGTAAAATAAATGTAAACAGAGATTTTTAATCGCATTGATGGTCTCCAAAATGCCATATTATACCATATTTCTTTTTCCGTACGAGCTAAGTGCCTCATTATTTATTCGAAAGTACTATAAATATAGAGTGAGTCTTTCTTTTTTTTTATGTGGAATAAAATGATAATACAGGTCGGTTTTACCCAAATTAAATCGACACGTCCTTTATCGCCTCAAATACAATAGGGTCGTAAAATTCGGCACAATGGTTAAGGATTCATTAATATCATAAGCCGGTGGCCAGTGTCGTGCAGTCAGTTTAAGGGTGTTGCCGGGTAGGGATGGGTCTTACAGTTACCATACCTACTTCTAACAGTACTTAAAGGTGCTTGATGCACAAGTGCCTCATGTACGTTTAGTACTATATAGTCCTTGCTTTAAAATCTAAAACACTTTTACACACTACAGGGCTAAATTTTGATGACATTCTGATTACAAAAGCGCAGCAAATACTGAAAAATATATTTTATTTTTAGGATATATATGGTTTATTGCCGCTTTATGGCTATCGACCCTTTTTTGTGCTCCTATTCAATAGGAAATCTATTTATATTTATATTTATATTTATATTTATATTTATATTTATATTTATATTTATATTTATATTTATATTTATATTTATATTTATATTTATATTTATATTTATATTTATATTTATATTTATATTTATATTTATATTTATATTTATATTTATATTTATATTTATATTTATATTTATATTTATATTTATATTTATATTTATATTTATATTTATATTTATATTTATATTTATATTTATATTTAGGTATAATGAATACAAACCTAGCTGAAATAAAATACTGCTATACATCTAAGGGGGCGTCCATTAATTACGTGAGGCATTATTGAGGATTTTCTGACTCCCCTACGTGAGATTTTTCAAAATTTGTGTTTTGGGTGTAAAAGCGTTGGATTTATTAAAAAAACAATTTGCTTGATTACTTTCATTTAAGACTAGCAAAGACTAGTATTTGGGAATATTACCGTAATCTAAAATCACAGTGATAAAATTAGATCATAAATACACATTTTTTTATTTTAATGTAACTTAACTTTGACGCAATTTTACATCGTTTTCTCCCATAGAAAAGTAATTTTTTTCCAAGACCCCCCTCTCCCCCCAAGTGAGATTAGGTAAGATTTGGCTCGATCCCCTCCCCCCCCCTGAACACCTCACGTAATTAATGGACGCCCCCTAAACACACAAGACACGGTGCCGCTGGTGGCATAAATAATGTAAATAATTTAAACGTCACAGCGAACCGCATAAATAACTAACCGACATTATTAGTGCCAGTGAAAAATATTGTAATTGGGTCACTTCAGTTCTTCTTTTGTTTTAGGAGCCATGTTGTCGGCTCTTCAAAATTTTTTTAAACCCTCCGCTTTAAAAATAATCAAAAGAAAAAAGTTATTTTCATTTTTTTCTTATTTTTATTAAATAATCTTTTATAAAATCAACATAAAGTCAAATATTTCAGATAGCAGAGAAAAAAACGATTAATTATGTTAATTAAAGATACCAGACTTTTAGTATTTCAAATTTTAACATGTGAAGTCACAAAGTTTTTGACCCCCCCCCCCCCCCTTCCGGCCCCTTGTCAAACAATGACACATTCCGCTGATACCCTCCACCCTCCTTTAAGGTGTGACGTAATTTATGGATGGGCCCTTAATTAATAATTTTTTCCAATAAATATAAATCTTTGTATTTTTTTAAAATATTTCCAAACTAGCCTTCTAAGAACGTTACGAACTAACAGTTTACTGAAGTAAGGAAAACATTTGTATAGTGAGCTTAGCAATTTTAGAAAATGTTATAAAAAAATTTATGAAAATTATTAAAGGATATTGATAATTATTTCGATATTGACATATCATCGTCAGAAGTAGATTCCACAAAGTAAGGGTAAGGGGACAGTAAATTCAATTTTAGAAAAGATATCTATCAACTTTACTTTTTTCTCATGTCGTCACTTAAGACGAGACTACCTCACATGATGACAAACTCTGTATTTTACGTTTAAAAGGTAATTATTGATTGATTGATTTATTGATTCATTGATTGATCCATCACATGATGGCAAACTCTGTATTTTACGTTTAAAAGGTAATTATTGATTGATTGATTTATTGATTCATTGATTGATCCATCACATGATGGCAAACTCTGTATTTTACGTTTAAAAGGTAATTATTGATTGATTGATTTATTGATTCATTGATTGATTCATCACATGATGGCAAACTCTGTATTTTACGTTTAAAAGGTAATTATTGATTGATTGATTCATTTATTGATTCATTGATTGATTCATTTATTGATTCATTTATTGATTCATTTATTGATTCATTTATTGATTCATTTATTGATTCATTTATTGATTCATTTATTGATTCATTTATTGATTCATTTATTGATTCATTTATTGATTCATTTATTGATTCATTTATTGATTCATTTATTGATTCATTTATTGATTCATTTATTGATTCATTTATTGATTCATTTATTTATATATTTATTGATTCATTCATTGATTCATTTATTGATTCATTTATTGATTCATTTATTGATTCATTTATTGATTCATTTATTGATTCATTTATTGATTCATTTATTGATTCATTTATTGATTCATTTATTGATTCATTTATTGATTCATTTATTGATTCATTTATTGATTCATTTATTGATTCATTCATTGATTCATTTATTGATTCATTTATTGATTCATTTATTGATTCTTTTATTGATTCATTTATTGATTCATTTATTGATTCATTCATTGATTCATTTATTGATTCATTTATTGATTCATTTATTGATTCATTTATTGATTCATTTATTGATTCATTTATTGATTCATTTATTGATTCATTTATTGATTCATTTATTGATTCATTTATTGATTCATTTATTGATTCATTTATTGATTCATTTATTGATTCATTTATTGATTCATTTATTTATATATTTATTGATTCATTTATTGATTTTTTTTTGTCACAGGAACAACTTCCACTACTTTGAACACTATGGTAGACCAGCATTACAACATTTATGTTTAACAAAAATAATACGTACCTGTTCTCAGTATTATTAGCTAGAGTCAAAGTAAAAGGTGAAAAACATCCCCCAGTAGCCGAATACTTGAGCCCATCTTCACACCCCACTGGTACGTCTATGAACCTTTTGCCATTTTTATCGGGTAGTGAAGCAGTACCGTTCTGCTGGTAAAAAAAAATTGATATTATTAAAAATATTAAAAACAATCTCATCTTGTCGAACAAGAAATATTTAAAACGGTATAGCTACTACTATCGAGAAGGTTATGTCGAATGTCAAATGTTATCTTTTGTTTTTACAAAATTGAAAATTCCAACTTTCGAATTATTGGAATGAGGTCTTTAAAAGTTTGAGCCCATCTTCACACCCCACTGGTACGTCTATGAACCTTTTACCATTTTTATCGGGTAGTGAAGCAGTACCGTTCTGCTGGTAAAAAAAAATTGATATTATTAAAAATATTAAAAACAATCTCATCTTGTCGAACAAGAAATATTTAAAACGGTATAGCTACTACTATCGAGAAGGTTATGTCGAATGTCAAATGTTATCTTTTGTTTTTACAAAATTGAAAATTCCAACTTTCGAATTATTGGAATGAGGTCTTTAAAAGTAAAAGGAATAATGTTGAAAAATGGATGGGGATATGAAAAAGGAGGATGGACAACCAATTTGTTTTCGGTTTTAAAGATTATTATTCAACAATTTTTAAAAATATAATTATAAATAATACAATATATTATAATATAATAAAATTAATGTTACAAAAATATATGAAACATTCAAATATATTTTTCTAATGAACATCCGTTGAATATCCATCACTCCTTTAGTGTCAAAACGGCCAAAACTTAAGAGTAACTAACGAGGAACTAGATCCAAACAAAAGTAGGTATATTAAACCAAACTTACAATGAAAGAAATCAAAAAAGAGCATGGAATTTTATACAACACTACAATACACGGAGAGCCACGTTGCCACGTGTCATCAAAAGGAATAAGACATTCTTCTTATTTCTTAACCCGAAATGAAACATTTTTCAATGAGATCGAAAAACCAAAAATGGTTCTAAAATATAGGAAGCAAACCAAGACACAGACCCAGACACAGACGACTCAAAAGCAATAGAAGGAACTGGGATAGGAGTGTACGGCCCAGGAACCAAACACTCTGAAAGCTTGGGAAAACCCCCGATTATCTTTCAAGAGGAAATTCACGCCCAGTTCAATATTGATAAAGGATATTGAAGGCAAAGGACTATCATAATGTCGGATAGTCAAGCAGCCATTAAAGCACTGAGCTCTTTTGTTATCAGTTCGAAAATGGAGTCGGAATGCCTAGGCAAACTAAATGAACTAGGCGAGAACAATATAATCACCTTACTATGGATTCCAGGACTCACCTGGGATAGAAGGAAATGAAATAGCAGATGAGCTAGCAAAGAGGGGGACTGGGACACCCTCTTGGGGGCCGGAACCCTTTTGCGGTATCAGCTCCAAAGAAGAATGTAGATTCTGTGGTATGGAAGAAGAAACCTCCATCCACATACTTGCGAACTGCACATCAATTCAGAATCCTAGCGCACAACACCTTGGATATTACTATACTATATTACCTAAGTTGAAGCCTACAGATATCCTAAAATTCCTCCGGGAAATAGGACTAAAGGAGCTACTAGTCTCTGAGACTTTTCTCAGGAACTAAGTAGAAGTAAGGGGGCACAATAGATCTTTTAGATCTCAATGAATGTCACCCCAATTTAAATACATACATACAAACAAAATAAAGAAATAGCTATACAGGGTGGTCCACATTTATTATTTTTAGAGATATTTGGACCAATTCTAGACATTTTGCACAATATCACATTTTTCCATCTATCCACCAGAGATTTCTCCAGTATTTCTGTTATTAATTGAGAAATCCGGACAATTTGTTTGAGGAGGAAGCCTAATTAAAGTAATAAACTTAACAAGAAACAAGAAGACATATACAGATCTGGCAACTTGAAATGCATGGAACCGTTGAGTGATAAATTATGTTTATCATTCAACGATGGAACGGAACGCGAATGGAACGACACTAAGGAAAGGAACGGGTACAGTAATTTTAAATTTGATTCATTGATTTTTTTGTGTGTTCTAAAGCATACTCATCTTTTTAAGGAGCGAGCTTCTTATTTAAATAAATCGATCGAGTTGTGATAAAAAAATGAAAAAATAGAAATGTCACTTTATTTTTTTGCATTTTATGTTCAACTCGACTGAGCAAAATAATTTCATGAATAGGGAAGTGGTGTCATCTATTCGAAAATTTGTTCAATCGTCCAGGACGTAAGGACATTCGCTCCCTCATCCCTAATTTCAAATTCCAACAGGATTTCGCTATCGCGTAAGCATAGAACGTATCTTTTTTTTTGGATTTTGGAGAAAGTGTCAATACTAAACCAAAAAATACAAATCTAAATTAAAATTGAATAAATAGAGAAATTAGAATGGCTCATAGAACAGACTGTGGAGTCTGTATTCTATTCTGATATACCTACTGATTTTAGATTCAGAAGCGGGCGAGGTTTGGCAGCATGTGAATTATAAGAGAAAGGAGCTAATCAAGGGAGCAACAAACCGCTATGTGTGTATTCGTTACCAAAAAGGTAGAGATGGGAATGATATTTCGCTATAGTCGGTAAAAAAGTGACCAGAACTGTTTATGACAATGAAACTGAATTTATATACCTTCGGGTAGATAAGTTTAGATTACATAAACTCATTGACAAAGTTAACGTAACACTTAAATTTTTTTTATTTTTTATTTAGAAGACATCTTTTAATTTTCAACAGATTAAAATGATTTTTTTCGGCACATTGTAGGAAATTTATTGAAATTATCACAATGATTGTGAATTTTTGTAAAAACAAATTTGACAATTTATTATACCGGGTGGAATAAAATATTTATGTACGAGTAAGAGTTATTCTAAATCAAAAGTAAGCAACATTTTAATAGTAGGTAAATTTTTATGACAAAAATCCTAGTATAAAACCACGAAATTGTTATAAACATTTAAAACGAAAAAAACCTTTTTTAGATTTTTGTGAATAACACGAAAGCTTATTAAGTAATCGTAATGGTGTCAAATGACGGATTGTAGATAATAAAAATACTAATACAACGCATTTTTCAGCGAAGTGATTGGATAATTGGGAGCGAAGAAAATTCGGAAAAACTGGAAAATTCGTCATTTTTTCAAATATTCATATCTTCGTCGTTTTTCAAGTTAAAGCGTTGACACAAGCGTTAAAAATTGGGACAATTACTTTTGTTGCAATATTTTGCAGTAGGTCTGTATGAGTTATAGATAGTCCGATTTTGAATTCGAAAATGGTTTTGAAAAATACAGATATAGAGCAACAAAACATAAATTTTCGATTTCTGATCAAATGCTGTGAAGTAGGTTAAAAACGTAATGTCTTTTACATGATTGCACAGTTCGTTTTCTACTAGGATTTTGGTCAAAAACTCACTATTTTCAAGCTCTATTGCGTAAATTTTGTCCACGAGTTTATATAATAACGAAGATATGAAGAGTTGGGAAATGTCATTTTCTCACTTAAAACTTCTCTTAAATAAAAAATTTTAAAATCCACTTCAGTTAAATTTGAATATTATTTTAAAAAAAAACTTAAATATACCAAATTAACTTAAAAACCATTTATTCACGGGCTCAGGTTCGTCGTTTTCAGTCGTAGTAGTTGTCGGTATGGTGGTGGTTTCCACAGTTTCTGATCTTACCGTTATTTTTTCTTCAATATTATCCGGCGATTCCGTAACTTGTACCCCATTAACGAAATTCAAATTTACAACAGAATTTTTATTATCTCCAGGATGCAAAACGTAAGTTTTGTTAAAAGTATAAATCTTCGAACTCGATTCGTATTTTTTAATAGGAGCTGGAGCGTTCGTATTGTTATTTTGTTCTGATGTTATCGCATAGGAATATTTGGGATTGTGAGCTCCATTTTTAACATTTCGACTTTCGTAAGAAATTATCGTTGGTTGAACCTGAAGTTGTTCAATTATCCTTCTAAAAGTTTCAGGCTGTACGTCGATGTATTCGGTTTCAACACCTGCGTAAGGATCCGGTGTGACGGTTTGGTTTTGAGTTTCACTTTTTGGTACAGTTTGTTGCGGTTGCACCTGGTAACCACCTAAAATTAATTAAAAAACTATATAGAAATTTTCACAAATAATTTCATCGTACGCCTATGATAGTTGGGAATTTTCACAAACAAATTAACCCCCTTTAAAAACGTTATTAACCGTTTATGAAATGTTATCGTTACCCATCAAAACAGTGGAGGCGCAGCCCGTCACATAGCATCTCGATGACGAAGTGACTAAAGAAGATTTCTCTTCAAAAATGTTCATAACCTTTAATTAACCCTGTATGATAATTATACTAACCTCCATATTGGTACGGATAAGGGTAATAAACTGGTTGATTATTTGCTGGTTGATAAATAGGTTGATTCACAGGATAATATAATTGTTGTTGATTAAAATAAAGATCCTGTTGTTGTTGAGGCCAAACTTGTTGTTGTTGAGGCCAAACTTGTTGCTGTGGTAAATTGTATGGGTTTGGAATTTGTTGAAATTGATATTGTGAATTTACCGAAACACTGCTCAAAAGTACTAAATATATGAATTTGTAAGCTTCCATCTTAACCTTAATACACTGACTAATTTTCATCGGATATAATAAAGTTGCTGGAAATGTTATGACGACTTAGTTGACCCATAAAAATTGTTATGATATTGATAAAACGTTTCTTCGTATTTGATTTAATTTAATATTGCTTCAAGAGGTATTTCGATACTTTATAGCGAAATTTCAACATATAAATCTAATGTTATCTATATTTTAATGAAATTAAAGTAGACCGACTCCTCTTCGATTTTGTCCCATTTTATGTTTATTATTTCCTTCCTATTAATTTTGACCAATCGCTATCAAGAATCGGTATGTCAAATATAAATTTTAAGTGGAAAAATTACTTAATAACTGTCAAAGTTTGACAAGTAGCCTTGTAAAAACAAACTTGGTGGTTTCTATTAAAATAAAATGTCTATTTAACTCAGGAAATAATCTTACCGATTATCCCTCGTGCATTTAATTTTTCCTGTGGAAAAACTGGAACACTCGTTTCTAAGTAATCTGTTTTAACAAATAGCATTCGCGAAAGTGGAACAATCCTCGTCTTCGACTCGGATTTTTAAAACCACTCTCGCTCATGCTATTTGTTAAAACAAATTACTTAGAAACTCGATTTTCCGAATTTTTCCGGAAAAATTAAATGCACTAGGGATATTATCCCCGATTATATAACTCATGTTCTAATGAACCAATACAATCCTTGAATTTCCCTTAGTTACGACGTATTGATAAGTGAATATACCCCTTGACGACGTGATATAATCGTTTTGGTGTTTCGCCTCCTGCCATATTGTGATCATTTCCATAGTAACGGGCAAGCTCAATGAAATGTCAGTTAATTCTACTACAAATTCCGAAAACAACAATACATCAAATATGTATTATAATAATTGTACCTTCAATATTAATATTAATCAATAAAAAAAATTAGAATATTATTCGTTATATAATCGTAACGAATACCAACTCGAGCATAAACAATATTTTTCGATTATTTACCTCTTCACACAGAGTATTTCGCGAAACACCACTCGAGCTGCGCTCTCGTGATGTTTCGCCAAATACGTCTCGTTACTCGGTGAATAATCGAATATTATCTATGCTCTTGTGATATTATAACTGTTTATTTCATTCACACATGGCTACACCTATAAAATTGCATGATTGAAGTCACATGATATGTAATATGAGCGGCTATTTAGGTAAACAGAAGAATATGAGCGATTGCACAAATGTCAAAGTTTGACATAAATCAAACAGCGAAATTTGAAAATGTCTCGTTTTGGTTTATCTTCCACTACGGAAATCAATGATTATGTGAGCAAATCCATACCAGTGAATACAAAAAGGGGTAAAGAGTCTGTATGGAGACAATTTATGTCTTTTTGCCAGCAGAAGAAATATGAATTATGTAAGACTACACCAACTATCGTTATTGCTGAAATCCTCAAAGATTGAGCATGGAATATGCGCAAAGAAAGTGGTGAAGAATATAAAGAGTACACAGTCAAATTGATGTTGAATTATACTGCGAAAACTATCCAGGAATTATACTTCAATAAACATCATCATCATTTGAAGATAACGAATTCCAAAGTGCCAGGAATGCGCGTAATGCAAAAAGGCGAAACATGCAGTTCTCAAAAAAGGAAGAAAAGTTCAGAAGCACTAACTTTAGATGAATTGAATGCTATTATAGATAGCTAAGATGAGAATACCCCAAACGGCCTTCAGAAGAATTTTTTTTCAAATAATATCTGTAGAGTTGGCCTGGCGAGGAGGCGAAGGTATCTATTGTAAAATCGAGTATTTCAAAAGGGAAATGAAAAACGATGGAACCTACTCTGGCAGAATCGAATATAATCCTGTGTTTACAAAAACTTGTCAAGGAAAAAATCGAAAATGCAGTAAATGGCTCACGGCTAACAGTCAAAATATAAATCGTTGTCCTGTACGTATTTTCCTTGAAAATTCTCAGCAAGCGAGGGAGTCACATAACCAATGACCGTTTTTTCTTGACATCCAATCCGCACTGGTAAAAACAGGGATCTGCATGGTACAAAAATTGGCCTATCGGAAAAAATGAATATTCGAAATGGATGAAAGCTGGTGCAGAACGTATTGGTTTGGATGTGAAAAAAAGAAATCCAGTCGCTCTGCGGCAGATTCACAATTAGCGAAGGCTGGCGTGCAAGAACAGGAACTGATGAAAATAACGGGCCACAGTCATGCATCGTCCATCAAACCCTACCTCCAGCTCGATGAGCAACACCACAACAAAATTATAAATAGAAAGCGGCAGTTAGAAGAAACACTAACCGCTCCATAAGTGTCAAAGTCGGAAACTCCCTATCTAGACCGTTCACCCTCGGAGTTGGAGTCTCCCAGGACACCGTCCTCGCACCTCTACTATATCTCATATTCACCTAAGACATTCCGTCACCTCGAAACCCCTACGACCACATCCAGCTATACGCTGACGACACCTCTCTCATCTCCACAGCCAAAAACCTCCATACACTCCAACTTCGCATCCAGCAAACTCTCAACACCTATTCAAAATGGTGCAGCCAATGGAGAGTGACCCTCAACACCCAAAACACCCAGGCAATAGTCTTCTGCCACCCAAACCGGAAATTTCAACCTCAGAAAAAAATGGCGTCAGATTCTAGACAAATGGCGCAGTGAAACCAAACCATTCCAAAAGAATATTTTCCTACGCTCCTAAATAGATTGTGGCTTGCTGTCAGTGAGAATCTGTCCAATAATTTACAATCTGGATTTAGAGCCGCAGGGCTCTGTCCATTTAATCCACAAGAAGTTCTCATAAGAATTCCAGACCATCAAGACGACGCAAATACCCAAGTTGCTATCCTAAATGAGAGCCTAATTGATCTGCTTCAAGATCTACGCGGATCAAATAAGGAAAAGGTCACTAAAACACGTGGCAGGAAATTAGAGCCCGGTAAACAGATCAAGGTTGATGCACCTCAATTAAACCTATCTACAGATGAACCAGTCGCTGGCCCTTCAGGGATCCAGAGAAAGATTCTTAATAGTAGTGACGATGATAGTGACGACGAACCCGTTGCAAGTTTAGTTGCAGTTCCTAAAAAAATGCCAATAAGAAAGCAAGCAAAAGGGGTTGTTAAAGCTACAGATGACGTCTGCGTAATTTGCTCTAGAAAGTGGAATAATTACAGAGGTCCTGATTGGATTTGTTGCAGTAAATGCCAAAAATGGATTTGTGGACCTTCTACGGTTAATACTGCCAGTTCTTCAAAACCTGAACAAGTGTCACAAGTTACAAAAGGTGAAAATGTCACATACAATAATTGTGTTTTCAATTTCAATTGATAAATTATAAAGCTGGTGATGTTTTTGTTTGGATTTTGTTGATATTTTGAATAAATTATTCCAAATTGTTTCATTTTGTAAAAATTACTGATATAAAGAATTGGATTCAAGAAATAATCTTCATAAATATAACACGACCTTGATAAATTGTCTGCTGCTAAATTTCTCATGTATTTATTAATTTGACTCGACATTATTTTGGCATTAATAATCAGAGATTTTTTTTTTTTTGGCTTGGACTCACGTCATTCAGCCAGTCGCATCAGGAAAAATAATCAGAGATGAAAGCCCTAGAGCGAAGCTCATCAGATTATTAATGCCAAAATAATGTCTCGTTAAATTATTATAAAATACAGTCGAAATTTAGATGCAACAAAATAGTCGACTATTTATCAAGGTCTTGTTATATTACCCTTGAAACAATGTCGTTAAGGTGATCAGGTATTTTTTCTGTCAGTGTCTCCACTACAACAACTTTTATTTTTTGTACGCAAAGTATTTGGAGATAGATTTTTTTATTCTTCTTCTTCTTCTTATCACGCCCTCTCCTGCAGAAGGTTAGCGATCCAAATGGCAATTGTAGCTCTGGAAACTGCAGCACGAAGGATTTCTGCAGAACCATCTCCTTAAATCTTTTAGCCATGAGTTCTGGCGTCTTCCTATACTGATTTTTTCCCCTGAACTTTGCCCTCTATTATGCGGCGTAATATTTCGTATTTATCACCTGTCATCGTATGATCCTGGTATTGCTTTTTTCTTTCCTTGATGGTGTTCAGTAGTTCTTTTTGTTTGTGCATGCGTTAAAGTACTTCATCGTTGGTGATCCTTTTCACCCATGAAATCCACACATACATTTTGAAGGCTTCAATTCTCTTTTCAATCTGTGAATTTAGTGTCCAGCTTTCACATCCATAGAGTAGGACAGAGAAGACGTAACATCTGATCATTCGAATTCTGAGTTCCAAACTAAGGTCCAGTCTTGTAAAAAATGATTTCATACTCATGAAGATTTTTCTCGCTTGCTCAATCCTTGAAAGTAGCTCTCAGATATTTTATTGAGGTCACTTGTTCGATTGTTTGACCCTTGACTCGCAGGTGTGCATTTATTGGAGTCCTAGAAAAGACCAAAAGTTTGGTCTTGGAGACATTGAGATGCAATCCAAACATCTCACTATAGTGATTTAATTTAATTGATTTAAGATTGTATTTTTCATTATTCCACTAGTGGATGAAGTGGGTACTTTATATGCTTCATAAGTGTGGATAAAACTCCAATGATAATGTGATTGTGATATAATATTAGCCATTATATGCGAGTAAAATACTATATTTTATCCACCACTAATAATAACCTGTTTATAAATGAATTTATTTTTTTCTCTTTTCTCCAATTTAGAAAGGCTTTCATATATAATTTTTATTTATTCTGCTTCTCTTATTTTTGGTGGGGTAACATTCATTTCAGTGTCTGATTCGCTTTCCATATTATATTTTCTAGTAATTTCAATTTAAATTCAGTATAATAATTAAAACTCTTGCAATCCTCAGTTTTGACATCATCATACGCTCCACATACAGCAGCTTGATAAATTATTATATATCTATTCGTAGCGTAGTGGTTTAGAGGTTTGACTGCGTGAAATGAAGAATTGTAGGAATAAGGTTCGAATCCTGGTCGCGATGATCATTTTTATTTATTATATTGTGACATTTGTATATAAATAACCATCAATATGGGTCCTATTTATCCGTGTCATGTGACCGGTTCATTATTCACTGGTGAATAATGTAAGTCATTATACTTGAAGAAGCACACGTCAAATTGTCGTGGACAAAAATAATTTAACCACTCATAGCATTTATTCGACGCTCACTGAGATATCTTGAAATATCTTCACTTATTCATGATGGCAGCCATCTTGAATGGGAATGTTATTGATATACGAAATATTCCCAGTCCAAGGTTCCGGTTTTGGGGGGGTTGAAAAAAAGTGGTTGGTTACTTTGTTAATGTTTATTTAAATAGAATTACAATAGGTAGAATTTGAAGTACAACACACAACAAAAATTCAAAATCTGTCATAGTTTTATAGTAAACCCTACTAATTTACAATAGATTTGATTTTTCGTCGAAAAATTGTACTACTCTGACAATAAAGCGAAATAAATATTGAATGAGGTTATGTTTATGAATAATTTTACTCATGTTTAAGTGTCCACTGTGTATAAATAAAAATAACTGGGCAGCCTCGAAAAGATTTGACATGTGTCGTCGTAATATATTCTTTTCAATATTTAATTTTTATAGTGATTCCACAGATTCTTACAGTGCCTTAGATATCTAAAAAAAAAGTTTAAATTTAAAAAAAAAACATATTCCTTATAGGTCAGTCAAATTAGAGTTTATTGAGGAATTAATTTCGTCGGCATTCCTGAAGCCCGTCCACCGTTAAAATTTTGTACCTACATTTCGGAAGCTTATTGGTTGGCTTATATTTACCCCCTCCACTAATGACAATGATTTCACCTTTATATTTTGTATTTAGCCTTTTCAAGAAAGTTGGGACAAAGCCTTCGACGTCTTCCAAAATTATTTCTGACAAACTGAATCGGAAAGACCAATAATTTTCAAAAACTGTATAATCGTGATCTCCATGCCTAAAAACTACTATATGAAGTATTTATATATTTTTATTTGTTTTATAATATGAACAATGCTATAAATTACATAATTTCCATTTCAAACCCACAATTTTACGGCTGCTCTCATTGGTGTTATGCAGTGTGACGTACTAGCCCCTACACGCCTATCGACCTTAAACCGACCAATCATATAAGTTCTATCATAAGAAATTCGTATACCTGTGGTTCCGTGTTCGACAAAACAAAAGTCAATCAAATTTGAGGTTATACTTCATTGTATTTGTATACTGTTTTCAAGTTTTTGAAAAATATTGAAAATAGAACACAAAAATGGCAACAATAACCTAACAAACGACTTACTGACAAAACAAACATGATGCACCACCAAAGACGACAAGGTCACAGATCACAGAACTAAAAGTCGATCACGCTGAGAGTGCTTCAGTGAACAAATGTCATATTCCATCACCAACAGTGTTGCCGCACTAAAATGGTCAAACTTATCTCGAGATAAAAGAAGAATACAAACAAAATATAATCATTCCAACAAATTACTTTGTTGTGAAATGACATTTTTATCATTAGTTGATACGTTGTATTGTAGTGAAAAAACAGCTCAGATATACAAAAGCCAATGATGAGTAACTTTGGGCTTAGTACGTCATAGCACCGCCCACTTGTTTCGGACATTTTTCAATTTTGAATTAATATGTTGATTTCAAAATGCCAGGGAATCTATCAAATTCGATTTTGACACATGATATTGTCTGCACACTGAGCCAACATCATGGTCTTCCCCATTGGCGTTGGTCTTAATTTTCCTCGATGTATTTGCAAATTTAGTTAAATGCCAGAGACACATCTTCATCTTTAGATCGGCCAACTGGCAATATATGGATTTAGCATTGGTGATACCTGACCTTTACCGCAACCAGGTCATTTTCTAGACAAATTCTTTCATTCAGATGAAACCAAGAGGGAATATTCTCAGTTAACTCGTCTTTTCATAAGCTTCTTGCTTTCTACGGCCACAAATTCCTGTGATCCACAAATTACACATCTCTTCTTAAAATAAAAATCGCTAACCTTTGTCTACGTCTCTTTTTGCGATCTCAAAAGTTACGCTGACCTCCTGGGATGGTGCAAACTTAAATTACACGCATTTAGAACCAACTGAAGGTATTAAAATTATTGCTAGCTTGTTGGAAATTAATTCCTCAAAACGTTTTATTCGGATCTAATTTGACTGGCCTATTAATAAAAATATTTAAAACGTAACATTAAAGAATACTTACAAATATTTAAATTCTTTCTTTTGATTGTAACGTTTTCAGCTATTAAAAGTTTCTCTACATGCGCCTCTAATCATTTTATATGGAGGATTACATGGAACGTCAACTAAAAATCTATCGTCCAAAATAATGGTACCATTTTTAGTTTCATTTGTCGCTCCTATTCTACTTGTTGCTGAAAGCAGATTTTAAAAAAAATTTAAACAGTCCAAAAGATATTACATCACTAAGTATACTCTGTATAGTATATATACAGTGTTAATTTAAAGTATGGAAACATCTGAATATCTCACAAACGGAAAACGATAAAAAGAAGATTTTAACGCATGTTGCACGGTTGCCATAGGAGCATATGGTCCTAAAAAGTGTAGTGACTGCGATGAATGATTTTTTAAATAGGACACCCTGCATATTATATCATTTTATGAATCCTTTCAACTTCTAGATTAATTTTGTTTAAAGGTACCCTTTGCCTAAATGCTATGGTTCCATTTAAAAAATCATTCATTGCAGTCACTACGCTTTTCAGGAGGACCACCCTGTAAGTTTTGTCGCAACGTGAAAATATGCTCCTATGGCAACCTTGCAACATGCGTTAAAAAATCTTCTTTTTATCGTTTTCCGTTTGTGAGATATTCAGATGTTTCCATACTTTAAATTAACACTGTATATAAGTAAAAATTTATATTTTTGTAACCACAATTTGTAGTTGCGTATTTTAACTACAAGCTGGCCCCCTATCCTATTTCACTTTTTGATAACGATGGAATGAGAAAAACGACAAAATTAACACTACATGATATTTTTGAACAATGTGAAACTAATATTAATGTTGTTACTAAATTTGTAATTAACATCAGTGGTAGACTCCGATTCACATAAGAAGAAGCCACGTGAAGTTTGCCAACTGACTTGCGCAGAAACCAAAATCGGTCTTGTTTATCTATGTCGCCTCGTAACAACCGTTTCATGCCATTGGCGTTACAAACGATTTTCATTTTCTGTGAGTGTTGTGTGTTTCATTTGATCTAAAACCATGTCTCCTAAAAAACTTGTTGGTGTTAAATTATCCACATTATTCTAATTTTGTGTTAACCTACAAAATGTGAAAAAGTTACGCTACTGATTTGAAGTCGAATGTCAAATTTACAATATGGCGGTGGTTTTCACAACAAGTTCGCGCATACGACTGCAACTTCAAGTGGGTTTTTCTTACGTGAAACGGAGTCTATGTTACTTCATTTTAAGAATTTCCCATCGTAGTTTGGTTCTACAACAATATCTAGTCTTAATTTCTACTATTGAAATATTCTGAAAGGCATTCTTTCGATCTTGTCGTTTCGAGCAAAGAATAAACAACAACAAGAAGTTAAGCCCGGCGGAAATCCTTTGATGTTGGAGGGTCAAAAATAAATAACCTTGAAATAGAAACAGTAATATAAGACAAGCCTCTTTTGGGATACCCATATTTCTCACTGTATCGATTAGCGCCATCTAGGTATAAGCGCTTACCTGACTTTCAAAAGTAAACTGTAATAGGTGCGCAAACCGGGTTAACAATACTATGACGTCACGGTAAAATTTTATGACATAACGGTTTGTTAAGATGACATATGCCAATTTGTTTTGAGTGTGTTTATTTTTTATATAAGGTAGACACATACAGTAGAAACTAAGAAATAAACAAACACCTAACCTCCAATAAGATAACTACTCTGTCAAATTATCTCAGTGAGCTGGTTTGTGTGGTTGGTTAACTGTTACGTCATTTTTTGGAATACAAGTCGAGCAATATTGACTAGCTAACTTATAGTTAACCCGGTTTGTGTGGTTAAGTTCAAAGAAAAATGGCTAAAGCCCGCTTTATAGTTCGCAATTCTTCTTGCAATGTATTGCAGCAACACTTCGACCTTGCAAGGTCTGGCTTGCAACTATTGACAATCGCTTTACATTTTTCACAATTATTGCTATATGCAATTTTCAATGATACCAAAAAAATATAAGTTTATTTGTGAGGTTAGGTTAGTGTGACATGATGTTGATAATGTTGATAAACTAACTTTGTATTAAAATTATTGATATATACCTATTTATGTTGCGTTTGAAAGTACACAGTCAAAATTCACATGTCACACATCACCTCCCATCTCGTCTAGGAACTTTTGATTTGTTGGAACAAGAAAATTACCAACTTTTTGCCCAGAATTGCATGCAAGCTGCAATACAAATCGAACCAGATCGATTTTGGACAAGAGCTTAAAATAGCAAATTATTCTCTACTGCGCATGCTTTCGATCAAGAATATTGCATATTGCAAGAAAAATTGCGAACTGTAAAGCGGACTTAAGGTCTCTGAAAAATGTCTGCAATATTATTCTAAAATTGAATAGATGAGGCTTTTCCTTGATGAAGGTCCATACTAATGATGAAATAAAACAATTTAATTTGTTTAAATCTTCATTTTTATTTTGAACTAATGTTCAAATTAAAACTAGTTTGAAAAAGCTACTGTGTAGCGAAACGCGTCACTAATTTTAATTTGAACGTTGGTTCAAAATAAAAATGAAGATTTAAACAAATTAAATTGTTTTATTTCATCAATATTATTCTAACCTAGAATTTTCGAAGTTTTTACAAAAGGCAAAATACAAAAGTTTAAAGGTCGATTACAAGCATTTTTATATTTATCAAGGTAAGTTCTAAAACAGAATACTTTGGGTGATTTATTTAATAAATTAAGTTTTGTTTTTGTTCTTATAATTGCATATTATGGAGTACTATGTAATTTGGGGTACACCATATTTTAGGAATCTACAAGATGACCAAAAAATAAACATTCATTTTTTTCAATTATAATCAAGTAATTTAATTACATGCTTTCTGTTAGCATCATGTATTTTCAAAATGAATTGAAAAAATAGGCCCGTAATAATGCACATAAACAAATACAAAAAAGCAATTCAAAACAACAAAAAGTTAAGCAAAGAAGAATGAATCATTGTCTGAGCCGGCCCTTTCAATTACAAAGATTCAGACTCTAACGCCTTTTTCACATTACACAGTTTTAATCGTGCGGTTAAAAACCGTCCGAGTTTTTGCGGCGAGCATCGTTGTTTTCACATTGGCACGAATTTTTACCGCAATATTTTTATTTCATTTGTTTAGTACGACAATATGAATCGAAAAAACTTGTGTGTTTTGTTGTTGCTTCATCGTCGCCGAAAAAGAAGAGCAAGAGATCGCCTTTTTTTGGGTGCACCCATTAATCAGAGGAGAGAGGAAGATCTTGCTTGGACCAAGGTTATTAAAACTTCAGCATCAATATCATCCATTCTTAATTCCACGTAAAACAATAAACACAAACTGAACTGCAAATACGCTGTTAATGCCGTTCGACAAAAAACCGTCTAATGTGAAAGCATGCATTAATTTTCGTAGGCCATTTCGGCGAACACGCCCGTGCGGCTTTTAACTAGGCACGGCTGTTGCACGACACGGCACCGGTATGTAATCGTAGCCGTACAGCGTGAAAGACCCCATGCCTTTCTCCATTTCAACAGCGGTACGGTTTTTAACCGCACGATTAAAACCGTGTAATGTGAAAGAGGCGTAACGCTCTTTGCACATTACACGATTTAGCTCGTGCCGGAAGAAAACGTACGAGTTTTAATCGTGTTCTGTTGGTTTTCACATTGAATTGTTTTAAATCGTTTAAAAGCAACATTTTCATCTGTGCTGTTGATTAGATCTACGATGGATGGTAGATCTAATCATGGATCGTGAACAAATTATTGCATTGTGGTTACTTTATCGTCGTCGGAAAAGAAAAAGACGCAATCGCCTTTACTGGGTTCTTTCAATTAATCAGAGACATGGGGAAGTTGGGATGTTCTACAATCTATTTAAAGACAGATTTTGCTTCAACAAGCGAGCTGGAGAGACGATACGGTTCCCGTGTAGCTACAGTGGCACTGGACGGCTGCAATACGGCCAAAAACCGTGCCCGTGTTGTAACCGTACAATGTGAAAAGTCTAATGCTCCTCATTATAGTAGACTAAGAAAAATTGCCCGTACGGCTTTTTCTCGTACGGGCGAAATCGTGTAATGTGCAAAGAGCGTAACGCTGAGTGCATGTTTTAAATCCTCAAAATTTACACGTTTCTAAGATTTATCGGGATAGGATGGCTAATTTAAAAAAACATTGTCTTGAAGAATATGAAGAAAATGATTTCCGATATAATCTAGGTAAAAGTTAATATTTTACCTCACTCTGTATATTTGTATATAATTTATGTTGTAGCAACCGGAATCCTAATCTAATATAATAAATATTACAAAAAAATATTTCTACTAATTGAACCTAACCTAACTAATAGTTCCTCCTACCATTATATCTAAGCTTATTTTGCAGATTTTATTTTTAAAAACATCCAACTGTTTTTGACAACATTTTTCTCTTTATTTGAACCTCTTCAAACAGGTTCTTCATAAAAATTCAATTAAACTTACCTTGCAGCTCAGATTTTTTCTGTAATTCCTCGAATTCGTCAGGATTATAGAAATTCTTTTGCGGATAACTCCAACATATTAAAAATACTGTCAAGAACATTAAAATCCTCGTAAACAAACGCATGATTTCAATACACAAACAAGAGAGAACACGGTGTTCACACGCGACTATATCTAAATTAGCGAAACTGACGAAGTAAAACCTACCATTCGAGGAGATACATTACTTTCGAAACGGATACATTCAATCATATTTTAGTATCATCGAATTATTGAAAAATGTAAATATTGTTCTCAGTAGTTAACGAACAACAGAAACGGATTAATTAGTAGGCCGAAGGGGAATCCGACGTTTACAAATCGATTAATATTTATTAGATCACGAGATATTAATTACCTACCAAGAAAGAAATTTAATTAAATAGAAAAACTTTCCAATAAAACTAGTTTTTTAACCTTTCGATATATAATCACGTTAATAAATTCCGTTATATAACGTTGAGTGATAAAAATTGGAAGTTTTTATTTAGCCTGAAAGAAATATCTTTAGACGCAGACTCCAACATGGCCGTTTAAAACACGTTGTTTGTACAGTGAGTCAATTTTTTATTTTGATTTACCATTTTTCAAAAGAATAATCTATCAATTTATTTGTTAATTCATGGACGCACTGTATAGGTATGTGGTGTTGCCAAGCTGTAGATACATTTCCTAGCTTATGCTAATTCCAGAACTACTAATATTCACAAATCTTCAAGTGTCATTAAGCGAAATGCCGCGGAAATGCCGCGGACAATCATTATTAATTTAAGAATTTCATTAAATTATTTCACCATAAAACTTGTGAAGCACCATGACGCATGCACAATATTTTATTAAAAATATAAATAAGCAGCTGTTTAATATCGAATTTTTTCATACATAGATGAATAACATTTATAGTTCGATAAGAAACATAAGGAAATGAAATTTGACACTTCACATTTATTTCCCATCCAAACAACAATTTAATAGTTATTTATCCAACAAGTTTATTAATAATATTAAGATATTTTAACGTTAATGTTTGAGATTGTTAATGGCCCTTTTAACCTCCCACTTTTTAGAATTTCTGTCTTGGTTAAAACAGATATGGTTTATTTACGATAAAAAGACGATGACGTCAGTTTTAGTTACTTTCCTGCTTATCAGAATAAACATAAATTTACCAACCGTAAATACAATGTATAGTTAATGGATAGGGCAATTTACAGTCTACGGGTTGGCAAAACAGACGTTGTCAGATCAATTGGTAAAATTCTTCAGTTTAGTTTGACATTTATTGACATTCGATCATCTTCGTAGTATTTACAAGTTTTTGGTGCTTTTGAATTAATAGTTTCTTTCGAATTAACGCATTAAAATGCCCAAGCAGTTAAACAGTAAATGTCTAGAAATAGTTATTTTGAACGAAAATGCCAAAGTAGCAGCCATCTTCTCCCGCTTATTGCTGTAAGAGACGTAAGTTATACTATTTACAATAATTATTATTAATATTGTTATATATTTAAACGTAGAAAGATTGACTGTTTTTAATGTTATGTTAGGTTGATGAATATTTTTATATAGATTGATTGGTTACTGTTTCTTGTATCTTTTCCACACTTTTTACATAAATAAATACTTACATTAAATAAATTATACAAGCCTTTTATTTGCAAATAAACACCTTCGATTCATGCATTACGAGGCAAATGCCAATAAAAAAGAAGAAATGGGTAATACCACGAATGCTTAAAAATTACCGATAATTTCCATGAAAGCTTGTTGTTGTTGAATTAGACAACAAGCTTGAATGGAAATTATCAAAGGTAATACCACGAGAGCTTCAAATTTTATCGATAATTTTTTCTTTTCCACGAAAACTTGTTTATTTGGCAAAAATATGAAAACAAACCGATTGATAAAATCACGAGTCCGTCAGGACGAGTGATTTTATCTAAATTCTGTTTGTTTGAATGTTTTTGCCTCAAATAAACAAGTTTGAGTGATGAAAATAAAAAATTATGTGATAAAATTTGAAGAACGAGTTGTATTTGGGAAGATTATTTTTTTCAACAATTTAAAAGGAATTTTGTATTAAATGTTCAATATTCTCTTGGGTGATGGCAATGAATCGGTTTGTGTTCATTTTTCAATAAACTTCGAAGCACTTTTAGTTGTCAATAATGACAAATTCAAAGTAAAATTTTGACGTTTCAATGTAAACAAGGTATTATCGATGAGGAAGCAGAATTATCAGTATAATACCGAATGATTGGCTAGAATAATGTATTGCTATTGGTTAAAACCACCAAAATGTCACATTTTGACAAGTGAAAAAAATAATCGGGGGTAATACCTCGAGTGCTTAAAAATTACCGATAATTTCCATGAAAGCTTGTTGTTGTTGAATTAGACAACAAGCTTGAAAGGAAATTATCCGGTTAATTTTTAAGCACAGGCGGTATTTAGGGAGAATATTTCTTGAATAAAAATACAAATTACTGTATATCTTCACTATATTGAATTTGTACTTTTTTTCGTCGCAAAATAACATAAATTGTCTCCATACACTATTCTTATACTCTTTTCCGTGTTTTTGGGTAAACTTTTAATGACATTTTTGTCAATTTCCCGTTCTGTTATATCTCCGAATCCATTCATAACCTCTAAGAAACTGCTCTTTGACGTTTCACGTTTATTATTTTAATGTTGTCAGTCAACGGTTGTCATGGCAACGTGGAATTATCGCTGGGTTGTCATGGCAACGTGGTATTTCCACTGTAATTTTTGAATTTCCATTTAATAATTTAGCATTCGTTGCATTGATAAACATGTACGAGTGGAAAATTCGTAAATAAACCATAATTGATTAATTTATCGAGGACAAGGAAAATCATTGAAGAAGCCATTTTTTCAACACTGTATAGCTTCTTAGTCTGTGATATCAATGATTTTCCTTGCCCTCCTCAATAAAATTAACCAATGATCTGTTTCAACCAAGAAAAAATAAGGTTATGACAGAAATTCAAAATTATTGGAGGAGCAATTCGGTAAACACGTGTTATCCGTCGACTGTACAAAGTGTATTCTTTTTTAGTACCTAACGATCTTTGAGGAAGTATTAATCAATAGTAGTTTGTACAAGTGCGCAAAGCGTCACTTTTCCCACGAGCGCAGCAAATCTAGCGAGTGGGAAAAGTGCTTTGCGTACAAGTTGTACACAATATTTTTTCTACAACCACATTTATTAATGAAAGAAAAAAATCGTTTACTTACTTTTGGTTTCAATTTAAAATTGGTACACCCAGAAATTCACTATAATAAATATGTTGAATTGTCAAAAAAGTTGACAGGTCATAGGTAGCTATGTTTAACATTTCGGTGCGGAAAAGTGCCATAGCGTGTACTTTTCGCATCACTTTTCCGACGTATATCAAATAAATCAAGAAAAGACCTGCTTTGCGTATAAAAATTTGTGTAGAAAAGCGTGTTTTGCATAGTGCTTGTAGGAAAAAGTAATAAACTTCTCTTACTTTCCTGAACTAACGCGAATGCGCAACGTTCAATAAAAGAGTGAAATAATCACATAATAGATTCTCTCTATATATTGACACTATGTGAAGGCATAAAGTAAAGAGAAACACTGTCTTAAACGTATAATTTCATCACAAAATTGTCTACAAATAAATATTAAGTTATGTAAATAAATAAAATATAATTATAGGACATCAATTTTAGCGGTAATTTTCAAAAATGTACTGCTTAATTCTCTCTCGTGAGCTGCTTTTACATTCCACAACGATAGATCGGGGTTTGATGATAAACTAGTTGCCAATAATAAGTCTACATTTTCCATGTACGTAGACGTAACCATCAAAACAATGTACTTGAACAATATTTCTCATATTTACTTCTATTTTTGGTTGAGGTGAAGGTTTTGGTCGGGAGTTTCTTGATTTTAAACGTTGAACTCTTTCTAAAAATTATACACAATAGAGTTAAATTTACTGTTTGGACCCTTACTTTGTGGAATCTACTCATATTACTTTTTTAAATGAAACTAAGTGTTTCTAATTAGAAACACATAGTTTCATTTGAAAAAGTATCACAATAGAGTTATGTATGAAAGTATTCAGAGGAGTAATAATAATTTCAAAAATAAAAAATATATATACCGGGCGATTTCATTGAAATAAGTTCATTATATTTCCAGAAAAACGGAAGAGCTGACAACAATGTAAATTCTACCATAAGATCGGTCATATTACAAAATCCTCACAAACCTAAATTTATAAAAATCATGTAAAGGTAAGGCCATATAGCAACGAATCACGAACTCTAGCGCCATTGGTCAGATTAATTGGCGGGAAAGTTGACATGTGCATAATTTAAGATTTCACTAATTCGTGAAATTTAAAATCTGGGTGGCGGGAAACTTGAGTCCATTTCAAGATTTTCCGCTATTCGTGACGAATTTAGGCTAATTTGACACTTTTGACAGTTTGCATTTTAATGTTTAGGTTATGATAGATTATCTGGTTATGATTATAGATGTTATGATACACTCATTTTATGTTTTGTTACCTATGATTTCAATTAATTTAGTAGTAATTTTGTTTACGTTTACTTTTGTATGTACGATGACGTCTGAAGAGTTTAATGTAAGTAATATATTTTTTTATTTTATATATATATATATAGGTACTTTCGATTTTTCAACTTTTTCAGTAAATTTTGTTTCTATTATTTATTTTCGTATTTTTAGTATCAAGTCGAATGCGGTGAATGTGGGGAAACTCTTACTCTAAAGGAATTTCAAACACACGTACGCTTGTGCGGGGAAACACGGGAATCCCAATCCAAACAGATTAATAATTTTGGTTTTTCGAAAACACAAACAGAAAAAATAAATTACACCATTAACCTAATCTAACCCAGCTCAAAAATTTTAAAATCCCCAAAACATCTACGAATTTCGTCTTTATATAAAATGGTAACTTTTTACGACTTCATAAAAACACCGATTCGTGATTCGTTGCTATATGAACTTACCTTTAGCCGTGTCCGAGATAATGGAGGCGTTCCATACTTAAAGTCCACACTGTATAAGTAAACTTAAATTATTATTAACATCGGATGCATTAAGTCGGAATATTCTAACTTGTCGTCCTTGATGGATTAAAATATACTCTTTCAATATTTAAATTTGCATTTTCTTTTAACATCCAATATTTTTAAACGCAATACCTACACAACATTCTAGCTTACCCAATAATCTTTCAAATTCGTCCGGATTATATATTTTTGAACTATCGCCACTTTGACATTTTACCACTATGTTAAAAATAATCAACAACAACAATACTTTTAACGTATTTTGTAAAATTTGCTTACTCGCAGTACTCGTCATTTTTAAAATCTAAACACTCTCGAAAATCAGTACCGAAGGACTGTTGCTGAGATCTTTAAAACCAGTTAGCTAAATACCGATTGCATATCAAAACCATAGGTGGCACATTCGAGAATTTACCTCGAATTTCATAAGTATAAAACGAAAAAAAATTAACAGTTCTATTACAAAGTTATTGACAACAGTGCGAAAGAATAGGACACAAAATTAACGGTGATTTAATGTCAAAATTTAAAAAGTTTTAGTCAAAAAATAAGCGACAGGAAAAGCAAGAGGAGAAGATGGCTTTACCCAAGAAATTACAAGAAAGGTGATGGAAGCTGGAAGTACTATTCACAGAAGAAGAGGTAGACCGAGACGAAAGAGGATAGACCAAATAAAGGAGATAGGGAATAAGAAAGAAAAAACTCTAGAAGAAATTTAAAGATTAGCAAGAGTGGAAGCATTGGTACAAGAGGAACCGGAATCCTCGTCCGACACCTGAAAAGGTAGAAGGAGAAGAGAAGAAGAGTCAAAAAATAGACATTATTTTCTTTATATTGTTTATTAAACATTTGTTCTATAAATTCTGTGTATATATTATCTGAAAAGGTACCTCGAAAATAAGAGACAGCTAACGCTTCAGCAAGATAATTCCAAAAAAAAATCACGATGTTCCTACCGTTTTGATTGTAATTTTTTTTTAAATAATTCCTATTTGATTTTATCGTTGCGACGTCTATGCCTGCAACAGGTTTCGATTTATTGGTAAAAAATAATAGGAGATAACTCAATGCCAGTGAAATACACGTAGAAAGTACCTAACCATATGTGAATCATCCAATCTTAGTCATCTTAAATTCTCAAAAGAATCAAAAAGCAGTTATATAAGCCGTTTGAAATGATAAAAAATGAAAATGTGTTAAAATACGTATGAAAAAGATAAATTGTAATACAAGCTCACAAAACAACTTGATTTGTGTACAAGCTGAACAAAGTAGCTTGAACACAGTGGGGATTTTCTCCCCAAAATTTAGGGAGAAAAAATCTATGCAGGGAGTTTTTAGGGGGTATTCAATGAAAGTTTTAAAAAAAATTTGAATTGATCAAATGATACTACTGTCATTGATGGTTACTAGATGGTGCTGATCAGTTTTCCCAACTTAGGGGTTTTCCCCCCAAATTTTGGAAGTAAATAAGTGAGATGGGATTTTTTAGGGGTGTTATATTTTTAGGAATTTTTTGACTCCTTACATTTTTTATTTTCTTATTTTTTTATTATTAAGAAAAATAAAGGTACAAAAATTAGGGCCTGGCCTGGAGTAATTTAATCTAGCCAATCACATTTATTTGTTGGCCTAGCGGGTTAACGCTAAAATATAGATTCCATTTTTTTAAATTTCTTAATAACAATTAATTTGCTGGAAAGAAATTATTTTTTAGCGGTATTTTCACTACTTATATCACAAGAGGTGAATATTTTTTTGAATATTTTTTGACATTTTTGTGTAAAATTTCTGTAAAAATTGCGCGAGACAAAAATTCTTTAAAAATATTCTGATAGCGAAGCTGGAGGGATATTTTTTTTAAATAATTTTGGTAGAGGGCTATTTTTACAGAAATTTTACACAAAAATTTCAAAAATCACATTTATTTGTTGGCCTAGCGGGTTAACGCTAAAATATAGATTCCATTTTTTTAAATTTCTTAATAACAATTAATTTGCTGGAAAGAAATTATTTTTTAGCGGTATTTTCACTAGTTATATCACAAGAGGTGAATATTTTTTTGAATATTTTTTGACATTTTTGTGTAAAATTTCTGTAAAAATTGCGCGAGACAAAAATTCTTTAAAAATATTCTGATAGCGAAGCTGGAGGGATATTTTTTTAAAATAATTTTGGTAGAGGGCTATTTTTACAGAAATTTTACACAAAAATTTCAAAAAATATTCAAAACAAAATATATACCTCGAGTGGTATATGGTCAGATTATATACCGAAAAAGACGAAAACATACAACGAAATGGAAGATTTTCAAAATAATTTATGTAGCTACATAATAATTTATATTTTTATTAGGAAAAACGGGCAAAACGAAACGAAACCTACACCAACAGCTGTGGTTTTCCCTAAAAAGATGTGGATTTTCATCATTCCAATAACGACAGTTTTGTTTATTTACATTACCATTTATATAAAAGGTGCACTCATCACTAAAACAAATATTTTTTAAAAGTCTAGATTCATTCTTAATTCTTTCAGTCATAATTTCACAAAACTGAATTCTTCGGTCTGGATCGCCATCGGACAATTCTTGAAGACATTGCATTTTATAGGGGTGAAATTTAAGAAACTTCGAAATTTTCCGTATACCGACTCATGTGATAGTCCTGTTATTGCAGAGACGTGACGAGTTGATAAAGTAGGATCTATTCCAAATTTTCCAAGGACTTCAATTTGGGTTGCTTCATCGAGTACTCTTGCGACATTCCTTCTTATATTTGCCACTGAACCCGTCTCTCTAAATGTTGCGACTAAATTACGGATATACACGTGACTTCCATGTTTTTCAGGATCTCTTTCATTAAACACGTTAGCTGTCTGCAAATAGGTAACTTTCGTTCTGGGAGCCAAATATTAAAATTATCTCCACACGTTCAGGTATACTGTGAACCATCGTGATTATTGTAGTTAAATTAACGTACAAAACGTAAAATCTTGGAAGGAAACAAGTTTTAGAAATCAAAATAAAACAAAATTATTTATTAGACATTAAAATGTACATTAATGGATTCAAACGTCACATATTATCAAAATGCCCTTTCAGCAGAAAAAGTACTTAACCCAATCCCTATAACGACTAGACTCTAAACTAAACCGCTATCACATACGCACTAAGTCCTAAATAAAATAAAAACGAAATAAAGATAATATTAGGGAATTTTAAAATTATAAACTATAAACAAACATAATGGCATAATTTCTTTTATTAATTTAAAGCATTTTTTGTTACTTTTTCTAATTAGTACCCCTCAAAAAGGGCATAATGACAGTACATACAGCAAATAATATAAAATTCGTATTTATAAGCCGATTTGAACCAAAAATAACTTTACAAACAATCAACAATTAAAAGTTTAGATCCAAAATATTCGAACTTACAAAAAAAAACTTTTTTCAACTTCACGAATAAAAACGCAAATTTTTTCAACGGGACATACCAATATAACAATAAATAAAACTCTATATTGTATGTCCATGAAAGTAAGACGAATAATTTGCTACCTGTCATGGTAATAAAAACTGAGTTGCCACATACATGTCATTCCACAGAAAAGAAACCAACTTTACTTTGGTACACTCTGCATGGAACTTCAAGCAGTACTGTTGACAAAACATGAAACTGCATGAAGGAAGAATAGGAACTACCGCCCTTTGTGGAAATGTCTACATAAAATAGGTTTTTCGTGACAGAAATCTAACTGGTTTTGTTTGTTGTAGATTATTTAAGAAGAATAAATTAGAAGGTTTCGATAGATAGGAATACAATAAACCTGCTCTCCGACACTATATTAACAAATCCATCGAATTTGCTTTATGATGCCCGAAGAGATCTGTTGTAGCAACTACAGTTATTACCATGATATTACCCAAATATTGACATTGTAACGTAGAACGTAACAATACCGCAAAATAATGAGACACGACAGCAGCAATGGGATTTTATTTCAGTTATCACCGAAACACGAAGTCATAAGATTAGTACGGGGATATTTGGAACTGGGATCAAGAGATATTTTTAACCAAGGTTAGTAAATCACGAATATGAGCCACGATCGTGGTATCAACATTCAAATATGCACAATTAGTTGTCAGTTGTCAAAATGTAATTGGTAATAGATGCTTGTCGAGTTATAAGTGGAATGGTATCTGAAAGTAGATTCTGTAAAGGAGTTGTATCACTTGTAAGGAAATTTTCGAGTTTCCCGAAGATTTTCAAAATCTGCTAAGGATGTACGTGCAGCTCTACTGACCAAGCTGAAACTGGAAACTCTTCGATATTTAGTTACTGGGGGGTTTTTCCAACTTTGGGAGGAAATATTTTCAACGGTTAAATATTAATTTCAACCGTAGATACGACAGAAATAAAATGGAGGTGACATATTTGGATATTCAATGACACCATAGCGACGAACTAGACTGGGCTAACAACTTTTTGATTTAACTCAATAAAAATGACAAAATAATTATAAATAAATACGAGGTGTAAATAAATTAATTCGCGCAAAGCTCTTTTCGTTGATTTGCTTTTGTCGATTCAAACATATCAGCCTCGTTACAGTACCGGCAAATTAAATTTAAATTGCCTATAAATCTGGAATTCATCCTGGTAACACCTACCACCTAAATTACCATGATTTGCATTCCCAGTTTATGTTGGAGCCTCTTCGTTACAAAAGGAATTGCAAGGATCTTTTCATTCTATTCAACATAGTCAATTCTACTTTCGATTTGTTGTGTTTGAATCGACCTTTATGGTGACAAATCAACTACTCCCAAATATTGTTCTTAATTGAAAAAATAGAACAGTAGAATTCGATTACTGATATCCACATTTTTCTTTCAATAACCAAAACATTCGACAATGGGACGTTTTAAAAACCGATTTTGGACCTAAACCGAGCAATATCAAACTAAAGAAAACGTTTACAGATCAAAACTTTCCAACTTTTTTTGATGATGGAACCAATGACGTATCTTTTTATCAGCCGGATATTCTTTTTCCTTTTCGGCGTTCGGAACGTAGTGCGTTTCGAAATAATGAGAAAAATGTCTACCCACATCTTCGTTGAGATAAATTTCTTCTCTGTCGGAAGTCGGTATGAGATTTTCTGTGAAAAAAGTATATTAGAGCAACCCAAAGTTGAATCAAACAATCTCGTACCCTGTGCGACGTATCGATGAGACCCATCTTCCACTAGAACGTTATAAAATGGTTGTTCGTCTTTGAGCTGCAATTTGTCGACGTTATTTTGAGCCTGCCATTCGGCGGCGGCCAAACAAACAGGATCCCAATCGTAAATAACGCATTTGTAATTCAGCGTCAAATGTTTCATAACCATTCCCACTGCATAGTGAAGATTCGGGCTTCGTTGCGCAGCTTCAACTTGACTGAATAAACCGAGATCATTCCGTGCATGGTGAGCTTCGTAGTCGCGAAGCATATGAACTACTCTGAAATCAAATTAGCCGTAAGAGTTAAGAGTTAAGAATTACACAAGATTTGGTGAAAAATGCAAACGAGGCACTGGAAACCTTCAAGAAATGGAGAGTAAAACGACCTCGAACTAGCACCTGAAAAGACGGAAGCAGTACTCCTTAAGTCCAAGAGAAATGACAAAAACCTGGTAAGATTCAAAATGGGAGAAGCACACATAGAGCCAAAAAGAGCCATAAAATACCTTGGAGTCATGCTAGACCAACAAGGTACATTCGGCGACCATGTAAAATACACCATTCAGAAAGCAGAGGCCAAGGCCACATCACTGAGCCGACTTATGCCCAACATTAGTGGACCTAGCAGTAGAAAGAGGGAGATCATAGGAGCCACAATACGATGTACCAATATGGCACCGAGCAACAGAAATCAAAAAATACAAAGACCTATTGACTAGCGCACAATGGAAAGCACTGTTAAGGATTATCAGCGCATACAGAACAGTCTCCAGCAAGGCGGCACAAGTGATAACCGGAATCATTCCCATTCACATCAAAATAGACGAAAGAAGGCGGCTGTACCAAAGAGAAGACGGAACAAAGAACCCTGCAAAAACAGAAAAGGGGGAAATCTCGATGAACGGGTGGCAAAGTGAATGAGAAATGACGGAAGATGTGGCACAGTGGACAAAGAAGCTTATACCAAATGTCATAGAATGGGTGGAATGCCCTTTCCACAAGACAGACTACTACCTGACGCAAGCCATAAGCAGTCATGGATCTTTCAGCGTCTTTACCTACCAAATAGGAAAAACAGAAGACGATGAATGTATATACTGCGGAGAGATAGACAGTGTATCTCATACCCTGTACAAGTGTGTTCGATGGGCACAGACCAGAAATGAATTGAAAGAGCAAATCGTTGAAGAAATAAATGAGGAAAATATGATAGGAGAGATGATGAAGTGTAAGGAAAACTATGAAAAAATACATAAATACATAAGAACAACAATGAAAGATAAAGAAAAGGAAGAAAGAGAATATGAAACCTTAGGTTACCGAAGTCAACAAAGCCCCCACCCAGAAGACATGCCATCAAGATGGTTCCAGGGTGGACCACCAGCACCTTTTTAAGAATTAAAAGTTGGAGTTGAGTTTTGAGTTAAGAGTTGGGAGTTGAGAGTTGGGTGTTGGGGTTGGAGTTAGGAACAATTTTCCCTAAGAAATTATCTCTTTCTAGCTTGTTAAAATCCTACGGTTGATTGAATTTTTTCACAATCTATATAATATATATTAAATAAATACCTCTGAGCTTGTTCCATAAATTCAAATTCTTGCGAAAGCAAGAAATTCTCAAGTGGTTTTGTATCCATGTTATGTAACATATATAATCTAGCTAAGCTAACCAATGCCGATATATCTCTAGGATTGACTAGCTTAAGCAACTCTAAACTGGACCTGAAAAATAATAATCTCTTATAATTACCTTTTATAAACATTGATTGAAGCAAAATACCTTAATCTGGTTATTTTTCCATTAGGATGTGCATGTTGTCTAGCTGAAACTTCTAAATTGTTTGCCATACGTTCTATAACTTGTACAGCTGTGGCAACCGGAAATAAATCTCTGCTACCTGAAAATCTACTATGTGGACAAGCTCCTTTCCTAACAATCTGTCCACCGTTAAACACGTCTATGTAGTACCAGTCTGATTCAGGATCCGTACTTTCACAAAACCTTTAAAAAAATTATATTAGATTTAAATTTAATCACATATTGATTTAAAAACTTACCGAAGTAAAAAATGTGCAGGAAAACTTATAGGTTCACACCGTAAACCTAACCTTCTTGCTACTCCTTCAAAAACAATAGCCAACGTTATAGGTAAACCTTGTCTCTTGTCCAATACTTCGTTAACGAAAGAATTTTGAGGCATGTAGTAAGCATGATTGTTACCACTAAATCTCATTTGTTGGAAAAGTACTTCTCGCATTACAGTTATAAGTTGGCGGCACTCGTTAACTTTCCATTCGTTTTGTTCTTTATTTTCAATACGCCAGAGATCGAGTTGTTCTTTAGTTGCCTTAGGAACAAGTAAAATTTGAAATAAAATAAAAATTGGTATTATTTCTTAAATTACCTTAAAAAGAGGATGATCAGGATATACAGCATGTAAAGCAGATTTAACTTCTTTGGCTATAAGATCTAATCTGTGACTAACATTTTCTACTGTCACCTCCAGGTTTGGCTGGCACCACTGAGCTACGAAAACAGCTCCAACTTCAAGAATTTGTCTTGATTGTGGTAATGATATGTAATCTTTCCAGATTTTAGATAAATGAAGTTGCCTTATATACCTTAGAACTTTGTTGGCATAATATTGAAAAGTCTTATTTCCAGGAGTACTGTAAAAAATTGTTATTTAATTTCAAAAACAGTGGAAGCTTCAACGGCACTTACGTTAGAGGTACTACTTCTATACTCTTAATTTGAGCATCAATGTTCACTATTTCCATTAAATCTAGTACAAGATAGTTATAAACTTCTTCTCGTTCATGCAATATATTATTCCAATCATATAGATCCGAGTCTGATATCTCATACCTACAATATAATATTCCAAATATAACAAAAAAATATTTGTTGATGTACTGTACCTTTTGTAAAATTTAGCTGGCATCTTTTCAAGTAGATCACGGGTTCTCTTTTTAAGTTCATATATATACCGGACTTCATGTTGGAAAATAATATGCTTATTCTCCAAGAGATTCTTCAGTTGTGGCCATCTGGAAGATATAAAGTATAGTCAGAGTGTATGATTGCATTTGAAATTAACTTACTTTTGAAATAGTTTGGTTTTCCAGATTTTGTTATTTTTCGTCACAACGTTGTAAAAGTAATGACAAGTTAAAGAGAAGTTAACAACATCTTGAACGGATATTTTACTAAATGTTAAGATGTTTTCGATAACTTCCACCGGTAATTTTTCCATTGTATTGACTAATGTTAGAAATTCAACATATATTCATCTTGTTAAACAGACTTAATTTAAAGTAGATAATAATATAATATTTACTATTTCTCGTTGACAACTATATTGACAGTTGATTGTGAAAAACCTTGTTATGACAAATGACAATTACAACTGTCACTGAACTGGGACTTTGTGCACTAAAGAATTCTACTATCGACTCTATTCTACATGTCCTGTCGACGAAAGTAATCGTTATCGCTTTCTATATGTGAAGACGTATCGTTTTCTACGATCACTGTTATCTCTCAAGTAACAGTTTGATATAACAGATCAAAAAATACGAGAAACGACATAGCTTACCTGTCTTTTGAAAAGTACCAACTTATTAACGAAAGGCATAGTATTTAGAATATTTTTCTATGTATTTTGAAAAAAGTACCACTGGTAAAAAGGGGGTTGGGTAGTTTTTAGAAAATATGAGGAACGACATAGCTTACCTATGTCTTTTGATAAAAAGTACCTGCTTGTTAACGAAAGACTGGATAATATTTAGGAAATATGAGGAATGACATAGCTTATCTATGTCTTTTGAAAAGTAACAACTTATTAACGAAAGGCATAGTGTATTTAGAAAATTTTCGGATTAACATAGCTTACCTATGTCTTTTGAAAAGTCTCCCTCCAATTGGTTAAGAAACTATACATTTAAAGAAATCTGAATTAGCACAGCTAAGCTCCCTCGTGGAATAAAAAACAGTTTGTGTAATTATTTCGATTGGTTCCCTAGATATTGAGAGTTATATGTAGAAAAAGAAAATTCACAAACTTTACACATTTTTAAATTTAAATAAAATCGGTACCGTTAAAAATAGTCGTTAATAGCACAGGATACATTCAACATTCTCATTCAGTACCGCGCGAACCGTCTTGTAGTACGGATCTGTCGGGAGTGTCGGTTTCGAAATTTTGTATAGTGAAGTGACGGGAGTGGCGTTTTCGAAATTTTGCGAAGCATCGTGAGTGACCTTTTCGGTATTACGTGTAATGTAGTGTCGAAAGTGCCGTTTTCGAAATTTTGTGTAGTGTAGTGAAAGTGAGTGTCAAGAATTGGAATCATATATGGAAATGGAATGAATATGGTAAGCTTTTCTTTTATTTAACGGTTTTTACTAGTAATTATAAAAGTTTCCAAAATCCCAAAAATATTTATTTTTTATAATTTTTGCAAAGAATAATGTTACTAATTGTTTAATCGATTTTGAAATCGCTTAGAACGTTATCGTTATCTAAACACAGAAATTTTCCGACCTTTAAAAAATAAAATTTTCAATAATTATTTATTTATTTATTAACTTTTTCCGAATATCCTGTAATCAATAATTAAGTTTTATAATTGTTTATAATCAACTTTTGAGTCTTTTTTAACTAAAAATTTCCATATTCTACCAAAAAAGACCTGCCGGCATGACTAATTGGGATTATATAACGCATTGACTCATTACTTATGACTGAATTTTGTAGGAATTGGAACTCAAATTCACAAAATTGGAATGGATCTGGAGTTCTAGTTTATAATATTTTAGGTTTAGGGTAAGTTTATGTTTTATTATAATATTTTTTATCACGTGTAAATAATTTTTTTTTACTTTTGATTGAATCTTGGACATATGAATTAAGAATATTTGAATTGAAAATCGGTTAATGTGAATTATTTTTGGACTTTTCTTGATTTTAATTTAAAATAACAATAATTTTAACAAAGCTCCATTTCTTGTAATAAACCTAGAAATATTTCAATAAAAATTTTTACGATTTTCAATATATTTTTTTAAATTCTATTTACAGGGTGATTACTAGAAAACTTTTGCTTATATATTTAACAGAACAACTTTTATATTATATTCTTTTTTATATACCTATACTATTTCCCATTAAATCTACTCAATATTTTCCCATGTCTATTTGTGTCAGTTTTTGACGTTAATTTATTTTTTTTCTGAAAATATTTCTACGTTTATTTAGAATAGATATGGATAAATATTAGATAAAATAACGGGTGTCCCAGAAGTTTCCGACCAAACTCACAAGTAATAGAGAGAATGAATAGAAAATGGATCAGAAACTTTTGGGACATCTGAAATTGGTAAAGGTTAGATGATCAATGAATCGATATTTATTTAATTTTTTTGTTTAAGGTAACGGAGAGAGGAACTACCCTAAACGCGTATGTACCTATATTAATTATTCCATTCAACCAAATGTTATAAAAATGTAATTTCATTTTATGTCTTCGAGGTCAATTATATGCAAATTTATAACTTTCCAGGCTATATATATATAAAATTCTGCGAAAATTTATAACTTTTCAGGCTATATATAAAATTCCGCGCATCCCGTGTAAGTCACAGAAAATCTTATAGAATTGTGAATATTTTCGATCGGGTTTTCGGAAATCGGTGCGTCTTACAGTTTGTTTTTGTGTTGTGTATTTATTGGTGAAGCTACATTCTTCAGTGAAAAAAAATAAAAAATTGGTATTTCCAATGATAGAAGAGCGTGACAGGTAAGATATGGTCCTATATCATAGGTATATGTGGTATCATAATACATATATATTATTTTAGAAATCATTTGATATTTCAACGGAGTCTTAAGGGATGAGATGGATCCTTATGAAATAACGGATTTCCAGCTTAAGCAATTGTTTGTATTGGGTAGACAAACAACAATGAATTTAATTACCAATTTTTCATCGCACATTCGAAGAAGGAATAACTCGACCATAACTTTGACAAAAAAAAGGTAGGATGGCGCATAATTTATTATAATCTTATATTTTTTGTTCTTTTTTTTTAAACAACTGTACACATGTAAATTCCAGGTTCAGTTTTGTTTGATTTTCAGTTCCAGAATTTTTTTTACGATTTCCCAACCGCGAGTATATGATCCAACCTAAAGGGACACCTTCTAACCGAGAGGAATTTCATCTAGCCGAGAGAGTCGTCAACTGTACACCTGTAAATTCCAGGTGTCTCTCCTGTTTTCGCCATTTGGTTTGTAATTTCCATATATTATTTTACAGGGTTCATATGTTTGTTGAATTTTATTTGATTTTCTGTTCCAGGATTTTTTTTAGATTCTTCCAACTGGGGGATGTGTCATCCAACCTAGAGGGACATCTTCTAACCGAGAGGGATTTCATCCAGCCGAAGCAGACGTCTTCCATCCAAGATCAATTTCTCCCATCTAAAGGTTTATCATCCAGGCTAGAGCGAGTCATCTTCCATCCAGGAGGATCGTCAACTGTACACCTGTAAATTCCAGGTGTCTCTCCTGTTTTCGCCATTTGGTTTGTAATTTGCATATATTATTTTAAAGGGTTCATAAGTTCCAACGATATTTTTGTTGAATTTTTCAATTTTATTTAATTTTCTGTTCCAGGAATTTTTTTAGATTCTTCCAGCCGGGGGATGTATCATCCTACCTAGAGGGACATCTTCTACACGAGAGGGATTTCATCCTAAAGGGTTATCATCCAGCCGAAAGGCTCATCTTCCATCCAGGCGGATCGTCAACTATACACCTGTAAATTTCAGGTGTCTCTCCTGTTTTCGCCATTTGGTTTGTAATTTCCATATATTATTTTACAGGGTTCATAGGTTCCAACAATATCTTTGTTGAATTTTTTCAATTTTATTTGATTTTCTGTTCCAGGAATTTTTTTAGATTCTTCCAACTGTGGGATGTATCATCCAACCTAGAGGGACATCTTCTAACCGAGAGGGATTTCATCCAGCCGGAGGAGGCGTCTTCCAACCTAAAGGGTTATCATCCAGCCGAGAAGGTCATCTTCCAGCCAGGAGGATCGTCAACTGTACATCTGTAAATTCCAGGTGTCTCTCCTGTTTTCGCCATTTGGTTTGTAATTTGCATATATTTATTTACAGGGTTCATAGGTTCCAACGATGTTTTTGTTGAATGTTTTCAATTTTGTTTGATTTTCTATTCCAGAAATTTTTTTTAGGTTCTTCCAACCGAGGGGGGGTGTTTCATCCAACCTAGAGGGACATTTTCTAACAGAGAGGAACTTCATCCAGCCGAGAGAGTCATCTTCCGGCCAGGAGGATCGTCAACTGTACACCTGTAAATTCCAGGTGTCTTTCCCGTTTTCGCCACTTGGTTTGTAATTTACATTATTTTTTTACAGGGTTCATAGATACAAACGATATTTTTGTTAAATTTTTCAGTTTCATTTGATTTTTTGTTTCAGAAACCTTTCCAATATTCCACATCATCATGGGCCTTTTAGAGGATTATTATCTTTGCTGGTAAAGGTGGTGGTGGTAATTTTTTGTATTGTTATTGCCTAGTAGGGGATTATTATTTGCCGAAGGTGGCAGTGGTAATTTTTTGTATTGTTGTTGCCTAGTAGGGGATTATTATATTTTTTCCGAAGGTGGTAGTGGTATTTTTTTGGTAATATTGTTGCCTTGTAGAGTGGTTTCACCCAACCGAGAGGGACATTATCCAGCCTAGAGATAATTTTCCAACCAGAAGGGTATCATTCTGCTTAGAGGGCATCTTCCAACCGAGAGGGATATCACCCAACCAAGAGGAACCTCACCGAGTCTAGAGGGCATCTTCCAACCGAAAGGGATATCATCCAGCAGAGGGATGCGAGGTATCGTCCAATCGAGAGGTACATCTTCCAACCGAGAGAGACATCATCCATCCGAGAGTGTCATCATCCATCCGAGAGGGTCATCTTCCAGCCAGGAGGATCGTCTTCCACCGGTGAGAAACATACTTTGTCATTGGATATATTTTTTATACGTTAGAACATTTTCTACCGTTTCGGTATATCTTCCAACCGCGAGGAACATATTTCAACCTCAAATGTTTTCCTCCAATTGCAATTGTTTTTATTTTTCCATATATGTATTGAATTTATCTAGATGTTTTTATTGTTTGTAATTAATTTTTCTTTTATCCACAGCAAATCTAACTATGTTCAATTTACAGCTTCCAGCAGCGAGGGACACCTTCCAACCAAGAGGGGGATCCACCAGCCGAGAAGACGGTCCTCCGCCGCTGGGGGACATCTCTTACCGGTTGGATATATGTTTTATCGGTAGTGACATCCTTCACCGGTTGGGGACATCTTTCAACAGCAACGGCAGCCCCATTCATTCCTTCCTCATAAAATTTTCGATGCGCTCGAACGGGTGCAAGAGTGCACTATCGATACTAATCTTTAGGCTATGGTGTGAATTAGACGGATGACATTTTATGTTGACACTTGACTTTGACACACGTTTTCAGGAGTGGGACTCTGCCATTGAACTCTATATACTAACTTAGAGTTCAATGGACTCTGCACACTATAGAATTCTACTATCGACTCTATTCTACGTCTTGTCGACAAAAGTAATCATTATCGCTTTCTATATGTGAAGACGTGACGTTTTCTACGATTACTGAGACATCTGCAATGTTATATTTTCAAATTTGTGACATTTGACACAATAGACATAAAGTAAAGTAGAAATGAAACCATCAACGAAGCACGGGAAAAAAAGATTATCCAACAATGAAATAATATCTTCGGAAGCTATACAGTGTTGAGAAAATTACTTCTTCAAACATCTTCCTTGTCCTTCTCTATAAATTAACCAATGATCTGTTTTAACCAAGAAAAAATAATGTTTTGAAGAAATTGACAGTGTATACTTTTATAAATGTGACATTCGTCCGCCTCTTCGTCATTGGGCTAGATGTTATCATTTCCAAAAGAACGGCTTGCCGTAGAGACGATTTGTGAGTGGATAATGTTAGTTTTAGTATAAGGAGAGACAAGGAAGTAAATTGGGGGGTTTCAATAAATAATAAACAATTTGAAAATTTGTTTTGTATCTAAAATATTATTTATAAACGTAAAAACAAAAATAAAATATTTCAAGAAAATCGTTGGTGGAATACAAACAATTTCAACAAACCGCAACCAAAGAAAATACATGTCAAATTTTAGGAGTTTTCAAATAGAGGAGTTCAGTCCAAGGTCCAACAAAAAGTGGTTTTTATGACAAGAATGGCAGTTAATGTCTACCATTCAAAACATAAGATTTTTGCAGGTTTTTTATCATTACGAACATCTATATTGATTTTAAAAACAATGAATACACCCCTGAAGTGTAAATCTTAAAATTTAAAATGACATCTTAGCTGAATTCTCAATGCATCGGTGGCCAGTAATTTTAGAAACTTTCGGCAAATCACCAATTCTCATCTGTCATTACATCACTAGTTATGTCAGATGTCACTGGAAAAAGCAATCAGAAGAATAAAGTGATACAACTAGAACTACTACAAAAGTATGGAAAATAAACAAACAATTAAATGAATATCAACAAAAACAAATAACACTGACATCTGACATAACTAGTGACATAATGACAAAAGAGAATTGGTGATTTGCCGAAAGTTTCTAGAATTACTGGCCACCGATGCATTGAGAATTCAGCTAAAACGTCATTTTAAATTTTAAGATTTACGCTTCGGGGGTGTATTCATTGTTTTATTAAAGCAATATAGATGTTCGTAATGATAAAAAACCTGCAAAAATCTTATGTTTTGAATGGTAGACATTAACTGCCATTCTTGTCATAAAAACCACTTTTTGTTGGTCACACTGACCTTAAACTGAACTCCTCTATTGCGTTTTGTCAGTTGAAAATATTGTTGTCACGGTTACGTTTGTTTCATATCAGAAAACTGTTACTTTAAAGAACAAATAATTCAAATTCATAATCTAAGAATTTTAAACTTAGACAATACTAGATACACTTAACATTGTAACAAAATTTAACAATAAAAACGTAAAATTGGGATTTAAAAATCAGTTAAATTCCAATAGCGCCCTCAACTGACATTTATACAGGATATTTCATAAGCAAATATACAACGATGAAAACAAATTTATTTTCACCGATTCACCTTACGCTTCATACAAAGGGTAGTTTCACACGATCCGATTTTTGCCGTACGTCAGTCGTCGATAACAGTAGTAACCAAAATCACTATAAAATTTCTTCATTTAACGCTTCCGAACAGAATATCGTAAATAAATGAAATAGAAGAAATGAAACAGAAAGTAGACAGAAATAGAAGGCGGTAAAAAAATATATGATTTTTCTAGGTAATCTAAAACTTAAAAGTGCTGTTGTTTTTTTTTAATTAAATTTATAAGTATAAGTGTATATTCACATATAAAACTTTTTATAGGCACGAAAAATAGAGGGAGATCCGATTTAAAAAACTATTGATGGTGATGACGATGATGATGATTATGTCGCCTCCCTTCGATAGCGATCTGCTCTTGAATGAGTAGTCGCAATCTAGCTCTTTGGATATCGAGTCTCTCCATGTTAATCAGATGCAGGTGAGGCTCAACTGGTAAAGCTTTTTTTCTATTTTCGTAATGTTGTCGGACACCCAAAGTAGGATCAACCTTAAAAAAACAGGATAATAATAACATCTGAATCAGAACAATTTCTATAATCTGCAACTTCTCAAAAGTATTTGAAATTTTACTAGAGCAGGCTATATATCAACATGTTAGTAATGCGATTACAATTAGTCAGCATGGATCCATGAAAGGCCGTTCGACAACTACCAAATTGTTTTTCAATAACACAGCACATAGCGGAATCTATTGATAGTATACTTCAAACGGATTTTTCAAAAGCCTTTGATAGACTTGATCATGGCATTGTTAGTAAACCAAAAGCATTTGGCTTATCTGATTCGCTAATAGTGCTCTTTCATTCATACCTTTCAAATCGAATGCAGTTTGTTCCAGATTAATGGATTTAAACCTGCTGAATATAAGGCCACGTCAGGCGTTCCGCAAGATTCTATCTTGGGACCCCTATTGTTTAATATTTTCATAAATGATATTTCCGAAGTCATCAATATAGATTTTCTTTTATATGCAGATGACTTAAAACTATACAGACTATGAAAATATATCTGCGAATTTAAATGCAGTTGTTCAATGGTGTGAATGCAACAATATTCCACTTAATCCAGCCAAATGCAACGTCATGTCCTTTTGGCCTTAAAACTGATTTGCCTAAGTTTATGTATTGCATAAAAACATTCGTTTTCATAGACCTGAAACCTTTACCGATCTTGGTGTTACATTTTCTATCTGTTAACAAACATATGGATACAATCATTTCATCCGCTACTCGCTTGTATGGTTTTTTAGTTCGGTGATCTCGCGATTTTAATCAAGTATTCACACTGGAAACCCTATATTAAGCTTTTATAAGGTCCAAGCTAGAATATGCATGTGTTGTGTGGATAGAAGCAGTTCAAAGGCGCTTTTTAAAACTGCTAAGTTTCAAATGTGATGCTGTTTACCCCTCAATTGGCGCATCGCACTCAGATTTGTTAGTGAGGCATGGTTTAGTAAGATTGGAACATATACATATTATAAATAATATGACCGACTGTCCAAATTTACTAGGGATGTTCAATTTTTGTGTACCTCGAATAGAGTCTAGAAATTCTATTACTTTTTATTTAAATGTAAGTCGAATCAACATTCAGAAGAATTTTCCGCTTTATTCCATTTGTAATTTAATTAACGGGATCAATTGTGAATTCGATCTATTTTCTTATTCTGTACCACATATTAAGTCATATTTCCTTAAATAATCAGATTTTTTGTAGTTTATAATGAATGTATTTCGTTATTAAGTTTTATCATTATTTTGAATATTTCGATTTCCCTGCTCTGTAATTGGGTTTTTCCCATAGAGCAGTGTATTTATTAAATAAATAAAGTTTATCCTATAGATTCCACTGGCAGTAGGGCCGTTAACTATTTGAGGATTTTTTTATCGACTTACCTTTAATTTTGCAGGATCGACAACAGATTTAGCTTGTTCGGCAGCTTGACTAACATTCCTTTGATTAATTTCATTGGTATCGCTGTAGAGAGGACACAAATGAAACTTATCACCACCGATACCATTAAAGTGAGTGTAATCTTTAACGGGTTGTTTGCAAATATAACACATATTAGCGCCACACGTGCAAGTCATTTTATTACAACCTAAAAGAAAATAAATTTAATCAACAAAAAACTAATATGCGTGCGATGCAACTTGCCTTCTTCTTTAAAGAAACTGGTGCCGCATTTGTAACATTTACATAATAAAGCTTCCGTCATTTGATTTTCGACAAAAACACGAGCTTTGACATTCTCATCTTTTTCAATTTCATCACATTTATATGGCACGTGGTTTTCTTCTTTGCACAATCTACAGGATTCTTTCATACAATCCGGATTAAGGCAACGGAAAATTTTATCGTCTGCTATTGGAATGCTGGCGAAATCGCAAAACGGACAGCTTTCTAATTCTTCGATACCTTAATACACAAATTAGGTTAAGATTAATAAATTCAGGGTGAGAGATGGGAATAAAAATTAACAAATTTCGAAATAAATAATTACCTGCGGCTTTAACTTCGGCCAACGCTTTCTTTTGCGCCAACTTGGAAAACATCTTTGGCGGTAGAACTTTTTGTAAAACCTGCAAAGAAAATTCTTCCTGGCAATCATTCAAACACTTAAATTCAGTCTTTCCATCTCCCACAGCCACTTCGCAACTCTTCTGTATGCAATCCTTACAAAAAACACACCCTGCCGGACAACTATAAGAATTCTTCGGCATAACCTCATCGTCGTAACAACACTGACAATTCTCCATCAGTCTGTTTTCTTTGGCAAACTTCCTCTGTTCCTCTTCGATCTGTTTCTTTTCTTTGACGTATTTTTCGATGTCTGCTTTGTGTGACAGATAAGCTAGTTCTTGTAAGACAGTGATATTTTGTGGAGGAGCCTCTAGGCAGGTTGGTTTTCGACGACTTTTTAAAAGTGGACCTTTGTCGAGTATTTTTCGCATCTCGTCATCCGATTGTAGGATTTTGTATTTTTCCGCGGTAAGAATGAAACGAATCGTTCTCATCGGTAATCTGTCATAACGGATTTGGAAAAAATTACAAATATACAAAGTTGTGTAATTATCGACGACGACGGTTCTTTTGGGATCTCTAAACGTTTTCTCGGGATTTGGGAAGAGTTCAACGAAATTTTCAACTTTAAATTCCGTCGTGTACTGTTTGGATTGAGCTGTGAATTTTTGCTTCCTAAGATATTCTTTCATTGTCGGATAATCTTTTTTTTCCCGTGCTTCGTTGATGAAATCATTTAATTGTTCCATATTGTTTCCTATATTTTCACATTTCCATCGTAAGAAAGTAGGATCCGCATCTGGTAGCAAGGCTTTTACTATTTCTAATTGTTCATCTATATCAAATTCTTTCGGCGGACTAGGAGCTCGTTGTGGTCTTTTGGGGTATTCTTCGGTCAAAATTATTGTTACCAAATCATCTAGATGTTTCCATTTTTTCCCCTGGCATATTTTTCTTATATAGTCTGGACAAGCTTCCGGGAATATTTCTATTAATCTCAGAACCAATTTTTCATCGTAATTTTTAACTTGTGGCAATTGGTTTACTTCAACTGCTTTGGACGAGTTAGCTACAGGTGCATCAGAAACTGTAATTGTAGAATCGATCGTTTCATCTAGATCAAATGTTCCTGCAAATGTTACATCATCTTCTACATCTTCATCAGTTTCAGTTGACGAAATTGGTGGCAATGTAAATGGTTCTGGTTGGTCCATAAATGTTTCGAAATCCAAAATAGTCTCTTCAGTTATATCTACTAAAAATAATTAAAAATTTGTTACTAATATTTTTATAGAACAAATAAAAATTACCTTCATTTGTTGGTGCGATCCTATCTAAATACATTTGCGGCATAGCCGGCATGGCAATTCTATTTGGAATAAAATTAGTTTGTGCTTCAGTAAATTTATGTTCAGTAATAGGTTTATGATTTTTGAATGTATACGAATTCGTTTTAGAAGTAGATGTTGATGGTGCAGATTTATTTTTATTATCAAATACCTAAAATTAAAAATAAAACAAAAAAATAGAACCAATTGCTGGAAAAATACATACAAATGTAGCTGGTTTAATTATGGATTTATGTTTATCTTTGGTAGAATAATCTTTGGGCATATCTTGAGAATCTTCATCCTTGTCTTGGTAACCATTATCGATGCTGCTTTCTTCTGTTGCATCACTATCGTTATCATCTAATTCCATAATACTGTGATCATATATTCTGTTCAACAATTCATTTAACACCAATACATCGGGTTTTTTATTCAGAGGTATTTTCATCTGTCCACATATTTTTCTAATAGTATCTTCAGTAGCTTGAGTCAGCTCTCTTAGATATTCTATAAGATCGTAAGTTTGAGGCACTGTATTGGTATTGGTGTTATTTATTATTACAGAAACAACTGGACTTTTTTGTGTACAGTTGTTTGTGCAGCCAGCCATTGCTTTCCTTTCTTGATGTGCAGTTGAAACAGTCGAGCTTTGGGAAGTTATAGTTTCTTCAACTGGAAGTGTTCTAAAACAAAATATATTATTCTGTAATGTAATTTATTACATCAATTAAAATATGTAAATTTACCTGATCTTGGGAGATGGGAAATCTTGTTGAATACATGAAACTACCTCTAAGGATCCCTCTACTTTCCTAATTTTGATCTTAATATTTGTCTCTTTGTCATTTAAATCATTAACTTTATGACTTTCTTGACTTGGTCGTTTTCTTAAATTGTTTGGCTCAAGTTCTTCATTAGAAGTATTTATTGAATTCATCTGCTCCAACTCAGCCAATATCTTTCTTAATTCAGGACGATCATTTATTAATTTTTTTACCACAACTTCTTTACGATTGTGGATATTTCCTGAAAAATATCTTTTTTCAAGTCATCTATTTAGGCTCACAATAAATACAATATGTACCTATAGACTGGTAGCCCATGACACATGTAGGCTTCATTATTTTGAATAGAAGCCATTTTCACCATCAGTTTCATGTGAAAAACAAGTAGAAGGAGTAGAAATTTTCGCGAATTAACTTATGGATTCCATGTAGTTGGATGTATTTCTTGGGTACTACTTTTCATCCGAAAAAAACATGACATACAAATCCAAGAGATACTAAGGGTTGATAAGCGAGGGTTAAACATTGATAAAAAGGTGAAAAAAAAAAGCAATTAACTTTGTATGACGAAGAGAGTTTAGATTTTGTTATCTTAGTACATGTTAAAAACATTAGTGGCATACATTTTGCGGTGATACTTCATTTGTTAATAATTTTCCAAATACATCCAAGTACAAGGAATCCATAAGTTAATTCGTGAAAATTCTAAGATTTTCAATGTCCACTGTATCGTCAATTATTCAGTTTGGACCGTGAGGAATAGCCTTATTCTACTAGTTTTTCACATGAAACTCTATGGTGAAAATGGCTTCCATTTGAAATAATGAAGCCTACATCTGTCATGGGCTACTGGTCTACTAAGATTGTCTACAGATTATTACTAAATATATTTTTAAAATGTGAAATGTGTCCTGTGTATAACATTATCTGAAATATATTAAATAATCTCAATATTTGAAGCAAATATTACAAAATATTGTACCTAATCTTTGTTTGAAGTGGAATATTATGAAAATATTTTAGAAATTCAGGACCAAGTGCATATTTACAACAACTATTTAGAGAGGATACTGATAAAAACACATAACTCATGACATTATCAGTTTCAGGAATTATAAACATGTTGCTCAATCAGCTATTTTTTAATTTTTGGCAAATTGGGTTTTTCTCAACAATTTTTTCAACGTTTTTTATGAATAAAGAACATAAGAGAAAGCAATATTAAGGCGCAAGATGTTATTCGCCCATAAAACATTTTATCCTGCTTCTAATACCGATAAATTTAAGTTTAAATTATTAACTTACCTAACTCTCTTAGACGATTTTTAATGAGATTATATGGCGTATCAGGTAGAAGTATAACTATTTCCCTGGCATCATCTTCTATATTTTGCTCAGAATTTTCTTCCCTTTGATCCCTATCATTTAAAAAATGACTCAATGCTAACTGTATTCTCAAATGAAATTGATCTAAAGGTATATTTCTCAGAAAAAGCAGGATCTCTTCTTCGGATTCAATCCACGGTAACACACTCTGAATGTTTGACGCGTCGTCCAGCAAACGTTCCATTTTATTGATAACTTAATAACATACACTTTTTCTGCTACTTTTTGTAACAGTTTTTATTTATAAATGTACAGCCTGCTGCCGTATCCACGGTTTTAACAAACAAAAAAACGACATAGACATCACACACAGATAATAATTTCAATATGTCATTAGTCATGACCATGACCACAGATCACTCACCTACACCATGATCACAGAACTCTCACCTACACCATGAACATGGAGGCTATACATCCCTGATCATTTCCATGCACAAAGAACGATGGAAACCAACCTACAAGAGTTCTATGACACAGAACATTATAGTTTGTAGTATGTAAATTTTCATGATATCAAGAAATAGCCACAGAATACACATACACAGAATAGATACAGCATGGGAGATTTTCTTGCATTAAATATCGAATTTGATACTCGGAAACTCAAACAAGGGAAAAATAAAAATAAATATTGATTATTATCGTTTATTTTCTGAAAAAATGTAGATGTTTCTTACCTTTGATCCCATGTTATGATATATGATTTTTGTTTTGGTTTTGGGTCATAGATAAAGAAAAATTGATAGTGTATTTGTTTTGGATGTGAAGCATAGAGAAATAAATATCTCTATGGTGTGATTGAAGAATAGAAGAATCTCTTTGACATTTGACATTACCAACATACATTACTGGAGGCATTTTAAATAGAGCAAAGAACACAAAACATGTTTTGTGGCAAAGAATACCCAACTTGTTGTGTATTTTTTGAATAGAGAAAATTATAACGACTAAACTAACGATGGGAGAAGGTGAATATGAACATACCAAAGTATCTAAAAAAGGTCGACATCGTAAAAAATTACTTTATAATTCAATTTTGCAATTGATGGAATTTTATTTTAGTGATTCTAACCTAGCTAAAGACAGATTTTTGTCTCAATTAATAAATGAAGACTCCTGTAAGTATTGATGGTTTATGCTTGTGTACTATTATTTGTGTATAACATTATTTTATTATATTTCAGTTGTTGATTTAAATATCTTCTTGAAATTTAATAAAATCAAAAAATTAAATTGCACTCTTGATGATATTCGCAAAGCAATCAGTAAATCCGATCTAATAGAACTTTCTGAAGACAAAGAAAAAATAAAACGAAAGTTACCAATAAAAGTTAAAGAAAATGTAGACCTATGTACTGTATATGTTGAAAATATTCCTGCAGATGGTAACCATGAATGGATCTCGCACATTTTTTCAGATTTTGGAATTGTTGTTTATGTATCTATACCAAAATATAAACATAATAAAGCAAATAAAGGATTTGCTTTTGTTGAATTTGAAGATGAACAAGCAGCTAAAAATGCTCTTGATTATTTTGAAAGTATTGGGTGTAAAATGCCATCTGAAACAAGCCCTGAAAATTTAAAAAGCATCCAGACATTTGAAGAAAAAGGCAATGAAAACCCATCAACAAAAGGTGAAAATGTAGAAAAAATTAATGTTGAAGCAACGGAATTAAAGAGTACTGAAGATCAGGAAGACACAAAGAAAAGATGTTTAGAAGACAGCATAGAAAGCACAAGTAAAAAATTGAAGTCGGAAAATGATGCTACTAATACAAAAGATAGAAGTGTTGAAAATATGGAGACCGATGATACTGACAATAAAAAAAAGAAAAAACACAAAAAGGATAAAAAGAAGAATATAATCAAAGAGTTGGGACTGCAAGTTTTATTGAAGTAAGTATCAAGATATAGATAATGTCTCATTAAGTGCATCATTTTAATTACTTTTTTTATCATCGATTGTTAAAATTATGTAATTTTAATAATATAAATTTATATCTGCCTTAGACCAGAATGGAAAAAAATGCGAAATCGCTACTTAGACTTACAAAAAAAGCAGATGAAAGAGTTTAAACAATATCTACAAAAGCAGAAATACCATCAAAAAAATTTTGACAGGACTAAGAAAAGTGTTGCCGAAGGTTCTCAAAACTCACATGAAGCTATAAAGGCTGAAGAAACTACAAAGTTAGAATTTGTGGAGGGTGCTATAGTTAAAGTTAAATTGCCAGAACCAATCATAGATGCAAAAAAAATAAAGGTTAGTTGGATAATACAAAAATATTATTATTTTTATGCAAATTTGAGGATGAATTTGATTTTAATTTCAGAATGAAATAAAAATATTATCACCAGACATTAAATATGTTGATGTTCCTCTTCCAGCTGGCAGTGAGGAAATATTTTTACGGTTTCCCAATAGTCAGAGTGCAAAAGAATTTTGTACCAAAGAATTTTCTGGTGAAAGAAATATATTAGAAGGAGACGAGGAGCGCACTTACTGGGAAAAAATTAAAAATGACAGAACAATCAAGTTTTCGAAAAACGTCAAGAAACAACGAGGGAGAGACAAGTTGTTGAAGAAAGCTGAAAAATTGATGGCCAAGCATATAAAATTCGATGAAGGAGAGTGAAATTGTTACACGATTATAATTTAAGATAATAAATTAAATTTTTTATATATCTTTTTCATGTTTTTTCCAATGACTTCTTTTAGTTTGTCTACAACCTGATGACAATGCACAATACAAATCTTATATAAATCATATACTTTGAACCTTAGTTTTTTTAATATAAAAAATAAAATACAAAAGAAATATTCTTAAATATTCATATGAGAGTAATAGTCTTGAAAAACTTGCACATATATCTCTTTTTCTGCCTGAGTCATCTCAGCAATAATAGTATCATTGATGTCAGTGATAGAGTATCTTTTGCTGCCAACTGTAACGCTAGGAACATCATCGTTATCCTCATCTTCCGATTCCATCGTTTCTACATCTTGCTGATCCTCATTAACATCATTCAGTTCATCCGAACTTGATTCGGAGTCATTATTTAAACCTTTAACAGCATTTGTTGTAGTATTTGTGTGCCGTTTTTCATGAGCAAGAAGAACTGACATGATATCATCATTTTTGTTATTTGCAGTACTTGCTGAAAAGTTAGGGATTACATATAACAACTCCATTAATAAAATGCAAAGTAACTTACCAGCAGTTTCTGCAATTAAATTCAATCCCTCAGTTATACTAGACTCCTGTGGATCCATATTAGAAATGACAGTAGATTCAGTCATCCATATAGGTTGCTCTTTACGATTAGCACTGACATTACTTTCCTCGCCAATAGTAATATCAACCCTAGTTTCCTCAACGGCAAACCCTCCTCTTCTGGTAGCTTCTCCAGACCATTCTTGTCCAGGTATGGATGCATTGGATTTCTTATCCAATCCTCTAATGGTGCTAATATCAACTGGTTCTGGTTCTAGTATTTCAGGTGCTAGTTTGATACCTTCTACTTCACGTAATAAAATATAAAGTGGTTCGAGTTGTTCATTAAACTTAGCTAAAAGTAGCCTAGAGTCTTTTTTGGGTAAAGCCGAAGAGTCTTCTTCGACAACTTCTCTACAGTAGGTACAGTGAAATTCGCCTGTTGTAAAATCAAACAGTTGATCTGCTTCCAAGTCTAAAAAACAAATGAAGGTATAATTTTAAATATATTTCCACAAAAGAATTAGAAATTTGTATTTACTAACAACCTCTTCTAATCTTTTTCTGAACATTTCCACATATATTATACCATTATTCATTTGACAAAGCTACTGTGTTAGCAAAACATATTACAATTTTAAATAGAACATTCATTTCAAATTTAGTGAAGAGTTAAACAAATTAAATTGTTTCATATCATCGAGTTACCTGTAAATGTTTTAAGACACTTTAGACACTTAAAACTAGCTCTACTGGTTGCATCTCTTTCCTCAGTCTCCAACCTTTTTCTCATTAAATCTAATTTATATTTGACAACATTTACAAAAGTTTTGTAGTTAATAAAATAATAATTAACTTTCTGAGCTTTGCCATCTAAACCAGTTTCCATTCTTAACCTAACTTGGATAAACTTATCGTTTTTCAATGTAGCTATTCTTGCTCTCAACATCTTTCTTTCAAATTTAAGAAGTTCGCAGATATCATCTTCTTTCATGCAAGGGTTTCTTACTAACATGTCGATAATCAAAGCATCTTCTATTGAATAAAAACCTCTTACTACTAATCTAGCTAATTGTTTGAGGCTACTGGGGACTTCGGTTACTAATTTTTCTTCGGTCATTATTTAAGTTACTTTTTGTAATTCATTATGTGGCGAAATTAAATGTTATACGAATATTTGGTTTGTTGTATACGAAAACAAAAATAATAGTATGATGTGTATTTACTAAATTTTTTTAGGTTAAGTCCTAGTCTTCTTTTTTTTAGTTAGTTTACTAAATGTGTAGAGCATCTAACCAATTTTGCACCTAGCCGGACCGTTTAATTTTGTAGCCCGCATGCACATTTCATGGTCAGTTTGCCTCCAAATTTATCAAGGGCAAGGAAAATCATTGAAGAAACTATACAGAAGGGAAAGGGTGAATGGAATGGTTATTTTTCCTTCCCCTTCTTAAAAAATTATGAAACTTATTAGAAACAAAAACATTCCTAATTATTCTAACCTAAAAATTCAAAAGGACAAGACAAGGCAAACTGATCATGAAATGCGCATGCGGGCTACAAAATTAAACGGTCCGGCTAGACGGAAGTATAAAAATGTAACTCCCATTTTATTTTTTACTTGTTTACTACAAAAAATTGAGAAAAAGGGTTAAATACTCAAGAATAACTTCGATTTTTTATTCTAGTCTGGTAATAACGTAAGCCATCTTGGTTTATTTAAATACAAAAAAATCTAATCACTATCTTCTTCACTCTCCTTCTTCCGCTTCTTTCCTCTTTCTTCTTCACTTTCCAATTCTTTATCTTCTTCGCTGCTATCATCCGATTTTTCCTTATCGTCATCACCACTATCATCATTTTTGCTTTTATCTTCATCACTGCTGCCACTCTTCTTTTTCTTCTCATCATCATTTTTTTTAACCTTAGTATCTTTTTTCTTCTTTGGAGATTTCTTTTCTTTCTCGTCATCACTGGAATCTGAATCTTCTTCGATGAATTCTTTGCTTTTAATCTTGCGTTCATCTGGTTTTGGTTCAGTTGCTTGTTTGGCGGACGATTTTTTTTCCTTTTTAGATGCAGATGTCTTGCTTTCTGTTACTACACCACCTGCAGCTTTGAATTCTTTCATTTCAGCTTCATATCTTTCTTTGTCTTTTCTGAATTTCTCTTCCCATTCCGATTTATCTTTTAGTTCCCTCCATAACTCTCCACCTTTCTTAGCTATTTCTGTAACTGAGATTCCTTTGTTTTCTTTCTTTATTTTCTCTCTATTTGCATTCAACCATAGCATAAATGCACTAACAGCTCTCTTAGGCTTGCCATCTTTATCCTTCTTCTCACGCTTCTTTCTGGGTGCTTCTGAAACAGTCTTTGTTTTTTTCTTTTCTTTCTTTTTCTCTTTTTTCTCAGTATCTCCACCTCCTCCACCTTCCTCATCATCATCTGAAGAACTGCTGTGATTACTGTCAAATTCTTCTGCTACATCACTTTCATCTTGACCTGGTTTAAAGTCTTCATCTGTGCTTTCATCATCGTCGTCATCATCATCAACTTCTCTTTCTTGACCTTCTGCTTTCACTCTAGCCAAATAAGCATCTGGAGCAGCTTCTTCATCAGAATCACCAAAGTCATCTTTGTAGGAAGCTTTATCAGTTTTGCCTCTATTTTTAATATTGAGTTTCTTTTTGGTGATAAAATCAAAGAGTTTGCCATACTCTTCTTTTTCAATACTGCTGAAGGTGTGATTTGTGCCTGATTTGAGCTCTATCTCAAAATCAAAAGTTCTTGTATTCCCACCACCTCTGGCAAAGTTGACTGAAACTATTTCTTCAAATCTAATATGAATTGGTGGTTTGTGGACATAGATAAAGCCTCTTTCAAGGGGATAAAGTAGACCGGCTGCAGCTTTAAATGAACAACTGATGGCAGGAGTTCCTGTATGCCCTAAAAGAAATAAAAATTAGTTATTACCTTAATATATTTCCACCCTTTCACTACTTACCAATAAATGCTCCAGGTTTAGCTACTTTTGTATTAATAATGTGTTTCATGATATCACTCATAACTGTAAAGGTTGGTCCACTTAGCTCTTTTTCTAATTTTCCATCAAACTTCTCTTTCAGCTCTTCATCTGTGAAAGGTAATTCAACAGAAGTCTCATCTTGATTGAACAAGAATACCAAAAAGTGATATCTTGTTTGGCCTTGTTTTATTGGTGGATCCAAACTAACAACGAAAAACGTTTGCCTACTATCTTTGTGTGGTAAAAGGAACAATCTCAATACAGTTGTCATAGGGATTTTATAATCAAAAGTTTTTCCATGAAGTTGGAAGAATGTTTGGAAGATCTTGATATCATATCGCCCTCTTGGTGTAAGGCAATGGATTTCTCTAAAGATGGCAATAGCATCACCAGATATGTTGATAACACTGGCTTTATTCATTACTTGTTGTTGGAATGCTTCAACTGGATCTACATCTCCAGCCATTTCAGTAGCTGGTATAAAAAATCGCATCTCCATTAGACTTACAGGGGCATCATCGTTTTGGTGAAATTCCATTGTAATTTCATTTTTACCGCCTGTACACTGAGATACATGGTTTAATGGTATTTCAAAAGAGGTATTTGAACCTATATCAAAGCTTAGAATAGAACCATTGAACTTAGCCGTTCCCCAATTCCAACCTTTGGTGCTTAGTTCCTTTTCCAACATTTCTATTTTATAAGATTTGCTAAAAAAATTTGCAATTTTCTCTTTATCAGAATCCTTAAAACCAACGAATCGGTGTAAAGTTCCATTTTTAAGAAACAGTCTTATACCCCACGTTCCGGAAAAATTTTGAAAATTAACCACATCGAAATCTGAACCTGAAATTTGTTGAACTTTACCGCTTCTGCTATTTTTGAAAATTATATTTTGTTCGGTAAGTTTGAGTTTCCCAGCGGTCATACTTCCTTTAATTTCAGCAGATATATCAGAGAATTCCAACTCCATTTTCACTTCACCTCCAATACCAATGAATAAAATGAAAAACTAACCAGAGTGTTTTATAAAACTATATACCATTTATTCACAAGACACCTGCCGCCATTTGCACACAAAGACACTTCATTTCATAAATTCATACGTCTACTGTCTACTTCTCTTTCATTTTCGCAACCATAGACAACCTTAATGACAATAATGCTCTTTTTTAAATCTGACGAGTTAAAAGTGATCTATTTTAGTAAAAGTGAACTCAGATTCACAAGTATAGGTGCTTTGTGCTCAGATACCAAGAACAGGGCATATTAAGTATAGAAAATAAGCTGCATTTATTCTAGATTATTTAACAGGGGCATGGTTAAATATAAAAATATGACTGGCTTCCATGCAGACAAGGCCAACAACATGGATCTGTGGGCATATTCTCTCCTCTGTAGATGTGCCTCTAACTCCGATATTTTAAATTACTTTTCGTCAAGATAATTATCTATTCTACAATTGAAAATTATGAAGTCTATAATTTTGGTCATTGAGCTAGCCCTACGTAAACACAGCTTTAGGCTTTTGCGTTCTTAACAACAATAGTTATGCGCACAGTGTTGCCAATTATGATAACCTTCATATCACATCCGCCATTACTGGTAATTTTAAAGTTGAATTGAGTACAGTGAAAAAAACCTTAAATTAAATAAGTTATGGCATTTATATTGGTGAATAAAATAAGCTACTCGTTTTTAAATTGTAATAATGTCCTAAGGACATTTTAATTAATTCTTAGTATAAAGATTTTAAAAGTGCAAGTTAATTCTTAAAAAAAACAGATGCTTAAATTAAAATTATGTGTTACTATAAGTATTGTTGTGTGTATTTTGAATATTAATTTATTGTAATTATGAGTACAAATACGGAGGACGAAAAAGACTCTCCAAAGGCTGTTCCATTGGATTTAGCTCGAAATATTTCAAGTGTGAGGACTGTGGATGGTAAAACTCCTATAGTAATGACCAACCAATCTTTAAGAGGTATGAGAGTTTTAACTCAGAGCGTGCCTGGCACAAATCCATCGTCACTTGGCGGCCCTACCATTATTACCACAAATTTGGTATCACAAGCAGTTCTTAAACCAGGTAAAAAATATGCTTTTTGACGCATTTAACCATATAATCCTTCAGTTTTTTTTATTGGATTATATTTTATGATTTTTGACACAAGTAAAATGTCTAAAGATTCAGACTTATATTTAATGCTTGTTTTAGATTCTAACAGACATCACATTGCTGGTATAATTACAAGCAACACTTCCCAACCTCAAGTGACTAGTAATTTATCTAGACCTACACAAATAACACTTTCAGCTTCTTCTCAAACCATAGGAACTTCTTATCATGTCCCAAGAGGACCAGCTGTGGTTGCTAATTTAGCTGCCCCCAGAAGTAATGTTACCACAGTCAGAACACCTATGGTTGTTGCTGCACAAGGTGGTCAGGTAAGCTTCTTACATTTACTGCTTTATTTTAAAACATTAATGCAATCACAATTACAGTCTCATACTTTTGTACGCCCACCTCGTACTCCAAGTCCAGCTTCAGGAACTGCATGGCTTACAAACAGCTCAACTGGTTCTCAAATAAAAGGTGCCCCAACTGTATTAAGCTCACCAGTTAGAGGAGCTACTGTAACAGGAAAACCTGCTGTTATCAGCAGAACACAGCCACAGGGTGTATCTACTATTCGTCCAGGTACCATTTTACAAAATGCAATTTCCATTGGACAAACTGGACAGGTAAGAGTTGTGTTTTTAAATTCTAGAATTATTTCCAATATATTGGATAATATATAAACATATTGTAAATGTTTTAGATACATTCTTTTAAAGCTGGAACAACAGGCATTCAAGCATTGGGAAATACTGTTACCATTGCCCAGGTATTACCATCACGCACTCAAGCTGTAGTTTACAGTGCTAATTCCAATGCACAGTTCACTCCAGCAAGAATAACAGTAGCTACAACTACTTCAGCTCCCAGACTGACTCAGCCTAGGCCACTTGTAAGTTACAATTGATAATTATAATCTACTGCTCTTATTTTTGAAAAAATTTTCAGAGTCAGGTTACTACAGCTCGTCTAACAGTCCCTGTAAATGTATCCCAAACAGGTACTCGATTAATCACTCCTCAAGCAACCGTACTCACTTCCGGAACCAGAATATCTGCAGTTACAACCACTCAACCATCTACCACACTGGGTACTACAGCTAGAATAGTCACTACACAGCCGAATCTATCAATTGGACGTTTATCAGTGGCTACAGCCACACCTACGGCTGTTACCAATGCTAACTTTTTAGGACAGGCTAAAATATCGACGTTAAACTTGCATTCTATAGTTGCTGTTGCGAATGCTAACACTCCCCAAGCAAGGTCGACCATTTCAACGCAGGGGCCTAAGGTTATTACTCAACCAGCTCAAGGTACTATTTTTTTATTCTTGTTTGTAATGTATAATTGGGAACTTTTTCATATGTTGCAGGTACAATACAGTTAACAGGAACTTTATCAACACAAATAAAAACCACTCCCAGTATTGTTTCGACAGGTACAAGAACAAGTAAGTTTGACATTCTCTAGTTATGTAAGATTGAGGTGAACTTTCATTGATATATAAAAGATTCATTGTGCCCCTTCCTCTACTTAGTTCCAAAAGAATGTCTCAGAGACGAGTAGTTCCTTTAGTCCCATTCTTTCAAGGGATTTTTAGGGCGCTTTATCTTTTATCCAGTAGTCTAATGCTTATCATATTTATTTTTAGTAAATGTTCCAGCAGCTATTGTTACTCAACAAAGACAGGCGACGTTAGTGCCTTCTCAAGCCATTTCTATAGCTAAAGTTTTTCCACAAAATGAAAATCCTGTTGCTGTCGGTGCTCCTACCAATGTGTTTATTCACACACCCGTGCAATCTACTAGACACTCTTCGCCAAGTAAGTCAATTTTAGTTCTTTAATTCTCTCATAATGGCAAAAAAAATATACGCAGGGGAAAAAAAAAGATAGTTCTTTACTATAGTGGAATTCACAATTCAGATAGGTATAATAACAGTTTTGATAATTTTGTGATAGAAGCAGTACTGACTTTTCGAAGAACAACGAAATATCTGGTTAAAGTAAATTCATTTTCAAGATGCACCAGATGTTAATAAACACCTAACCTAAATCGTACAAAAAATAATGTTTGTTTTACACCTTTTTATAGTATACACTATATGGATTTTACTTTACTTGCGGTCATTTTGACCTCGATATGACACAAACGTCTACGATTATTTGATATTGCAAACAAATGGTTCAACCTGTATATTAAATTAGTTTAGGCGAAAATAATTTTATTCCCCGCACTGTATATTTTACCAACGACCTACGCCACTCACCTCCATCTATTCCTCCTCCCCCTCTCAACATTATCTCCACCATGTTCTCCCAATACACCGCCTCCCCTAGTTTCCTCTGCAACTTCTTCAGCACTTCTTCGTTCCTCCAGCATCTAAACACATATCCCACATCATCCTCCACTTCACTCCTCTCGCACACTCCAGTCCTTTTCCCAATCTTGTGGAGGTACACTTCTCTTGACCCATGTTCAGTGAACACCTGTGTCAAGAAGTAGTTCACCTCCCCGAATTTCCGGTCCATCCAATCTCTCCTATTCCCAATCGCTCCTTTTAGCGCGCCCTCATACTCCTCCCACCTTTTCTCCATTTCCTCCTCCATCCATTCCTGTATAGTAAAATTAATACCTATTTAGAGGTACCAGCCGTTTTAGTAACTTAACGTATGCGGCTTCTTGAACCATCTGAACCCGCATGAAAAAAATTAGGTTATGACCTTTGTCATGTCAAATGCTTGACATATTTCTTATTGCATTGGCGTAGTGACTTGAAATTTCATATTATCAGTGGCGGTTTGTAATAATACAAATTAATTTTATGAAATTCATAAAATTCTAAAGATGTTGACATAATAAAAGAATATAAAAGAAGCGCACTAATTTTAAAAACATTGTTTTATTAACTAGATACATAGTTTTCTTAAAAAAATATGGCAATTCAGATTCGATTCGATTAAGTACAAATTCTAGATTTAAAAAAAATGACAACGTGATCTTCAAGGCAAAGTTTAATTAGTTTCTAAATCAGAATAACTTTCGGAAAGTGATAGTTCATCATCGGATTCATTGGATACAGAGATCACCATAGGTTCGATGTTTAGTAGGTCCAGTTTGTTTTCTACTTCCCATGCTTCAGAAATAATTTTCTCTGTATGATTTATGTAATTCTGCCAGTGTTGCTCCGGTACATTTTTTACAACGTCATTCCATACTTTTAAGACTTCAGTAGGTGACCTTGCAGTTTTCGTAATAGCTTGGTCATAATGCCTTTTAGTTTCTGACCATACCATTTCGATGGCATTAAAATGGCAATGATAGGGTGGTAGCCTGAGAACACAATGACCATGCTCGGCAGCGTATTTGTCTAAATGATAATTTTTTTCTGGCAAAACTTGCTTTTCAATTATATTCCAAACAGCATCCTTTAAAATGTGATCTGGAAAAGGAATATTCTTCTTTTTGAGCCATTCTAACATGCGTGTTTTACTCCAACTTTTTTTTGGGATTTCTTCATCCAGGCGACTGTGATACGATGCGTTATCCATTATAATTAACGATGGTTCTTCCAAGTTTACAATTAGTTGCTGTTTAAACCAATTTTCAAAATTTTCGGTGTTCATGTTATCATGGTAATCGCCTGTTTTTTTATTGCATTTAAAAATAAGCGATGCATTTGCCACAAAACCTTTTTTATTACCGGCATGAACAATTACATATCGTGTCCCACTTCCAGTTATTTTTAAATCACTGTGTTTAGTACCATCTTGCCACATTCTTCTGTCCCCGCTTTTACTAAAAACCCATGTTTCATCCAGAAAAACAGCTTTTCGCTTTTAGCAGCATGGTATTTGTTCAAAAATAATATTCTTTTTAATCTGACTGCAGGCATTTCCAATAAATGTTTTCTTCCATCCTGTTTTTTGAAATGAAAACCCATTTTTTTAATTCCCAAATATAACGAACCTTTGGAAATCTTAGTTTCTGGAGACTCTTCGATAAATTGCCGTAAAATAGTTTCTACTGTGATTTTATCCTTTCGCGCATACATTTTATAAATTACTTCCCTCAAACAATGCAGGGTATTTTTTGTAATTCGGGTTTTGCTCCGGGAAACGCTTGCAGACATATTTCTTCTAAATTCGAAATCTGTAGCTCTGTTTGGTTTTTCAAGATTATATAATGTGCTTTCTGGAACTTTTAGTGCTTCGGACGCTTTTTGAATTGCCTTAAATCGAGATCCTAAATCGTTTTGAAAATAGTTTACTACATTAAGCCTAAGTTTTTTGGATTCATCAGAATATCGCATTTTTATATCTTATTTTGCGTTATGACATTAACATGAAATCAAAATTTGACGTAACTTCAAAAACGTGACATCTAATAAATTAGTTACGACGTTCACTTTTGTTGGTAATTTTTTGTTTCAACCGATTTATTAATAATAAATAAGGATGGTCTTATTCTAAATGGGTATAAAATTTACTATACTTCCTCTCGTGCGCGAAGTATTTCGCGCACGGTGTCATGGTAACGTAAGAATCCGAAAAAAAGTGTCACTTCGCATATTGTTGTCATTTTTTGACGTTTGTAGAAAAAAATAATGTTACGTCTTGTCACTTTGACAGTTATTAGCATAGCGTCGGTTTTTTTTTCTTTTAGGTCCAAATCCGAATAATTGTATTACGCAAACCAGCAGTGCCATACCGACGACGACAGTAGCGACATATTCAATAGCGAGTGGTACTTACTTTTACGATAATGCTCCTAACGCCTATTCAGTGCAAAATAGAAATTTTACACAACAACAACAACAACAAACAACTTTTTCGTCTTTAAATCAAAATACACAGCCTCACATTAGACCTGCTATGAATACACAAGTTCACGGTGAGTACTTGTCAGTGGATTCTAAGTTTGTTAAGATATTGTTGAGGTTTGGTTTTTCGTGGCTTTAACAATTCCTGATTTTTAGTTGACTATATTCCGGGGGATTAAGCCAGAAAGTACAGTTGAATATTGGTTTGTAGGTCCTTTTATACTGGAATTGGACTCTGCTCGAAATTTATTTTTATTGGTACTGCTCTTATACTCAGTTAATTATCAGTTTAGAAACCTTCGATCGGTTCTAACAATTAAACAGCTCGTAATGTTGTACTATGCTCAGGTGGAATCTCGCCTACGGTATGGTTTATGTTTTTGGTGAATTAGTACTAGCTTTAATGATGTCTTCATAGCTCAAAAGAAGATTATTCGTTGTATTGCTGGTATTTCTCGGCGCACTAGCTGCCATGTTTATTTTAAAAAGTTAGAAATTTTAACATTGTCGTGTTTGCATATTTTTGAATTGTGTGTGTTTGTTTATATTAAAATAAAATATCTTAAGACCAATGAACAAGTCCATAGATTTAATACAAGACATTGTAATGATCTACATGTACCTTTATCTAAGGGAAACATTCATTTTAAATTTCCGGCTATACAAGGGCAACGGTTTTATAATAAATTACCTTTAACCATCAGAAACTGTACTACACTAATAGAATTCAAAAAAGTTTTAAAATCATTTTTAATTGAACGTTGTTTTTGCTCCACAGAAGAATTTTTAAACTCGTGAATGTTGTATGAATAATTGTTTATTTGTTTGTTCGTATTATGATTCGAAATTTTATCAGATATTGTTTAGTTATAATTTGCATGTCAATTTTAGATTACGATTAAGTTTTCATTGTGACTAATTCTATACAAATTTTGTTGTTTGTCAGAAAGAAAATAAAGAATTATTATTATTATTACATGTCACCTAATCCCTTTACTCACGCAGGTATAGTGTCCAATCAACAAATGCGATTCAATTCTGTGATGGTGCTAGAACAAAACCGCAGTAGTCCCCAAATCCAACAATCCGATCAGACACAACAAATCACAGAACAGATTCAGCAACAGATGTATCCGGCAACCACTACGAAAATTTCGTCTTCCCCCAGACCGAGCATTCTAAGAAAAAGAGACCACGAGGGATCACCCTTGAAAGCAGCAAAGAATCTGGTACCGATTTTGTCTCAACATCCACAAGTTGCAGCTCAAGCGCAGTCCTTACCTCCCGCGTCTCCTCCTTCCAGACCAGATTCCAGAGGAAACGGGCATAGTTCAGGTAGAACAAAAATTTTAATTAAAAAAAATGTATAACTTTTCGTTTATTCAATAGGTGGTAGTACTACTATATCAGCTACATCTAGTCCAGGCTTAGCTGAAGTAAATGAAGATAGCAATCATGCGATTATAAATAATAAAGAAGAGGAAGAAACGAAGCCTCCTATGGAGATGAGTCCTAGAAAAAAGCCAAGAAAACAGCAGCTGTAAGTAGATTTTTATATTGATTATTATTGTTGTAACGTTTTATTTTATTTTTTAGTACTGGAAACGATTTGGACGAAAATAAGGATGACATGCAATTTATATCCGATCACCCGATTAAAAAGGACGAAGATTCCGATATGAATCAATCGGATGAACCGAAAGATGGCGCTCCAGAAGCGGGACAAGTGACGACGGTCAGAAAACCGGCGTCTGCAAGTCTCTTAAACAGTTACAGGCAAAATTGGAAGGCGACTCACAATCATTATTTACGACACGCCGATGTGAAGCCCAAGGACGAAAGAAGACCTACGATTATGGATTTGGCTAACCAGTATAGGGTGCAGGATAAAGTGAACGGGTGGAAGATACATCATTTGTCGACGCAGATGGAAGATTTGGTAAGTAGAGTAGCGAAACTGGCGAAAATCGATTGAATTAACGATTGGTTTTTGTTTTTATTTCAGGCGGACCAAGAACAAACCGTCTACAATCAACTTACTGAATTGTTGAAGTGTACAGAATCCGAAGAGGGGTGCACTCAGTTTAACAAAGAAATTAATAGGATTAACGAACTTATCAAGGTTAGTTTAATTATTTTTTGTAGATTAAGTGTATATATAAATTTTGTGTTTTTACAGGGTAATTTGCAGAGAATCAAAATAATAAACGACGGAATGGTTGAAGCAAAGAGTTCCATAATGAAAATATTCGATCACAAAGTACACGTGACTGATATCATCAACAGATGTGCCAGCAAGCGTAATTTTAAGAAAAGAGAAAAATCTTAAAGGACGTCTAGTACCTATAATTTCCGAAATGTAATATTTTTCTTTTAATTGTCTTTTTATATGCATATAACGTTTCAATGTCTTTTTTTTATATGTTATATAGTCGACAATTGATGTTTTTATAATAAAAATATAAAATTTATTTATCGCGCAAAATGTATATTCGGATTGATCTATGAAAAAAAAAACGGACGCGTTTATGACTTTTTAAAAATGTATCTATAAAGAGATGATATCGTAAGAGTCTTTAAAAGTATCTTGTAATAAAGTATTTTTAGATAAATATTTGTTTAAATGAATCCCTTTTAAAAGCTTTATCGGACGCTCATGGTTAATAGTTTTTACAAACATATTAACCCCATTTAAAATTTTTATCGTACGCCTATGATAGATGGACATTTTTGCAAATACAGTCGACAGAAGCAAACAAGAGCCCCGGAAAATATGCGAACTAAAAAAAAAGTCATCGCAACCAGCCAATCAGGAACCAATGTTAACGATTGTATAGTAAATTTTATACCCATTTAGAATAAGACCATCCTTATTTATTATTAATAAATCGGTTGAAACAAAAAATTACCAACAAAAATGAACGTCGTAACTAATTTATTAGATGTCACGTTTTTGAAGTTACGTCAAATTTTGATTTCATGTTAATGTCATAACGCAAAATAAGATATAAAAATGCGATATTCTGATGAATCCAAAAAACTTATGCTTAATGTAGTAAACTATTTTCAAAACGATTTAGGATCTCGATTTAAGGCAATTCAAAAAGCGTCCGAAGCACTAAAAGTTCCAGAAAGCACATTATATAATCTTGAAAAACCAAACAGAGCTACAGATTTCGAATTTAGAAGAAATATGTCTGCAAGCGTTTCCCGGAGCAAAACCCGAATTACAAAAAATACCCTGCATTGTTTGAGGGAAGTAATTTATAAAATGTATGCGCGAAAGGATAAAATCACAGAAGAAACTATTTTACGGCAATTTATCGAAGAGTCTCCAGAAACTAAGATTTCCAAAGGTTCGTTATATTTGGGAATTAAAAAAATGGGTTTTCATTTCAAAAAACAGGATGGAAGAAAACATTTATTGGAAATGCCTGCAGTCAGATTAAAAAGAATATTATTTTTGAACAAATACCATGCTGCTAAAAGCGAAAAGCTCTTTACACCTGTTTTTCTGGATGAGACATGGGTTTTTAGTAAAAGCGGGGACAGAAGAATGTGGCAAGATGGTACTAAACACAGTGATTTAAAAATAACTGGAAGTGGGACACGATATGTAATTGTTCATGCCGGTAATAAAAAAGGTTTTGTGGCAAATGCATCGCTTATTTTTAAATGCAATAAAAAAACAGGCGATTACCATGATAACATGAACACCGAAAATTTTGAAAATTGGTTTAAACAGCAAACTTGGAAGAACCATCGTTAATTATAATGGATAACGCAACGTATCACAGTCGCCTGGATGAAGAAATCCCAAGAAAAAGTTGGAGTAAAACACGCATGTTAGAATGGCTCAAAAAAAGAATATTCCTTTTCCAGATCACATTTTAAAGGATGCTGTTTGGAATATAATTGAAACGCAAGTTTTGCCAGAAAAAAATTATCATTTAGACAAATACGCTGCCGAGCATGGTCATTGTGTTCTCAGGCTACCACCCTATCATTGCCATTTTAATGCCATCGAAATGGTATGGTCAGAAACTAAAAGGCATTATGACCAAGCTATTACGAAAACTGCAAGGTCACCTACTGAAGTCTTAAAAGTATGGAATGACGTTGTAAAAAATGTACCGGAGCAACACTGGCAGAATTACATAAATCATACAGAGAAAATTATTTCTGAAGCATGGGAAGTAGAAAACAAACTGGACCTACTAAACATCGAACCTATGGTGATCTCTGTATCCAATGAATCCGATGATGAACTATCACTTTCCGAAAGTTATTCTGATTTAGAAACTAATTAAACTTTGCCTTGAAGATCACGTTGTCATTTTTTTAAAATCTAGAATTTGTACTTAATCGAACTCTGAATTGCCATATTTTTTTAAGAAAACTATGTATCTAGTTATTAAAACAATGTTTTTAAAATGAGTGCGCTTCTTTTATATTCTTTTATTATGTCAACATCTTTAGAATTTTATGAATTTCATAAAATTAATTTGTATTATTACAAACCGCCACTGATAATATGAAATTTCAAGTCACTACGCAAATGCAATAAGAAATATGTCAAGCATTTGACATGACAAAGGTCATAACCTAATTTTTTTCATGCGGGTTCAGATGGTTCAAGAAGCCGCATACGTTAAGTTACTAAAACGGCTGGTACCTCTAAATAGGTATTAATTTTACTATACATTAGTAATTGTACACATAATCGAGATAATGTGACCGAATGATTTTATATTCAAAAGATCGATTGTTACTACAAAAATGCAACTTCAGCGACAATGACACGCCCACCCAGGGCTCTTGTTTGCTTCTGTCTACTGTAAATTTACCCCTCTTGAAAATTTTATCATATGGTAGATGGACATTTTTGCAAATAAATTGATCCATTTTAATAATGTTTGCTAATAAATTAACCATTTTTAAAAATTTATTGCATGGAAATTTAAGCAAATAAATCAACGTTTATAAATTTTATCTTACGCCTATGGTAAAAATTATTTACAAATATTCATCGTACGCCCTTGGTAGATGGATTTTTTGCAAATAAATACCTTTTAAAAATTTTTTCATGCGCTCATGATTTAATAGAAATGTTACCAAGAAAAGCGTAGTTCGGTATATTAGCATGTCGGTGACGCGAACTAAAGTTTTGCCACTACCAAGAACTGCTCAAGGCGGCTAAAGAGGTTTTCACTATTCAAGATAATTTAAAAAAAGTAGTAGCGACAGCAGCAAAAGTGGTACTGAAAATCTACGGAATTGAGTCAAATGTTCATATTTAAGCAGGAACCTACAGTAGAAATATTTTCAATTAGTAGTGAAACTCCCAGTATATTAAGGAACCGCAACAAAATATGTATCATTGGTTGATTATTCCTACTTTTAGGATTCGGATTCGGTGATTCACAGAAATACCGCCTAACTAACTGCAGCGTAGAAAACAACAATTTGAAAGGGGCAAATAAAACGTTTTTTTTTTATAAATTAAGTTTTATTAATACTATCAGCGATTGCAAATTATAGAACAAAAAGCAGTACAAATCAACATTTGTAAAAAGTTTAAACATTAGTGAGAATTAATAAAAAGAAATTGTTTAAAACTAGTTTTTAACCAGAAGCGGGTTGACGTACGTCGTCGATCTTCAATATCATTTTAACTAACTGTGTAGCCAATAAGAATTGTTGCCTCTTAGATCTCAGAGATTCGATAACATGTTGATCTCTCATGTTTAGGTTACCAGTAGCCATACAGTCGATACCAAGAGCGGGATCATTTGTTGAAGCTTGCTTAGCCTAAAAAAAATTAACATACATTTCACTTATATGTGATAAAATGAAGTTCTAAGTAGAAATGATAAAAAGAATAGATATGTATTTGGTTCCAACAAAAACACAGAGAATCTAGAAAAAGTAATATCTAGTATAACTATCAAAACACTGATTAGTAAAGATTGTTAGCATTAAAACGAGTGAAGTAGTTCAAACGAACCACTCCTTATTTAACAAAAATAGGACCCAGTGGTTCAATTTTCCAGCAAAAATAACTAATTTATGGGAGATTTTTTTATTAATTATCTCATCTAAATAACATTGAGCCAAATTGATATTTTTTTTTCTTACCTTTACTTCTCCTAATGTATGAATAGCAGACAACCCACTGTTTTCAGCCAAAGCCAACGGAATACTTTCCAAAGCTTCAGCAAAAGAACGGTAAGCATATTGCTCCAAAGATGCCAACTGATCAGCTTGCGCTGATACTGCTAAACTGCAAGCTATTTCAGCTGCTCCTCCACCGTATACTACTCTTGGTTCCTGAAAAAAAAAATGTTGAAATAAAAAACATTTGCTTACACGATTGAAAATAAATGATTTACTTACCTGAACTAAGCTTCGAACAATGCACAGAGCATCATGAAGACTTCTTTTAGCTTCGGCTACTAACATTTGGTTGCCACCTCTAACTAAAATTGTGACGGCACGTGAATTCGAGCATTCTTCAATTACCAACATTCTGTCTTTGGTGGTGCCAAAAGAGATTTCTCGTACTAATCCAGCATGACCAAGTTTTTCTGGACTAAGTTCCTCGAAGCGAGGTACAATCCTACCACCAGTTGCTATAGCTATCAGTTCTATTTCAGGACCTCCAACCTTAAAGAAATATCAGATACTTTATATAAAAACTATGCTTTTAATGTACTAGCCACTTAGTTTGAAGAAAAATAGAAAATTTAATTTATGCATACATTTTTTAATGAATAACTTACCCATCTTACAGCTGGCAATTCCTGTTGTAACAACAAATGGTTAGCTTCGTCATCAAAACCCCATTGACATATTGCCAAAGTAGCTCCTGCATTTTTTACTAAGCCAACCTAAAAAATATATTTTTCAAACCCAATGAAGTTAAGTAATATTTTGATTCCTACTCACAATTTCCTTGAACTTATCATGTTCATATTGCCTCAACTCTTTGTAATCATCTACACTGCTTACATCCAACTTATGTTTAGTCTTTGGTTTTGGGGGTTCAAAGGGACAGGTGAGGATAGCTAGTTTTACATCCTTCAATTCTTTAGGCATTTGTGGATGCGACATAGTTTTATCTATGACAACACCCTTGACTAATGTGGTGTCTTCCAACTTTCCACCCACCTAATATATAGACATATTGAATTAATATTTTGTATGATAAATGAATATATTTTTACTTACCTTTCCTTCAACTTTAATTAGTTCAAAGTTAACATCTTTTTGTTCTAAATCAGCAACAGCTAAGACAGCATTTACCGCTATTTCTGCCATCTGTCTGTGACATTTGTTGATAATTTTAGATCCTAAAGTAGTCATTGCCACTTTTACTAGAGGTTCTGTATTTTCAGCAGATACTGGGAATAGTTCAGCTATTTTTTCCAAATGAGCTACAGCTGTTTGACAAGCTAATTCGAAGCCATCAGCAATTCTAATAGGATGAATTCCTTTATCAAGAAGAGAACCTGCTTGTTCTAAAAGGGCTCCTGCCAAAACTACTACTCCGGTAGTACCATCCCCTAAGAAAATTATAAGTTATATATAAGGTACGTTAAAGAAATTAAAATATTGTACCAATTTCATCATCTTGAGATTGAGACAACTGTACTAAAAGTTTTGCTACTTCATGTTCTACATCCATCATTTTTAAAATAGTAGCACCATCATTAGTGACTGTTACATCTCCTACAAATTAAAACAGTGTTAATATTATATAAAGCAATGAGTAATATGAGCATTTACCATCAGGTGACACCATCATTTTGTCTAATCCTTTGGGTCCCAAAGAAGTACTAATTGTATGTGCGATTTGTCTGGATGCCAAAATATGTGACTAAAAAGGAATTTTCGTATATATATTTCATAGCAAGACTATATCAAATCAAAACTTCAAGTATTTCATACAAAAATTACGAAAATCAAAACAGTTGTCATAAATCAAAACATAACCAACCTTCAGTGCATCTATTCCGGTTAATCTTTTTTGCTTGTCTTGATCTCTAAGAATTATAAATGGTCTTCCATACTCATCAAAAGCGATACTTCCAGGGAAGGAACTCATTTTGGATAAATTAATTTAATAAACAATTAAGGGATGACAAAGATTATTGGTAATTTTAATTTCTTATTAAAATTGGTCAATCCCGTGAGATTGACAGATGACTAAAGGTCTGAAGTTATTGACAAACAGTCAAATCTTTTACTTCTTCTTTATTAACCGCAATACTTTTATAAGTATTACAATAAGCCACTTCCTACTAAAATTCTAATTTTCCTTACAATGTTTGCCATGGCAAAATAACAATTTTCACTCACGATATTGAGTTATTTGAGTTACCAATTTACTTTACGGTAGGGCTATTCTCTATTGTGTGTAAACTTACCTTAACATGAGCTGAGAGCTGCAGATTTTGAATAGCATGGCAAATGGCAACAGAGGATAGTGTTGATTGGTGTAGCTGGAAATAGGGATGGCGATCTGAAATCGAAGAATCGATTCATCGGACCAAATAAATCGATTTTTTTAATCGATATATTGTAATGAATCGATTCAGTGAATCGATATTTCACCCTGGAAAATCGACATTCGATTTTTTCTGGTTTAGTTTTGGGAATCTATTTTCTTAACTTTTTAAAGTAGCAAATACATTTAGAAAATAAATGTCTTCTTTTATATCTGATCTGATACTTTGATATGGTAATAAAAATAATTGTTATTATCGAATTCCCTGATCTAAAAAATCCCTGATTTTACTGATAAGAGATCCCAGAGATTGTTTATTATGGTATTTTTCTTGTTTTTCATAAAATGGATTTATATTTACGTAGTAAATACAAACTTGAAAAAAAACGATTTTTTGGAAATCGATCATTTAGACCTCGATTTTCTTATGAATCGATTCATTGGGTTACGATTCGAATCGATTTAAAAATCGATCTTTTTTGGAAAGAATCGCCATCCCTAGCTGGAAACCTGGTTTTTGATTGGAGATATGTGCACGTTTCCTTTTTGCGCTTGCGTCATAGCAATCTTCTTTTCTCTTTTTTTTGACGTTTCTTTTTCAGTTCCAGGAAGGCGAGGCGTCCATTTTGTAATAATTGATGCAAAACGTGAATTGTATGTTTTCGTTTGAATTTTAAAGAAACTGTTATTGTTAATAAATTTGGTAATAAAAGAACTAATTTAATATAATAAATATAATGAATCGTTTGATTGTGGCTTTTTGTATCCTGTAATTTAATTAATCAGAATGTCGGGCAATATTGTTTCTCGGTGTGCATATATTTCGGTGTGACGGTTCTTCTTATATAGGCTTACATTTAATTAAAAATAAAATCCATTAAATATGGAGTTCGCACAACCTCCCCCGAACCTGGCATTGCCTCCTCCTAATTTAGCTGTACCTCCAATGATGGGAATGCAAGGTACGTATAAAAAAAACAGAGAAAATTATTGAGACGATAATTTTTACATCTCATTTTTACAGGTGGATATAACAATAATCGACCACAATTCCGCCCTTTCATGAATTTACATAAACCATTACCAGGACCTTTAGGTAACATGACCTTGGAAGATTTTGATGGAAAACGTTTAAGAAAATCTGTTATGAGAAAAACTGTAGATTATAATTCGGCTATAATTAAAGAATTAGAAGTGAGTCATAATACAATTTTTTTAATCAAAATGCTACTAATTTTTTTCTTTACAGAATCGTGTATGGCAGCGTGATAGTAGAGATAGAAGAGCCCTGCAACCTGATCCTATGTATTATCCTGATTTAATGCCACCTCCCAGTTATCCTGATAACCCTATTAACTGTGTTACTACTAGATTTGTAAAGACAGCTACTAATAAAATGCGATGTCCAATTTTTTGTATGGCTTGGACACCTGAAGGCAGAAGGCTTGTTACTGGCGCCAGCTCCGGGGAATTCACCTTGTGGAATGGATTAACATTTAATTTTGAAACCATTCTTCAGGTAAGATACTTATTTATCTTTGCATTATTTCGATGTCAATACAAACACATTTCGTTTAGTGTTTGTGATCAAAACTTGAAATAGTACTTTAGTTTTAAATGTTTGTTCAGTTATTAGCAATGCTAATTAATTTAAAATGAGCGCTAGGTGTATAATGAGGATGGTAGATGTGTATTTTCATTTTTTTTTCAGGCACACGATAGCCCGGTTAGGACGATGGTGTGGAGCCACAACGACAGTTGGATGATTACAGGCGATCACGCGGGATACGTCAAGTATTGGCAGTCGAATATGAACAACGTTAAGATGTTCCAAGCGCACAAAGAAGCACTACGAGGAATAAGGTATCTACAACTTCTCTTCGTTATTCTAAGACTTGTACACATTTTTATATTACTTGGCTTATCAATAAAAGAATCCCTCCTTCTCCTTACATTAGTGCAAATATAGGAAAATAAATAAAATGAGATGAAAACATAATTTAAAATAGAAAAAAAATACTAATGATAAAATTTTTGTGATAACTTTGACTTTTCTGTGATTGATCGTGATGTAATTTTCTTACGGTTTCAATAAATTCGTTTTAAAAAAAATATTAACCGAGTCGATTCCAGGAATTTCTTTAAATTGGACTCGTTCTGGTGCAATTTGAAGAGATTTTTGGAATTGCGTTTTTATTTTTCAACCTCTTTTCATTCGGGACATTTTGATAAATAAAATAGTTTTATGAAAATTGTCTTGTTTTATTTCATCTACAGTGGAGAAAAGGATTGTGGTAATGTTTTTTTAACAAGTCAACATATTGGTAATAATTTTTGTAAGTTTTCGATATTTGAAGTATATACACCATTTGTTGTATCTTGTTCTATAGGTTACAGTTGTATCAAAAATATCAAACTTTTGCAGGATTTTTTATTATCTGTTTTAGAAGACCCACAAAAATTTTATGTATTTTTCAAAATAGCTATTCTTATTCTCACTATAATCATGAAACTTTCTATCAGTCATTAATTTGTCAAGCTCAGTTATTTTTCAACTTCAGCTTTGACAAATAATGGTTCCTCTTTTCAAAATTCAATTAAAATAACTCCATAGTCTTTTGTGTATAACAGCGATTTGACTCATTTTCCTTAGATATTTTTTTTGCACCTGTAATGTATGCATAAGGTACAACATAGTATATTTAGTGGAAACATTTTTTCTTGCACTAATGAATTTTTACTGATACATGAGCTCTGTACTGTAACATAACTTGCTGTATTTCAAAATCATACAGGGTAGTTTGTATGTGTCTGCCGAGTAATTATTTTTAGCAAGCAATTATTTAACTCATCCACAAGAAATTAAAGCTTTTATCGAGATTTTATTTCTATAATTGGTGATGGAAATCCAAGCTGAACAGCTTGTCAAACACGTAGGAAGAGACGTGAAAATGTGACTGGCTGCGTACAAGAGAGTATTCAGATGAAGAGAAATAAGCGGTACAGTTTCTCGGTTTTAAAGTGGTTCAGTGTTTGTGTACAATTTTTCAAAACCCTTGGCATGTTCCCATCGCTTTTATTATTCATCTCCTGTTATGAAGGAGAGGCTCTTAACGGCTTAAAATGTGAAATCTACATTGTTCTCTTCCATATATTGTTTCAACAATACCCATACTAGTTCAATTAGGTTAAGAGAGGTTATATTTTGGAAGCCTCAAAACTGAATGACCATTTTCAGCCATTATTTTGTCTGCCTCATAAGTTTTATACCATGACTTTTAAATTTTAATTATGCTATTTGTAAAAGGTATATTCTTTTACCATTTCGTATTTCCATAGTTTTACATTTGTCTAGCTGAACATTATGGTATGGAGCGTTATCAACCACAAGAACACTATGGGTTGGTAGATTTGGTATACCATTTTTCATAATTTTTGTACCTAGTTCAATTCACTATGATAATTGCCTGATTTTGTATTTGATTTAAACTTCAGATATGCGTTTTCTACAATTAATATTTGTTCTTTCCACACAGGTGTTAGTATTGCCACTCCAATCTCCTATTCGTTATTTATATTGCTTATTAGTAAATGTTGATAATTTTACGCATACTTACCACATTGAAGTAGGTATACTGTTTTTAGCTAAAATTGGTAACCGTAAACAGGTAAGGGTTAATTTACAAGTTTTGTGTGAACAAAAATTTAAACAAACGCCATTACATTTTTTTGGTTAAAAAATACCTCATTTCAGTTCTTCCCCTAGCCCCTTACCTGTTTCTCAACTTCTGTAAATGCTATTTTCTTTAGCAAATACATTTTACCAAAAAGGTAACTTGAAGTTGTGACATTGTTTTCGACAAATTAAATCATTACCAAATTGGACACGACGATTTTTATTTGTCAAATTTTTCTCCTATATTAAAAATATTTCATAATTATTGTAGTTGGCTTTAATTTTAAATGAAACCAAATGGCTACGAAGAATTTTTACCATATTTTGGGATATTGAGGTGTTGGTAACATCTTATATGGAGGACCTATGTTGGAAATATTTCTGTTTTTTTCGTTAAAACAGCATAAGTATTGGTTATATCATTGGTGAAAAGACCCATGAGTAAAATCCAATATGAAAATTTGTGTATGTGAATAAAAATACAAATATCGCTCAATGTTTTATTGAATTTACTGTTTGGACCCTTACTTTGTGGAATCTACTCATATTACTAACTCTAAGATATTGATAGAGTTTTCATAATTTTTTCATTAACTAGTAGAATTAATTAAAAAAGCAATGTTTTATAATTTACTATTTAAACAAATTATGAATTCAATATAATGGTAAAAATAGACCCTAATCTTTCATTTTTAACAAGCTGGAATAAAAATCCATTCACACTATGTTGATATTTACTTCAATATCATTATTTTCTGTGACCACTATATCCCCCGGTTTCTTGTTTTTTACATTTGAAGTATCATTTTTTTCAAATAAAAGTTAAATTGAAATGCACAATCCGGTAATGTCATTTTTTTCATCCTCTACACCCCTCGTATTTTGCTTAATTAAATTTTATTTAGTCGCATAAATTCTACTATGTATAATAAAACCATTAATTCAAATGTGTACAGGTAGATATATATATAGTCAATAAACCTTTCTACCATTTGATGGTGCAGGGTATGGTGCAATTATTTATGTACCTACGAATTTCTTCCATTCTGTTTTGTGCCAATTCCGCTGCTTGTTTCCTGCTTATATTTCTTTTATTTAGTATATCTTCTATTACTTTGTCCCATGTTTTTCCTGGTCTGCCCCTTTTTTTGTTATTTTGTATTTTCGCTTTCCAAACTCTTTTTACTGGTATTTTTTCGTTCATTCGCTGCAAATGTCCCCACCAATCTAGCTGTCTCCCTTCTATAAATTTTAATGTGGATTGCACCTCTAGATCTTTTCTTATATCTATATTCCTCTCTTGGTGACTCCTAGTTCTTCTGAGATATTTCATTTCCGCTGCTTGTATCTTACTTTTATGTTGTTCTGTTAAGACCCTCCATCCAAATGTTAGTATTGGTCGATATAGCGTTTTGAAAACCTTTATTTTTGTCTGTTTTGAAATATCTCTTTTATTTATAAATTTTGTGTTCATTGCATAGTAAAGTTTATTCGTTTTATGAATTCTATTGTCAATATCGGCGTCTTGTGTCCCTCTTTCATCCAATGTTACCCCTAAATATTGGAAATAATTTACTTGTTCTATTTTTTCTCCATCGATGTAGGTGGTTAAGTTTTCTCTCCTATTATCATTACCTTTGTTTTATTCTTGTTTATCTTCATGCCATTTTCCTTCATTAATGTTTTCCATACATTTATGTTTATTTGCAAGTCATCTGCGAATGCGCCTTCAGTTATATTTACTTTTTGTAATTGTAAGTGTCCTACTCAATAATTTTTTGTTAGCGGCTTACATTTCTCTATTATTTCGTCCATGAATGTTATAAACAGTAGCGGGCTATCATATTGTTTTTTATAATTTCACTGTTCTTATAAATTTTCTGTGTTAATCTTATAATTTTACCATTTATTCTTATGTCCATAAGTATTTTCCATAATTTATGTCTTGGAACTTCATCAAAAGCTTTCTCTAGGTCCAAAAATGCCATAAAATTTTTTCTTTAATTGCTTTTTCAGTTATCTGTTTTATTGTGAATATATGGTCCTGTGTACTTGCGCCATATTTCTGAATCCGCTCTGTGTTTCTTCTAGTGTTCTATCGATCTTCAGTCTGATTCTTTTTTCTATGATCTTTTCCAGTATTTTCATGGCTGTATTTAGTAATTTGATACCTCGGTAGTGATTGCAGACCTTGTGGTCTCCTTTTTTTGAAGATGGATACTATTAATGCTTTCTCCCAATCCATTGGCAAGGTTTTTTCTTCCCATACTCTGTTGTTCTGACCCATGCTTTTTATCATTTCTGCTGTAATTTTGATGTACCCGGGTGATTTTCCATTTTTTAGCTCGTTGATAACTTTTTATAATTCTTCTTTATCGATTGTTTTGTTAATGTCGGCTTCAACTGCGTCATTGTCCCCTAATGTGTTCCTCCAGTTCTTGAGGTCCGTTGAGAAGATCCTGGTAATACTCTCTCCATCTTTCCATAATTTATCTTCTGTTAATATTTCCCCATTTTTGTTTTTTATAAATTGCATATTTAATTTTTTTTTTGTTCTTAACGACTTTAGCGTTCGGTAAAATAATTTTTGATTTCCTGTGCAATCTTTTTCCATTTTTTCCCATTGGTCATTTTTCGAGGCTGTTATAAATTATTTTGTTTTCTTCTTTTCTGTTTTGTAATTTTCATAGATTTCTCTTGTTCTGTTCGCTAGATACTTTTTCCATGATTTTTTCTTTAACCTTATTTGTTTTTTAATTTCCTCCGTCCACCAGAGGGTGTTTGTTGTCTGCTATTATTTTTCTTATTTGTGCCACATTCGACTCCTATGCAGTTTCTAGTAATATATCTTTAAAGAAATTCAAGTTTTCTTCTATGCTTCCATTGTTTGTTTCTGTATTTTGTATTTCCAGTCTTTCATTTATCTCTTGTTCGTATTTTTTGCAATTTCTTTATCTCTTAAGTTATATGATTTGATTGTGCTACTTTGTATTTTCTGCTGATCTATAGACTTCTCTTTGTTCTGTTTTAATGTATTTTCTTTAAATTTAGACATTACTACAAAGTAGATACATAAAAAAATTATGTAATAAGGAAAATTTGTTATATTGGAAAAGTTTCTTATTTTTCGAAAAAAAAAATTTACACATGGTTAGAATAAGAAATTTTTTTTTATAATAAAAACGGTTTTGGAGTCCAGCCAGCTATGTTATTACAAAAGCTCATTGTATAAAATTGAATATTGATAATAGAGGTATTAAAATAGAACATATACAGGGTGATTTAATAGTGTGGAGATTTCAGGGTGATTCGTTATACGTGGTGAACTTTCTCAAAGGTACGCAACGGTAGAATTTGAAAAAAATGATTTTCCTACATTACATTTTAATATCTCTATTATTGATAAACATTGCACACAAATTTGGAATGAATCTTGTATTTAGCTTCAGCCCATCGGACAACAAGTTTGTTACGTGTTCAGACGATGGTACTTTGCGTATATGGGACTTTTTCCGGTACCAAGAAGAAAGAGTACTAAGAGGTAAGTGCGAAATATTACACTTTTCAGGCATCTTTTATGAATTTAGAACGTTTTTCACGAAATTCAATATACTTTGGACGTTTTAATCGTATTAAGGTCGAAACACACCTCATATAAGAACAGCAACTGATCATCACCAGCAGATTTTATTTCTTGTGTGTATTAAAATGTAAGTGCGCTTACCTAACAGCATCAGCACAGAACCGACAAGGCACGTCAACGCCTCAACCACAACAGATTTCTCAGAGGGAATATTTTGCGGACGGCGTGCCCATACAATATCTCTGACAATATAAAATGAAGCCTATAGTCGGGTATCGCGGCGGTGCTGATCCCGTGTCGATGCGTTAAGTGAGCCCATACACAACCGTCGAATGGACCACTCGACGGCGATGATCAGTCGCTGTTCCTATGAGGTGCTGAATTTGCTGAATTTCCTGAAGTGCTTGCTCCCCCGTTTATCTCTTGGCCAAAAAACAAGAAATTCTTCCAGTCCTACTATAGTTTAAAGTACCCCGCTATTTAAAATCATTTCAAACGACCTCCAAAGCGCGCCAAATCGGCGGACGTCATGTATATCGTATTGTTTACATAAAGAAAATGTATGTTCTTATTTTGTTGCCGTTAGCTCTTGGTGACATTTTGTAATTTCTAGCTTCATACAAAACCCAATAAACACATTTTTTACCAACATCCTATTCAAATTGATAACAAAATCTAAGCCGACTATCGCCTCATTTATGTTACTGGAATTCCTTGATATTAAGGGTGTTTACAGATAAGCACTCAAACATATTATTTGTTAATATCTATGGCAGGTTTTATGACTCAGAATGTAAGAATATTATGATCTTTTTAATATAAAAGGTGATCAATATCCTCCGTTGTCTTGAGAGTTACGAAAAAAACTTTTATATAAAAGTTATAGACAAAGTGAAACCCTATATATTGTATTGAATTTCAATTTAGTTTATTTTCCCCATTCCAACAATAGAGGGTTTTACTTGGTTCTACTTCATATTATTTAAAATCAACATCTAAGGGTTGATCTTTTGAGTCCAAAGGGTTTTCGTGCTAGCCTAGTTTTATTACAATTTTTCACGTTTTTGAAAGCACTCATTTTGTATACAGGATGTCGGATGTCCCAAAACTCACGTCCATAATTTTCTCACTTAGTTTAAATGGAATACCCTGTATTTTATATCATCTTCAAAAAACACGTACAAAATACTTCACCTTTTGTTGAACATTCCCTATACCTAAGTGTTTGTAGCACATTTTTGCCATTTAAAAGTTTCCTATTTTGTTTTAAGTATTTTCGGAGAAGTTTCCGCTAATACATGAAACGGAACCATAATATTCTTTGTAATAATATTTTACAGGTCACGGAGCAGACGTTAAGTGTGTCCATTGGCATCCTCAGAAAGGTCTCATCATATCGGGAAGTAAGGACAACCAGCAGCCTATAAAATTGTGGGATCCAAAAACCGGCCAATCTTTGGCAACATTGTAAGTACAACTTTTGAAAAAAAAAAAATACCTAATTTGAAATTTTCGTACTCTCTGTAGGTTAGGTTTGTATTGAGCCGGTCTATTCGACCTCTACTGCCACTCACAATAGTCTATAATGGCTGATTTGGGCCACGGTGACCAAGTATAAGCTCTGCTGTTTCATTTTCTTTCAGACAAAGATGTTACGTCGAATCTTTCGACAGTCCAAGTATGATGACTCAAACAATAATGGCCTGTTAGATAACTAACGCAGGTTATACTTGCTTGTTTGGTGGATTTATTTGAAGGATATATAATGGCCTTCGAATGAACCATCTTGGTAAATAATGCCAGAATTCTTATACTCTTGTTGCATTCCAGGTATTTAATATTTTTTTGGCAAAACTTGATGAGATGCCAATTGTAGGTTCTGGTACGATAAAATCACCTGCAGCGCCCTCTCTTGCATTGCCATCCATACAAGAATGGCCAGATATCCATGGAGATACTTTGCAGAGTCTTGATACCAACTTCGACGTTATTCGGTAGGAGCTAAGTGCTTTTGAGCAGGTTTACTACCAGCTATCTGCTCTTAATATTTCTTACTCACCCAGTCATCTCTAATCTAAATAAGGACGTAGTACCTATGGAGGAATTATATCATAAGGTAATAATAAATATGGGGCTTATGTGCTTCTAAGAGCCTTTCCACTACGACCTTTGCAGATCTATTGTGTATGCCCTCCTGTTATTCTAGAGTCCCTTCTCTAGACCCGTCCTTATTACTACACTTCAATGCCTAACCTCAGGTCCTCCATATATTAGCCTGTTTCCTCTCTCTAAACATTTGAAAATAATCCACTAGAGGCATCACCAGTACATATGGGGTACATATGTTTAAATTTTCCATTTGACAGCAACGTTAAACGTACCCAGTAAGAATTCAGTCCCAAACTAGTTTGGAATTTATCTGCATGGAACTGATTCCTTTTATAGCCGCTCGGCTGTCGGAGAATATGGCAATGGTGATCAAACACTTGCCTTAATAGCTCTCCTGCACGGTGCTGTATTGCTGCAATATCGTCACATGTTTGCCTAAGCACAGTGAGACTCTTGTCATTATGTCATGATGCCTGTTTCGTGAATTTCGAAATATGCCCAATTCTAAATGAAAATTTTACTTTCTATATTTTCCAGACATGCCCACAAATCGACTGTAATGGACTTAAAATGGAACGAAAACGGAAACTGGTTGATAACAGCATCTAGAGACCACTTATTGAAATTATTTGATTTACGAAATCTCAGCCAAGAAGTACAAACGTTCAGAGGACACAAAAAAGAAGCTTCGAGCGTCGCTTGGCATCCAATACACGAAGGTTTATTCAGCAGCGGAGGCTCCGACGGCGCCATCATGTTCTGGAACGTTGGGTAATGGATAATTTTATAGTTTTCCAACAAATAAACTGATTAAGAGCAATTTTTTCTTCCAGAGCCGATAAAGAAGTTGGAGCTATCGAACAAGCACACGATAGTATAGTTTGGACATTGGCGTGGCATCCACTAGGACATATTTTATGCTCCGGATCCAACGATCACACCAGTAAATTTTGGACAAGAAATAGACCCGGGGATCAGATGCGCGACAAATATAATTTGAACACACTTCCAGCGGGTATTGCAGGATTAGAAGACATCGATATGGGAGGTGAGTAGTTTATTCAACGCTTTGGTTACAAAAGTATTAATTGTTGTTTTTTTCAGATGAACCTAATTCTATAATTCCTGGAATGGGTCCTGAAGATAAAGTTGATATCACTACGATTTTGATAGATGATAACCTGGCAATTCCTGGTTTGGATTTGGACGGTGTTACAAACGAGGATAAACCTAAACCGAAGAAGGTGCCTTTCAGTAAACCGATTCCTCGGAATTTCCAAGCGCAATGGAACGAAACTACCGGTACTCACTACCATTCCTCATTATTTATTACTACACTAACTAACTAACTTATACACAATAACTACACTCCGTGTTTGCACTGACACATTATAGAAGCTCGTAAGGTTTGATCCTCTTGTGTCTTCTCGTTTAGTTAGCATTGTCCAGCAGCTGGATCTCCCGACGTTATCGCTGATTTTTCGTGAATTTGCTAATAGTATCATTAACAAATTACAAGGGGATTTATCGGCCAGGTTGGCCTTACCACTATAATATCTGTTGTCTATATTTTAGTCCAAGAGATCTAGGCTTCTGAGAAAGCCTATTTAGAGCTGAGTCTGTAACCTGATCAGGCTCTAAGTAGACCTGCATGTTCCACTGATCACTTTGCCTGTTGTGTCTAGCCAGTTGCTTAAGGGATTGTTTGCAGTTCCAGACTTTAGGCGTTTTTTAGAGACACTCTCGAGCATAAAAATTGATTGCTAATACTTATAAACAAGACTCGAGGCTGAGCACGTCTTTGAGTATCAGTATCGAAAATGAATGCTTAAGGTTGTGCTTAGCCTTTATTGTAAGCTGCAATTAAAATATTTTTATTTTCAGATGATCCCACTGGTGCTCTCAACGAAGTTATCAGCCAACTCGTAGAAAACACCCCCGGCGTGGTACCTTTGCAGCAAATAGCCCCTAACGCTATAATCGTTTACGGAAAATTAATACCAGTCGAACGTAAGTTGAAAAAAATATTTTTCACGGAGAATTTTATGGTTTTCTTCGTTTTTAGCCGGTTCCAAACTAGAAAAAGCCATATCCGAAGGGCCTGACGCTTTACAAAAATACATAGATTCCGGCGAAATCGAAGAACTCCAAGATGTCATGCCAAACATCGACGAGGCTTACCTCAACGATGATTTCGATGAAGATACGAAAAAAGAGGAAGACTCAAACACTCCAATAAAAGATAGTGACATGCGCGGTAATGTTGGCGACGTCGATTTCAGAAACGATTTGGACTTTAGAAGCACACCTGGTAGAAGAGATTTTGACGGAAGAAATAATCGATCCGATGAAAATTTCAGATTTCGAAATGATAACGACGATTTCAGAAACGGACCTTACGGAAGAGAAGATAATTTCTTCGATGACGGTCCTTCGAATACAGGTAATAAATAAACTACAAGAATTCAAATGATTATTTTTCAGCATTCTATTTATTCTCTATTTTATTTAATTACAGGAAATTGGCAAAGAAACGGTAATTTCGGAAGAGATTATAATAGACAAGGAGGTCCTCGGAATAGATCTCCCATAGGAGGTCCTCGGAATAGATCTCCCATAGGAGGATCTCGGTCTAGATCACCTTTAGGTGGTCATCGAAATAGATCCCCTTTTAATTCCAACTTCAGAAATAGCGAATTTCGAAATTTCGGCACAAACGACGGTCCCAGGAACTTCGGTCCAAACGACGGTCCTAGAAACTTCGGATCAAACGATGGTAATAGAAGTTTTGGTGCAAACGACGCTCACAGAAATTATGGTGCAAATGACGGTCCCAGAAATTTCGGTTCGAACGATGGTCCCGATTGGAAAGACGACGATTCATTCGACGGTAGAAACGATGATAATTGGGATAATCGCAGCGATGATAATTGGGATGATCGTGATGAAAGTTGGAATGATGTAGACGGAGACAGATGGAACGAACAAGACGAGGACAGCTGGCAAGGAACTCCCGGTTTTATCAGAAGAGGAGGACGGAGAGACGAAGGTCGATTAGGTAGAGGTGCTGGTAAGAACAGAGGTAACAGACGAGGAGGAGGATTAAATAGAGGACCAAAAGGAGGTAGGAAGAGAGCTCCTAGAGGACAGAGAGGTGGTGCTAGAAATCTAGGAGGGACCAGCAGGGGTGGAAGGTTTAATAAACGAAGTGATTAGTGATATACTGGAACGATTCCATACGTGGACTGAAAGTGACAGGTTGTCATTTGAATGCGTCGTAACGGTTAATTTTTAAGTAAAAACTGGTAATCATAAAATATTTTTTTTGGTTGGTCTAAAATTTTCTGCACTAGAAATGAATGAACTCCACCATAAACCTGTTTTAAATGTCATCATTTTTCAGTTTTTCTCTAATATCACTTTTAATTGTTAGCAAGATGTTTTTTGAAATTGACGAAAAATCAGTTTTTTACTATTAATTTTTAAATGCGTAAACCTAATTTATAAATTTTTTTTAATTACCAAAAATTTGATACCTGAAATTTACTTATTGAATTAAATACTTTACATCTCTTACCGTTTGTGATAAACTTTATTCTTTCCATTAGTGGCAGATCGATGTGAACAGGAAGCACCGGTGGTAGTGGATGACTTTTCATAATTAATAAATTTTATTATCGATTCGTACCGGAACTGTCTGTATATTTAAATCGATAAATACATTGTATTCTTTTTGTTTTTTTCTTTTGTAAATATAATAAAACTTATTCGTTATTTTTTATTTACCATCGCCAATCTAAAAAATATACTATTCCTTCGATGGGCCTCACTGTATATAATGCATAAAGTGTGTTTTTATGTACCAGATGTTTATATTTCGGCTAAAAGAAACAGCTAGAAATTATTTTTAGTTCTCTAATTTTGCCGCAAGGGTAGTAATTACGATTTACGAATTAACTATAGCAATGCTAAAAGCAGGGTAAAAATAATAGAAATGCAATTCTAAACCAATTCTGCAGAAGTTTGATCTAAAGTAAAACCAGAAATCTAAGAAGGTCGAAAATCAATATTATCTCTCTCATTATTACCTATTGTTCGAAATATACATAAGCAATAAAAGTGTGTGTCCCTTAAAAGATTCCCATAGATTAAAATATCTCGTGAAATAATTTGGCATTTTAATAATAGTAGGCTCTCCAATATTTTTGGCTTTTGTTGTCAGTAATTTGATTATAAAAAATCTCCTAAGGTTGATTTAGAACCCTTGGTAAGGATATGTTTAAATGTGTGTAAATAATAACATTTACTTACCTACCTGTCCATCAGACTTTCAGTACTAATGGACTATTGACGACATTATAGCGATAATGGTCTATTCACGGTTACAAAATAAAGTACATACCAGATTTGGAAAACAAGAGTATTTTGGGAACTGACCGCTTTCCAATTTCAGAAATAAAAGGGGGAAAGTTAAACAACATTTAGTCATTACCTACCTAATATTCCGTTGTGTCTATTCGATTTTTGTGTCGTAAAAATTGTGGCATCCTGAAGCTAGTACTTCAACTGGTGGTCTTAGTACCACTAGTCGACAAATGCTACATCCTCATGGGAAACAAATTATATTAAATGTTTATACTTCCCTTCAGGAACGTGGATGTCCATAAGGATCAAGCTGTGCAAGAAAGGTATAATATGGATGACAATTTAGAACAAACTTGGAAGATTGTGTTACCTAAGGATGAGCGAAATCGAATTATTAGAGAGCACCATGACCCTCCAACTTGTGGGCATCTGGGTGTCTATAAAACTATGGGTCGTCTATGTCAAAGATATTACTGGCCGAAAATGAAATGTGACGTCAGTAAATCCATTCGTAGTTGCCGGACCTGCTTAGACACAAAACCTGAACAAAAGAAACCGATATGGTTTATGTTGAGTAAGACTCCTTCTTTATCTCGTCCTTGGCAATTGCTTTCCGTAATATTGTAGCTCCATTACCTCGAAGTTCATAGGGATTTGTATATATTGTTTCTGTAAGTGATTGTTTGTTATTTCATTTGAAAACCATTACTGCCGCTAACGTTACTAAACGGTTGGAAGAGAAGGTAATTCTGGTATTTGGGGCACCTGCTAAACTACTGACGGATAATGGAGCTTGTGGTAGTGGGAAAGCCAATTTAATAAAATGATCATAACTTTAATAACGAACTTCAACAAACTTGTGTTATTTGAAAGGGAATTAAGCATTTAGTAAAATATTATGTATTCGTTGTGATCTAGTATATTTAACGGTAACCAGGTGGCGTGGTCCAAAGAGTTCACAAGTTTTTGCATTTTATACTAAAAAATTGAATGGAACGGCCAAATTCAGCAAAATTAAATGAAAACCGTATCTCAATATCTTTTTTCCGGAAGTTCTAGGGCAAAAAAGATATAATCGCTCATCTTAATCAAACACCCAATACAAGTTCTACGGAATTTGCAATTAAGTCGGAAAAATACTTTTGGGTCTTATACCGTGTTTTTGGTTGTTTAGTGTACTATTGTTTTTGTGTGTTTTTATGTTTGTACATACTTTGGTTGTTTACGGTGTTTTTGATCGCTTGTAAGTGGTTTTGCGTTTTGTTTGTTTCTACGTGTTTTTGTTTGTATCGTTGATGTTTTTGTTTTTATTAGTGATCGTTTTGGTTTGTTTGTGTACCTATATGTGTGTTTATATATGTATGTAATAGTATGTTTGTATGTATATTCACTGAGACCTAAAAGGTCTATTGTGCCCCCTTACTTCTACTTAGTTCCCGAGGAAAGTCTCAGAGACTAGTACCTCCTTTAGTCCTATTTCCCAGAGGAATGTTAGGATATCTGCAGGCTTTAACTTAGGTAAATGTCCCTCTTCTATCCAGTAATCTCCTAGGTGTTGTGCCCTAGGATTCTGAATTGCTGTGCAATTCGCAAGTATGTGGATGGAGGTTTCTTCTCTTCCTACCAAATAATCTACATTCTTCTTCCTCCACTATTTTGAGCTTTTTCAGGTGCCCATCAGGCGACAATGTCTCGTTAGGATACCTGTTAAAACTGTTAGTGCAGTTTTACTTTGACTTATGCATTCATTTGATCTCAACAGGTTGTAGTCACCCAGAAGAATATTTGATTGTCTAAGCCCTACTAGATCTTTCCAATGTTCATATCTTCTCTTTTTTTCGGCTTTGTCTATTTCTTCCAATATTACATTGGAGCTGATACCGCAAAAGGGTTCCGGCGCCCAAAAGGGTGTTTCAGTCCCCCTCTTTGCTAGTTCATCTGCTTTTTCATTTCCTTCTATTCCAGTGTGTCCTGGAATCCACAGTAAGGTGACTATATTATTCTTACCTTGTTCAGTGTTTGGTTCCTGGCCCATACACTCCTATCCCAGTTCCTTCTATTGATTTTGAGCCGTATGTGTACCATTGAATGGCATTCTATCCAAGTCTGGTAATGGTATTTGGATCCCATTCCTTTTTGTTGCTTAATTCCGTAACGAATTTCTTTGAAAAGTTATACTTTTTCATCATACCATCTTGTGGCATGTCCCAGGTTTTCTGATTTCTAAGTAAGGAGGTGGTTTTTTAATGATTCCCTCTCTACTTAGTTTGTATCTTGATCTTTCTGCAACACTTTCCACCACCATATGTAGTGGTGTGAGGTTGAGAATCACTTCCATTGGTGCCGTTGGGCATGTTTTCATTACTCCTGTAATGCACATATACAGGCTAGTCTTTGAATTTTGGAGGGGTTTTCTCTCGTCGTCGTCTACTACTCCACGAAATGGCTCCATAAAGTGATAATTGGTCCCACTATGGCAGTGTACATCCAGCTCAGGATTTTTGGGTTACAACCCCAATTTCTCCCTGCCAGATTTCTGCACACCATTTAGAACCATTTTTGCTTTGTATATATAATCTCCTTTTCGTTTTTGTTCCACAGGAGTTTACTGTCTAGAATCAAACCTAGATGCTTGACTTCTTGTCTCCATTCAACCTCGCTCCAATGAAGTTTAATGGTTTTGAGGTTGAGTTTTCTTTTCTTAGTGAAGGCTATTAAGATGGTTTTTCTGTGTCTATATAATGTTTTATTGGTCTATGCGCGAACCTTTCTTTCTTTATTGGATTCTTTTTTGTATATGTGTGATTCTGTTTTTTACTAAAAAGTGAAAAAATTTTGCTAGACCCAAACTTTTCTAGGTATGCATTTGTGTAGGTTTCTCAGGAATTTTCCAGCTCTCCAACACACTCTTCTAATAAAAAAGATAATAAAATTGTTAAACGTACATCTTTAAAAATGATCATGCGGTAATCTGAATATAGTCAACAAGTAAGTACAGGAAAAAAGTTATTTAAGTTACCGAAATAGTTTTTTGAAGGTCAGCCAATGTACACAAATTTTCATTATTAATTAGCGAGGCGTCAAGTTAACCATTATTTTCCAAAAAAAATAATCTATCAAAAAAGTAAATTAGAGTTTACGAGTTTACACTGATATGATACGAGGTATAATAAATATTAGGCTATCGAGGAACATAAGTAAAAATTGACAATATTTTATTAAAGAATAATAACTAATTATTGTTTTTCAGTAGTTTATGTATCTATGGCGCAGCCAATAGGATCATTGTATGAATAAATTAGCTGATTCCAATAAAAAATGATAATTATATAGCATCGTTAGATAAATAGTCTCACAAAATATATCCGAGCACGTAAAAAATTTTATAAATTCAACATCGGCGCAGTTACTTTCTACTCAAAAATGCACTTTTTATCGAAAATACGTTATTTTTAGAACCATTTATTGTTACTATCATCCTATTCAACATCTGCGCCACGTGTAATAATGTGTGGGGAGTTTTTATTTACCTCGAAATAAGCAAAAAATGTAGGCAGACTTTTTAACTATCTATATCAGTAAAATGCTATACGAGCTAAAACACTATCCGTGAAGGGACGTTTATTTAACCTTTTGACTCTTCCTAGTACGACATCTATGGTTTTACCTTGTCGTTTTTAAGGTGCAATAATTTTTTGAACTTTTATAATGCCTCTTCGATCTCAAATGCCATCTTATAGTCCAGCACACAGGAAATAAATGAAGGGAGGTAAAGTTTGTCCAAAATCAATTGCAAAAGATAGAACACACAAAGTATGTGCGACGAACACGTGTTTTAGTTTTTGCAATTGGTTTTGGACAAACGTTACCCTGGAAAGTATTCTGAAATTAAATAATATGTCGTTTGTGGGTAATGTGATATTCCAATCCCTGGGGGCTGGTTTTTGTCCGATTAACAGTAACAGTACTTTGATCTTGCAGAGAAATATTGCTATAGTACGACCAGAAATATAAGAAGATCATAAATCATCAACCACTTGAGTTATCACCAGACGGTCGATTCTTCGCTGAGTTGTACCTTCCATAGTCATTAAATTTTGTTTTATGATGACGATATATTGGGTTCATATAATTATTAAGAAAAATCGCTTGATTATAATTGAGAATTGTTTATGTATATATACATTACACAAAAACATTTATGAACTGAGGTAGCTTATTGGGGGTAGCCAAAAAATTAATTTCATGACTCTGCTAAACACAGGGTGACACTATAGTACCTAGTACACTATAGTACATACAACATATCAAAAAATTATAAATACCGGACCTTTAGCAATGAATTGACATTGACTGGACTATCAGTCCAGTTAACTCTTATTTTAAACAACTTCGCTAGTACAAAGACAAATTATTTTATTTTTATGTAATAAAATTTGCTAATATAATTTTAGCAGCTGTCAAGTTATGTTTTTGCACGTGTCTATGTTCACAGCCAACAAATCTTTGTATAAAAATAAAAAAAAAACTTTGCAAATCGTTTATGCTTGTTGGTATTTATATGATGGATTAAAGGATAATGTATACAGGGTGTATCGTATTGTAAACAATGGTGTATATAAACACAACTCAATGTTTATTAAGGGAAGCAGTTTATGAAATTGTTAGCAAAAAATGAAAACTATAGGAGTAAGAGGGATAGAGAGAAATATGCTTTTATTATCAACTATTAATAGTAAAGAATAAAACCAATATACCTAACATAAAATAAAAATTGATATTAATATTAAATACCTACATAAAAACAAAAATAAAATAATGAGATAATAGTATAAATGCAATGAGCATTTAACGATGGCTGTTAAGACACGAGTAAGAGAATTGCGTAGTTAATGCGAGTGTATTAATAGTCATTAAATGCGAATTGCATACGCTATTTTTTCCACTCCCATAATTTAAATATTAAATGTGTACACATTTTTAGAACTTACATGTAAACTGTAGAGAACTGTCAAAAATTAATTTAAGATCTGTCAACTAGATAGTCATGGCCATATTGGATATTGAGATTCTATATTAAGTTATTGTTTAGTTTAAGAGGTCGTAAAAATTCCTTTGTAAGATAAAACTATAGTTTTCTCACAGTTGAAGCAAAGTCCATTCGAGTCAGACCAGGTCTTAATAACGAGATCTTTGGATGTGATAGTGTGAAAGTCGTCATATCTGAACTTCCCCAGGAAGGTCATTGGCAAATAAGGTGACATTGTTAATAAATAACAAAAAAAATTGGACCTAAAACTGAGCCTTGGAGTAATTGATTGATTGGTTGGGCACCACCAGTCGGAGGCTTAGAGACTTCGGCACCTCAGCCTTTAAGCTTTTTGTGCTCTTGGTTATACCGATATGTGAAGAGACCAGTAGCCCTTATCAGGCTCAACAGTCCTTCTTGGAGAAATCCTCCCTTGGATTCTCTAGTCCTAGGAGTCTACATCTCCAATGAGACAGTGCTTCACATTCGATGATAATGTGAGAGGCTGCTTCCTAATTTTCCATGCACAACCGACAGATAGGTTCCTCCCTATATATGCCAATTGTATGCATCTGCTTCCTTAGGGTACAATGACCGGTGAGTATTCCCGTCACTATTCTTATCTGGCCCCTGCTGAGGTTTAATATTTTGTTAATCAGCGACTCCGAAGGTTTTTTGACCAAGAGTTTGCTGTGTTCCAGTTTTGGCACGTGTCTCCAGTATGTCTGATGTTTCGTTTGAATCCATCGAGATGTACAACCACGTGCATCAGATTTTGATATTCCAAATACTGGTTCAGGACAAGTGAATGCAGTTTCAGACCCTAGCTTAGCTAGGGTGTCTGTCTTTTCATTGCCCTAGAACCTACTTAAGAGTTACTCTATTATGGTTTGCCAGGGTTAAAAGTTTTTGAAGGCAGTCCCAGACTAGTCTAGATCTGATCTGGGGACATGCTAAAGATTTCAGTGCTGCCTGAATATCTGAGAGTATGAGGATCTTTTGACCTCTATACCCCCTTTCGATGTTCATTTGCAAACACGTGTCGATAGCGTAGATTTCTGCCTGGAATACAAATGCAAACTTCCCCAACGATGCGTGGATATTGCACATTGCACCTGGGTCTGGCACCATGGAATCCAGCTCCTTTTCCTATGTCAGTTTTAGATCCGTCTGAATACCACACCAATGTTCCTTCCTGACTGCATGCTTCCAACCCATTCCAGTTTAGCTGGATATGGTATGGTTGGTGGTTAGTTGTGGCCAACAAGTTATCACTTCTCATTTCAAGAAGCGAGTTTGTGATAACATCTGTGATTCTGGAATGACTATGGGTATTGGTTCTTTCGTGCCAATTCTCATTGCATTCCAACCTGTATGCAGCCATTCTCGCTTCCGCCTTAACATGCAGAGCAAGAGGCGGAAGATTGAGAATGGCTTCCTTTGCAGTCGGACTGCTTCCCATCGCACCCGTTATGCACAGACAGGCAAGCTTCTGAAGTTTTGATAGCTCCAGTTTGGCTTTCCTCTGATCTGTTTTTGGCCACCAAACTATAAGGCTACATTGGTAACCATGGGACTCACCACAGTTCTGTTTAGTCAGTGAACGATCGTGGATTTAGTCCCCATGTGTTTCCTATCGCCCGTTTGGCAGCCATCAATCAATCATCTGGTGGATTTTCAGAAACTTTAACGTCAACAAATATCTTGTTTGAAGTTTTTATCGATGTATATTCTTACATTTTCGAGTCGCACATCATTAATACAACACATTAGAATTTATGACTAAATATTCAAATTATGTATCAAAATATAAACTTTTAACCTGAAAGCTGTCAAAGCGTTTGGATTATTTACGAAAGTGTGATGTCATAGACAGACGGAATTACTATTCTAGCATTTTGGCGCAAAATTTAAATTGTATTTTAAAAAGGTAAACTACTTTAAAACATTTATTTTGAATAAAGCGTCAATTACCTTAATAATATTTTAGCAGATGAGCCATTAGTTCAAATGTATCTACTGGTCTTAGAAAGTAACTCTTTTGTATTGAAATTCCAAAAAAAACCGACACGTAGGAGTTTGTTTTTTCTTACTGAAAAACATATATCGGAATTCTCTTTCTCAAAACGGATATCAGAATGACGTATATCTTGAATTTACTGGTAGGAATTTAAAAATAGACGATACAAGAGAATCGCGTGCCAAATATTTCAATTTTGAATTATGTATTTATCTTTAGATGGTCGCATAAAAACGTCAATAACATAAAATAACAGATGGCGCTCTAGTTCGCTCGTATATACGCAATATATTTAAATAAACCCTATTTTTAAAATAAACAGATGTGTCTAAACAACGCGAGTGAATTAAGAGTGTAATTCTATCAATATCTTGTTAATTGATCAAAGAAGAAGTGAATAATAAATTATAGTGTCTTGAAATAGTTGGTAAATATTATCTAGGTAAGTACTTATTTTACTATTTTAAGTCATTAAAATTTTTTTTAAGGATATTTAATACTCTTAAAATATTTGTATCCAGGACAACGGTTAACTTTGAAAGCATCTAATTACCGAAATGTTTTTGTGCGGCCTTCCTTAGAATTGGGACAAGGCGTCTATTTTTGAGACATTCTGGGATGATCTAAGTCGAAAAACAAACACCAATATCAACGGTTTTGTCATACAATTGTAGTTACACCTGTGCCAAAATTTTAAATGTATTTTTGTAAATACAGGTGTACTTGAAAAGGTGCAAAAATTAAATGAAGTAAATGTTTTTACTTGAATAAACTTATAGCTGACAAAAGATAGTATTATAGTAAACATATTTACGTCTCTTTATGCATCTGGCGCTATATTTTTGAAAATCTACAACTAATGAATCCAATCATTATTGCGAAAAGGAAATTCCTTGATGTCTTTTATTATGCTTATAAGTTCTTTTCGTTTACCCCCTGTATTAGCAACTTGCTATAATTTAAAAAAAATGCATTCCAAAATTCGAAAATCTTCCATGAAAGGCATGGACATCGAAATATACAGAGGGGTTTCAGCAGGGCGCCCCCATCACGTCGTTAACGTGGGCGTCTAGGTGTAGCCTTGGACGCCTAACGACGCTCACGACGCTCTCTGAAACGCAGTCAGTGCCGAACATCCTCAGTCGCAGATTTCGACTCACTTAGGTTAGTACCAGACAATTTTGATTATTAAAAAAGTGCTTGAACAGTGTAGTTTTTTTAACATAAAAAGGTTTTTTGTAAGTATGCGTGAAAAAATACAGTGATGGAGTCGTTTTTTTCTTATTAAAAGAAGATTTTGGATTGTTGGATTAGTTTTATATAACCACCGACTATCATGAGTTGTCTATTTTTATAACGAAGCTTTCGTGTGTTCTCCAGATACGGTTCGGGAGGGATATCGGGTTAGCTTTTTTTGTTTCTGGGGCATTTGAAATCCGCGATTTCCTATATTTAAAACAAAAAATTATACAGTGCTATCGAGAATATTTCTCAAGTCAAGTCAAATATTCAAAATCATAAGTCTTATAAATAACAAACAATTTATATATATCTAACAGTATTTTAATCCTCTTTAATAATCATCTTTACTTCTTCCAAGTCCTGGTAAGGATAACCTTTAAAATATATCGAATCAAATCAAAATTTTTTTTGTTCCATTTTCTTTGCCTAACAGCAGTAGGTAATTGTTGCTACTTTAACAGAAAAAGGTAGGTATACAAAAATATGTAGGAAATTTTATAATGATATGTGTCATAGTTGTCGTTAGGCACATTAAATTCGAAATAATTAATATACATATTACTGCATGTTTTTTTTGTATAAAAAAATGGTTGTCGGAAGCTATATCTTCATTATTTTCGAAGTTATATTACTCGTTCTAAAAGAAATAAAGCTATTAATACACTTTGTTTGATCTTGAAATTTTTAATGTGTTTTTATCACAAGATATCAACGTATCTTTATTATTTTGGCTATCATTATGTTGATGAATTCTATTTTCATTTATGACAACCGTAAGTTTTGCCAAACTTTGTCAATATAAATAATAATTAAAATATTTTAGATACCCGCTAAGTAATTTGAAATAAAGTGCAATAAAGTTAAAACAATAATAATTCGTGGTTTAGAAATAACAATTTTAATGTATGCTTGAAACAAAAGATTTGATTATGCAATCAAGGTTAAACTTATTTTTAAAAAGTTACTTGAAAGTGACCCTTTATAAGTAGTATTGGGGTACAACACAAACGAACGTGAGTTACATCATGTGACAAAGTTTATTTTAGACTATACACTGACCATCAGTACTAACTAAAGGTTTTACTTGATCCAGAGTGTGTCTTAGTTCAACAACCCTATAGGTACGAAGGTAAAAATAACTATCAAGAAAGGTGTGGTTATCTTATTATATAATTTTATATATTTTTCTCCACATTGGACTTTCTATTGCTTGCCAATGAGGTGTTAAACTTTTGGAAGATTTAAATAGTCCGCCATTTATGCTGTGACGTACATTATCTAAAAGAGAAGTTAGCAACATCATGAAATGCGCATGCGTACATGCGGGCTAGAAAATTAAACGGTGGCACTAGACGCAAGTTGGTTGACATAGGACCACAATTCTGTCGTCTTCTTTTTTAAAATCGTGATGAAGTATAGGTAACACAATGCCTTCATTTTATTTTATTATAATATTGAATCGTCGAGATCATATAAACTGTAAACAAAAACAAAAAGCCATATATATTATAGACTTTGACAGTTCTTCAAACTTCAAATTCGAATGGCCTTTTTGTAACTGGCTATTAGTTCATAAAACATCTAATCAGAAAGCTGCTAACTTCGTCTTTAGTTATATGGCGTATTTGTAATGAAAGTTGCAAACATTTAGGAATTCTTAATTTCCAGTTTTCTCCTGAAATATTCGGTTTAAAAAATTTTTAAATTAATTTTTGCAAAGTATTACCAATATAGATACTTTAATAAAATTCCAAAAGCCGGATATCAGTTTAACACCTCATTGTCTTTTTAACTATTCACGATGACATTCTTATATTCCATTATCAAAATAACAAATAACGACAACCCAAATTTAGTTTAACTGAAGTAACCTTCAATAAAAATAACAGCACTTTCTATTTTAAGGTGATAATAATCTTTTTTACCCAGTTTTTCCTTATAGCATCTAGAAGCTATATTTAATATCTTCTTTACTTAAGCCGTCTGTTTTATATAAATTATCTCTCTTGAAAATCAATTAGGTACATACACATTTATTATGATTTATATAAATTTCTACTTGAAGATCGGCTGAATAACACACAAGTGTGCTGCAGGTCGTCTGATCTAATTTTGAAGATCTATTTTTGAATCGTTTTCGGTGTTTGGCATACCATGCCCTACATCGGTTAGAGTTATAACGATATAATATCTAAACATTTTACGCAAGATTCGCAACAATTTTTTTTAACAAACTACAGAATAGAAAAATATTTCTATGGTTTGAGAAAACAGAATTTTAATTAATAACAAAAACCTACTATACTAGATTTCCTATTGCATAGGAGCACAAGAAAGGGTCGATAGCCGTAAAGCGGCAATAAACCATTGGCGTTACATTTTTCGGTAAAGACCTGAATAGTTTCATTTGCCGGGTTTATTTAATAGTGCAAAAGTTAGGCAAGTATCATATTATTAGTAAGTAATTATTACAGTATTAAGAGCCGATATTATGGAGACCATTCAATTGGGCCAAAATACCTGCTGTAATCCGTTACTATAATCCCCACTCGGCTAAACCCTTAAACTGACTGCATGACACTGGCCACCGGCTTATCATATAAATGAATCCCTAACCATCGTGCCGAATTTTACGACCCTATTGTATTTGAGGCGATACAGGGCGTGTCTATTTAATTTTGGTAAAACCGACTTATTACTTTCAGTCCAAAACTTATATTCCTTAAGCAATACATTGTTGCTGGGGTAAGCGATTTTGATGTGACATTAATGATAGTATCGGCACCTACTACACACTGAAAAACCTGTTAAAATAACACTTATGTAACATTGTTACTTGTTGCAAGTGATGTGGGTTGTCTACTTTCCACCTAGCGACGACCATAAACAATAAAATGACAGTTTCGGCACCTAATGATGGAAGCTATATTTGATAAGAACGAAGGTGTTAGTGAAGGTTTTTAAAGTTGTTGAATTAACAGAGTTGACGTGTTAAACAGTGTACGTGTAATTAGACACGTCTGATTATTAGAAAGAGATAAAGGAAATTATCAATTGGTAGTATGATATTTACACGCATGCGCATCGCGTAATGAATGAGTGAGTTGATTCTATTCTATTTTATCTCGAAAATGCTTCTGTATTATTTCTATTGATCTAAGGCTAGATTCATCTTTTTTTCTGGCCTACTTTTTCTTTTTCTACATATACCGTGATGTTTTAACAACAGACACTAAGTCGGAATTCCAATCGTATGTCTATCCGTGTCGAACTGATCATGCGCAGAGCCGATATGTTAACATCTCTACGGTATGAGCTAACGTACCGTTACGGTTCTTTCCATTTTGTGCCTATTCCGATCTGTCCAAGGCAAATGTTTTAACCATAACTCGACCATAACTTTAGTTTCACCATGTTTCGCATATTGCATAGCTGCGCCCTCTTTTAATTTGATATCTTTTCGTAATACTAAAAAATGGAAAGTAAATCCTAGAGATGGAATTACTTTCTTTTTGACTGAGCTGACGTTTTTAGTTATAGAAATGGGGTGCAGGTACATTTATATGTCTCCACAGAGATGACTCCGGTATGGAAAGAGAAAAAAAATTGAGTTGGCAATTCTGAATCTTTCTTCCATTGTGTGATGCGCATGTGGCAAAACTGACTTTTTGACATTTCGGAGACGTTCTCTTGATCAATTATAGTGAAAACCATTAACGGTTTTTTTTTATTTTTAATATTTAATTTAATATAAGCTAATTCTGATAATTTTAACCATGTGAAAACGTTTTCAAATCAATTACAGATGTTCAGTTTAATGATATGGTTTAAATAAACATTTCCTTCAATGAACTCGTCATAATGTAAATTTGGAGCAAATAATTCTAAACCTTACCTTGATCCACGAAAACGTGTAGTAAATCGCCCCCTAAAAATAACTTTTAAGTGCCACATTGTGGGTGGTAATTCACTAGCAGCGAGTGGGCCACAAAGACGAAAGACGTCACGAGAGGGGGAATCGTAATGATTCGAAAATAGAGCAAGACCAGTTGAAAAATTTTACCGAGCCAAATTAGTACGAATACGATCTGTTGTGATCGCCATGATACAAGTCTCAGAAATATCGGCATACCTCGTTTATTTTTTGGGTATTGTTTTCGTGGGTATTTATTTAGCTATTATAAGCTAACTGAAAGAAAAAAAAGGCAAGATTTTTGTTATTAAATGTCGATATTAACGCTAAAAATAACAATAATGTTTTAAATGAGTAGATTTTCTAAAAATATCTAACGTATAAGATACCGAAACTATTTCAAACAAAGTAATCAGCAGATTGATTGTTTGAATAAATTCAGAAATATCTTTTGTTGAATGTAAACTTGGCAACGATATTTAGATATTATTTAATAATCACTCTCGAGGAATGTTGCCAGGTTTATTTTGTTAAAATGGCTGAAAGTTTACATATATTAATCTGGTTTTAAATTAATACAAAGCTTTGTTATTAATAAAAATAATGCTCTTAGTATTAAATAATAGCTTAGAGACACAGAAATAAACTGAGCCAAAACGTAAAAAGGAAGAAATATTGATCAATAAAATATAGAGTTATCTATATTTCTAATTTCTCAATACTTTTGCTTTTGTTAGCTTGGTCGGTATTTTCAACAAATCCCTCAGTATTATTTGTTTGAATGCATAATTCGCTATCGTATATTTTATTTAAATTTATTGTTAAAATACCCATATTTCAGTTTTACATTCATATGTAAGTCTTCTTTCCAAATATTCGAAAGTAAAAAATCTCTCATAATTATTTACTTAATTACAGTTACCTGTACAAAATTGTCATATCTTTATCAATAGATATCAAGACTCATAATTCATTTTCAGCAAACAAAAACTAAAATAAACTTTGCATGACGTCAAACTTGATGCAGTGCATTTTTTTAAATACCTATCTAAATTTAATCCAACATTTTGATAAACAGGTTAATGCAAAACAGACATAAGAAATATTTTCTGTTGACGTGCTATACACAGAACACGATAATGTATAGTTTATAATTCCATCTAGACTCTATATTTCATCAACAATACTTCAAATACACGTTTTATGATCATCTTTGAAGTTTTGGTGAATGCGCAGTGTTTAAACACTTAACCTTAAACCTATAACCACACCTCTGCTTATGTATTTTCTAAGTCGAAGATGGCATCTATTGATAACACGCTTTACTAAAATATGATAATTTCTTACAGGTAACTGTAATTAAGTAAACCGTTTTAGATTGCTTAAAATAACAATCAACTATTATAGATTGAAGTATTTTAAAAAATATTTAGTTTTAATATACGAATACTGATATAGGTAATAATTTAAAATTTCAATTAAAGGCCGAGGGAATGCAGCACAGACGTCTAAATATAGTCGCGTTATGTTTTGGTTCGAGCGTAGACTAACAGGTGGCGTCCAAAACGTTTTCTTTTCAAATCGTATTTTCTCTTATTCTCTTATTATTTACTACGGCTTCTAAATAATTTGATTAAAATGTTTTTATTGTTTCAGGGACGAACGACCGAAAAAGACCGAATCGAGACAGAATAACAACAAGAAACTAACACAATGTCTTTCAAAGAACATTTAGAAATGATCAGTCTCAACGAGAGCCCAACTAAGAAAGCCAAATTTTGGCAGTCCTTCGTCAGGTCCTTAAAAGGTAAGCTCTACTTAAAATAACCTAAAATTCCTTCGGGAAATGGGTCACAAGGAGAGTTTCCTCAGGAACTAATTAGTAAAATCAAATAATACACAACAATAAGAAGTTAAGCCCGGCAAAAATCCTTTTATGCTGGAGGGGCAAAAATAAATAACCTTGAAGGTGACAGCTAACTCTGGCATACACTGGGAACCATAATAAATGCTTACAACTTTACTCGAATCACACTGAGAAAAAGTATTTTAGCATAAAGTTGTGTTTTATCAAATGTATTATATTATACTTATGTATTTTTCTATCAGTAACTATTTCTGCATTTTTCGTTGACACTCTAGACGTGAAATAGATCATTTAAGAAAATAATAATAATAAAGAAAACTCTAATCAGATTTGAGTCCGTAAAGACCATAAGCAAGAGGCCCACTTGTGATCGCATGACGACTAATTTAAAACATGGCGTCTGTGAACTCGTTTTTTTTTCGCTTCTTGTTAGTTGGGTATTCTTTGGTAGAACTAATAACTATAGAGAAAAAAAGATTAATGATTTTTGTTTATATTTTCCAGGATCCGATGATTTAAGGGCAACCGATTCAGTCCATTCCCGCAGGGGCATCTTCCGTCCAATAAGCGACATCCCAGAAGTATCATCCTCTTGGCCTTTCACCAAATCCATCTACGACGAACCCAGCGCCGCATCCGAACGTATCCACGTGCCCGGCTACAGATACGATCCATTACACAGAGACACTTACGGTTATTCTCCAAGGCCAATTTTTCCACACAACTATGGTTCCTTAGATAGATACCGGCCCGGTAGGTTCGAATACAAGCATTAGAAAGTCGTTCTCTCAGTATTTTATGTTATCTGCCACTTGTTCAAGTGTCTATATGGACAGTTTAATAGCTTTTGAGTCCAAGCACGAGTCCTTGTAGCATATCACACGCTGCGTTTACCGCTCTCTCAATTTACCTCGTGCAATATTCAATTTATCTGTAATTTTTTTTTCTTGTAATTTTGTGTTGATATTTGATAATATTCTTTACGTGTTGTACATCATTAATGTATAATAAAATTATTAAAAACCGTTAGTTTGTGTGCGCGCGCCCCGCAAAAGCTTGAGCTCCTTTATAACATACAATTGACACATACCTAATCAATCATTTGTTGAAAAGTTAATAATGTCGTAATATTCTCAACATTACACTAATTATAAACCTTTAACTTATCAAGAACTTTTGTTATAGTTGGTATTAACTTTACCATGAAGTGGTAGTGAATTTAGACTAATCTTGATGTGTTTTGATCATAGAGTTGATACAAATAGAGTGGATATTAGTCTACTTTACAAACTTCTCAACCAAACATGTAGTTAATGTTGGCTATCCTGAAATCCCCAACTTTTGGAAGATGTCATCTGTCATATAAATTATGTTTGTTTAGATCAACCGATCTAAACATTAGTTCTGTGTTTGGAACCAGCGATATAAAACTGACATCACAAGAGAAATATAATCAAATTTTTATGTCTTTATTTCACTGGTTAATGCGCTTGAGTGAAAACTCACTGTATGAAGTTTCAGGCACGTTATTTTGATGTTAATAGTAGAAAGCAAAAATTTTTCACTTATAATATTGCGTTTATGGTACTCTATTTATATTATATCTATGGTTAGAACTACTGAGGTTTGACAAAAAGTTGTACCTCGTTTAAAAACTAAGGAGGAGTAATTTGAATTTAAGTTGGCAATTCTGTAGACCTCTGATTGGTTTCAAACAGCACTTTTTAGCATTGACATTTTCTGATATTGGAATTATTTGGGTCGCTCTGTTTGTTCGATGGATATACTTTATTAACTTTTAGTGCTGTGAGTAATGCTTTTGAAATTACTCCTCCTGGATTTTAAATGGACTATAGTGGATCGCACTCGTCCATTGTCTTATACATCAACGTAGATGGAAGTCTTATCAATTTTAGCGTATCGAACTGTTGAATTAAGAAAAACTAAGTTTCAAAATTAGTTACAAAGTATTTCAGTAAATAAAACAATGATCTAAGTATTTATAGATGAACGTTTATAACTTTGTGTTACTATTAAGAGCTATCAACAAAATATATATTTAATTACTAACTCTTCTAAATACAACGACAAAAAGTATTATTATTAGAAATACAGTCGCCAAATAAATTCTTTCGAACCGTATTCATGGTTATTATTACGTTTAAAAAAATATGGCACGTTTACAACGCGAATTAATGAATTAATTTTACGCGATAGTTTTTTTAATAATATATGCGACCGGCTGGAATTAATGCTTCGAAAAAAGCTGAAAATTTGGCAAAATTAATGTATATACATGTATATATCCGTCTACGATTCAGTTTTTTCAAAATAGTGAACCCAACAAACTTTAAAATGAAGTTTTGCGCGTCCGCCAAAATTTGAACAAAATATTTTTTTAAATCGACCAAGATCGTCCTAGAAGAATGAGAAAAGCAGTGACCGGTATATACTGTGGGATTGGGAAAATTCAAATATGTAACAACCATCTTCAGCATTTTTTGACGTTGATGTATTCCAACTATACCTCTCTACAACCTTTTTCGTTCTTATCAAGTAAAATCAAACCCTAGTCATGTTTTCTGGCATTCACTGGCGGTATAACATTTAAATACATTTTATTAGTTAGGGGGCATCCATTAATTACGTGAGCTCTTTTTCGGTCAGATTAGACTCCAACCCCCCCACCCCCTTAGGTGAGATTTAGAGAGATCTGCCTGGACCCCCCTCCCCTTACGTGAGATTGACGCTAAACATATTTTAAACTTAATTTATTTTCATTATTCGGGAAAATAATAAATTGTTCAGGTATACTATACTTAATTTACTTAAATTAAATAAAATTCAAAGTAAAAACAGATAAAAACAACAATTTTTTTTAATTTTTACTCAATCCATGGAAACTCGTGTACTTTTTCGATCGAAATAATTGGACACATGTTAACGTGAGATTTTCGATTATCCCCTCCCTCTCGGTTTAAATGAGATTTGGTGAGATTTCATTGGGCCCCTCCCCCCCTATTCTGAGCTCACATAATTAATGGATGCCCCCTTATAGAGTGAGGTATGTTCATTGAAAGATTATAATGTAGGTCTTCTACATCTTGTAAAGTCATTTTAACTTTAAACTAACTCATCCATTCTACAGTCTCCAGAAATACCTACCAAATATTAGAGTACCTAATCCGAATGAAAATTCAAGTTTTGTAACTTATCTTGATCATTAAATATTCTATATCTGAAGCTTCCTGAATGAATGAGTTTTTTTTTCTCCTATTGAAGGCTTGCCGTTTCAAAATTGAACGTGGTTTTCGATATTTAAACATTTTAGATTGAATAATTATTATTTTTATTCTTGCGATAACCCATGAAACGAATGTACGTAGGTACATATTAGTATTTTTCTTTCTATTATTTTGGTAATAAATCTAATGAAGCAGTGTTTACGGCCTCCACCAGTTCGGGAGGAGTTCCCGTGCATCCTCACTTCACATCATTTCGCATTTTTAACTTTAAAATTTCTAAAACTATCAGTTAAACTTCTATATTTTAAGTTTGACTGTGCCTCGTACAAAAAACTACATTCCCTGTCTATGTTATCTTCACAGTCGTTCGAAACTTTTCCTGCTATTTATATGACATAACACCTCTTGTGAGATTGCTCCACTTTCGCTTTTAAAATCCAATTAACGGAGTGGATCAGTCCTCATTATCCTCTGCACATTAGGGGCCGCATTATCGACTGACGGAGTGGAGCTTCCCTAGAGAACAGATATTTTGTCTTTGTCACACAGAGTAAGCAAGCAAAATAAAGGGAAAGCTCTACTCCCCCAGTAAAAAATACGGTCCCACTTGTTCACTAATTCTCCGCCATTTATTTCGATCACTTATTTTCTCCCTCCATCTTGAAACTCCTGCCCTACTTAAGTCTTCTTCGACCTCTGTCAGCCATTTCCTGGGTTTTCCACGTCTTCTTTTCCTTCTTGCCCGCCATTCCAGCATAGCCTTTGCTATAGTACTACTGGTCCTGTCACCCCTTATGTCAGCCACTTGATTCTTTGAGCTTCAATTTTCTCCGTTATATCATCCCCATTCAGTTCCAATGTTTCTTCTATTTTCCTTTTCATCCATCACCACTGCACCCAGAATTGTTCTTATTATCTTTCTTTCCTTTATCCTTCATTTAATCTTCTCCTTTTTTCGTCATTATTATCGTTTCTGATGCATACATTTTTATGGGACTTATTATTGTTTCGTATGCTCTGTTTATTTTTCCTTCGACATCGGTTCTTCCTTTCCTATTATTGTTTTTCATTATATTATGTATACTTCTTTGAGTTTTTCATTTTCATATTTTTTATTTCTCCAACTTGTCCCTTTTTTCTAAACCTCATTATTTTAGTTTTTTGTTACATTAATTTTTTGTCCCAATTCCATCCCTTCTTCTTCAATCTTCTTTAACATTTTTTCCATAATTCTCATTTTTTGTCAGTTGTATATGCATTAATTGACTTCCTTTTTGTATCTTCCTTAAAACGAAATCTAGAGCCACATTTAACAACATAGTTCCTTGTCGTACACCGTTTATTTCGAATGCTTCCTCTTCTTAAAGGTACACAATATACCCACTATTGCTGCTAGGTATTTCTAGCTCTATAACTTTTTTTCTTCAACTTTAGCGTATTTTTCCTTCTTCTTCTTCTTCATACTATACACCTACCCGTATTTAATACATTCAATTTTTCCTCCCAATTTGCCTCATAATCTGTTAATAATTGGTTTCATGTGAAATATGACATTTCTGTCGTCAAGTTCCATTTTTAAACATACTCAAACCGTTCGATCTTTCTAAGTAAATGATCTCAATAAAAGTGCGTTAACATTTAGTGATGTAACACCACCAAAAATATACAGAATTCAATCGAAGTTTATTCAAAAATTTCGTGAAACCGGTCCAAACTCAGTAATTTCCTGCATAGGACTTCTTTTAAGTCCTTGGGGGCATTAAAATAGAATGTTTCGATGATATCTCAATTGACGTGGAAAAAAAGCTTAAAAAATGTGGCCGAGAGCTAGAAAAAACTTATTAGTCATTGTGAATATTTGTTTCTCGCTGAATTTTCAGTTCCAATAAAAAAATATTTTTATTGATTTACTGGTGTCTAAGAGCTTTCCAAGCAAATCTTCTTACCCAACAACAAATTTTTGGTGATCTTCCGATTTTTAACAACTTCTTTTACACTTTTTTTCACTAGATTCCACTAACACATACACAAATGTTCGTATTTCTCGCAAAATCTGTAACTTTTAACGTAAAAACTAGACCAGTGATTTTAAGTAAAGTATAATTTATGTAAACGTCTGTATTGTTATACCAGTGGGTAAAAACTATATTTAGAATCCGTTTTTATTAATGACACAAAAATTGTGTTTTCCAGTGCATGTTTTGAAAAAGTGACGTCCTCATTTTCCAAAAAAAAATACTTTTAACTTTCCTAAATATACAAATAATTTGATCAGGCGTCTCTGGGCCGACTAAATATATATATAGTGACTTCATAACGTATTACGAAATTTTTGAAGGTCTTCCAAAAATATCGCGCTTGATAATTTTCAGTATTTATACGCGACCGAACCACTCGAGTTGAGGTATTTCGATCTGAAAATGCGTCCAAGTAAGTTTATTTATAATAATTTTTTTTTGAATTAAAAAAAGGAGTGCCGCGCATTCTAATGGATAATAATAAAAAAAACAAATGTTTGAAACGGCTGTCTGTCAATTGTTTTTAATTTTTGTTAACATAAATCCATGGCTTATTTAACAATTGTTGCTCCAGCGTTTGCCAGGGCGTACCACAAGTTTTTTTTCCACCCTCGTAGTAGACAATACTTTTATGGAAATAACAGTGTTTGATTTTGTATACATTTATTTTTTTTATTGAGGGATACTGAAGTTGATTGGTCGCCTTGGAGGTAAGAAACTGCTTTGCTTTTACATTCTTGAGCTTTACTAACATTTTTGCAGGCATTTAAAATCAAACTTAAAAAATGCTCCTACCTTTACTATAAACTATAACACTAATGGAATACAATTAAAAATTGAGATAAAAACATTATTTTTGGACAGACAAGTAACGACACAAATTAATTGAAGTAATAAAATGCAAATTCGCTTATTTTTCTAGCACAAACTTTTATCATTTCGTATTATTTAATTAATAATCTTCCAATTAACTCTTATTTTATTGCCTCCTTAGTCATATACAATACAACTTAAATCAAGTTCACACCGTACATAGACAAGCAAAAAGCGACACTTAATTTCGCTTTAGCCTCTTTCCAGTTTTTGTTTCTTTGGTCTATAATAGACATTCCAACTTTTCTTTAATCTAACTCTAGTTCTCTTCTGTACTAACTTTGTCTCCAATATATGTCTATCATTCTTCATCTTCATTAGATATCCGAGTCATTGACAGTGCTAAATGTTTTGTTTTTGTGCAAAATATTTTTACTTTTACAAGCTTTGTTTATTCGTTCAAGTTAAATTCAAAGAATGATGAGACACTATAAAATTAGCAAAATACTCCCAATGAGTGAATTATAAGATCTAACTGACATTGACAAATAAATTTGTAGTTTCAATAATTGAAATAGCAAAAAAATCACTCAGAAAACAATATTTTTGATCAAAATTCCAGAAACAGAGCACGCCACTGCAGCTGGTGGTAGCTGCTGTTGCTTTGAAATGAAGTATCGATTCATATTTGGCAAGGATTCATTTAGTTTGTTTAATTGTAGAAGGTTTCAAGCTATTTTTAAGTATTTAAATAAACAAACAATGTATTAAACTAAAGGTGGATACACACTTTTCAGCGAACATAAAGTTGTAATGTAACATTTTGATGGAGCGAACTGAGCACGAATCATTGCACTTACAATACAAGGTTAGGGGAAAGTGGTTACTCTTCGTACACTTTTTATATTTTATTTTTTTACTTTATGATTAATTATCGAATTTATGTACCTAAGTGTAACAAATATATTGTAGTTTGTTACAAAAAAGTCCGAAACTATTATGTCAAAAGGTTAAAGGGCTGTAGCCATTTTTCTACGATAAGATATATATTTATCAAAGAACTAACTTAATAGTATTTGACTTAACTCATAGTCGATAAAAATCTTTCTTCAAAAAATAACAAAAAATAAAATCGTTCATAAATTGAATAGATGAGGCTTTTACTTGATGAAGTTCCATACTACTGATGAAATAAAACAAATTAATTTGTTTAAATCTTCATTATTTATTTTGAACTGACGTTCAAATTAAAATTAGTGACGCGTTTCGCTACACAGTAGCTTTTTCAAACTAGTGAAGCTACAATGAAAAACTTTTAATTTATATAGTGCCTTCACTTCACTAGTTTGAAAAAGCTACTGTGTAGCGAAACGCGTCACATTTTAATTTGAACGTCAGTTCAAAATAAATAATGAAGATTTAAACAAATTAATTTGTTTTATTTCATCAAAATCGTTCATCCTTAGTTTACTTATTGATAATTCTAAGCTTTACAATCAGTCTAAATAAGATCTTTACAATCATTTTGTACGAGATTGTACAGTCTTTGACAATTTAAACTTAGTAATTATACATTTGGTTGTTACTTTGTTGTTGTTGTTGTTTACTTATTGCACATTATAATTATTTAAATTAACTGCAAAAGTAAAAAGTCTAGCCATTCTAGCTGTACATCCCCTCTCGTGGTTGAGGATCAGGGAGGATCATGGCGACATCGTTCATATACAGAGTGTATAAGGACTGAGAACTTTGCCGACGTAATAAACAGCAGATGTATTTTTTTCAAACTTCACCAAAACATAACAATTATCTTTGATTTTCTCTGTTGTCACATATAAATTATTATTGATACTACGATCATCAGTCTTTCCGTCCATTTCTAAATCAACTGGAGATGTTGAACTCTCCCGGAAGCTTAATTCCGATCCTTCAGATTCCTCTGAATCTTCATCACTTTCTATTTTCTTAGCTTTATTTTTCTCTTGTCTTGAATTAAGTTCCTTCAAACTACGTTTCACTGCTTTATCTCTGGCTTTCCTTTCCTGTTCTATTTTTTTCAATTCTTTCCATGTCATAATTTTTTATCCAACCACTTCTATTAGCAGCTACGAGACTTCCTTCAGGCGCACCTTCAATAAAATGATCTTTGTAGTGCACACCTGGAAATACAAAAAGCGGAGGGATAGTATTCCCGCTTGCAGAAATAATAGCACCAAATGTTATCAATTCGCCTCTTTCCGCTCACAAGATTTGTCCCACTTTTAGGAGCTTCTAAAATATTAGAAAGTCAAAGTTAAATTTTGATATACTGGCGATTAATAAAATCTAAAGGGGAGCATTCGTACGCGTACGAATGTGCCCCCTGTCTGGCTGTACGAATGCAACCCATGCCTTGCACAAACTTAAAATACATCTTTATACCAATTCTAATTTAGTTCGAGACATATAACAATTAAAGCTCAAAATAAACAATGTTAACATTAATTAATCATCATTTTGTCAAAAACATAACAATTACGAACTAAACTTAGGTAAAAAATTTACTCACCGCGCACGAAGATACGTTACGTCTTGTCGGCTGATACACCGTAGTGCGACTGGCGTGACACTCCGCTAGCAAGATGGTGGCCGGTATGTCTATGCACACAAGCAAAGGCGTGTTTGTGTGCCGTTTAGTTTTTCTGTTATACTAACTGTAGGCGTACGAATGGTGACCACTTTTCTTACTCCGAAGTGTTCAAATGTGTATCCACCTTCTAATATTTTGAGCAGCGATATAAAAACATTTTCTAATTGAAAATAGTAATACAGAAAGCTCGTTTTAACTAACAAACTCATTTAATTGAACAACAGAATTGTCGATTCACCTAAATTTTTCTTTCTGTACCAATCAGCTTTCCACATAACGAAACCAAAACCTTTCGACGCTGACGAGGCATGGAGACACCATATAGATCGCGTAAAAGGTCGTGAGCCCACACAATGGCCCAGCTCTATCTTCCACACTACCTACCCGTTCTCTCGTTATCCATTATACTTGGTCTACAGCAAAAGACCAGCACCGGCTGCTGAAAAATACAATCCCCACCGTTCTTGGTTGGATCATTTGGACCGTTTAGCTGAATTAGATAAATTGTATCCGACTTTGTGGCCTTCAATTGGTAGAAAATCGCCAACTCCAATTAAAGTAAGTTTATTTTTTTTAATAAAATTTTGATATTTAGTTAAAAAATTTTTTTTTATTTCAGGCTGGTGAGTTTGCACCACGTCCATCTGAAGTAGCTTTTAACTATGCCGGTCAACCGATCTACAGCCGCGGAGGGTTGTATCCAAGTAAGCGTCTTATCGACGATCTTTTTAACCCTTCACCAAGTCTTCCCGTTTCCGCCGTATCTCGCGATCCCTTTTGGTGGGATTCTCCATTAAAACCCGCCTCTGCACATACACCTTTCGGAAAATCCCCTTTCTACCTCCGTGATTCATATCTATCCCCAGTCAAGAGGACGTTCCTATGGGACAAACACCCCATCAGGCCGTTCGGTAAGTCCCAATACTAACCAAGCAATTCCCTCTCTTTTGGTTGGAGGAAATTGTATAAAAAAAATTCATTATCCCATCGAAATAATACTATAATAGATTTGTTGACGGCTTTACCATAAAGATACATTCTATAAAAAAAGATTCTTTAAGCGGGGTACATACCTAGTTCGCGAGCTGTTCTCGAACATTTTTCGAGCTTGGTATGTACGCGAGTTCGCCAACAGTTCTAGAACAGCTCGGTAGTTCGTTGTGGGTTCCGAGTCCAGTCGGTAAAATCGAAGGGTTCGTTCGTGAACAGGGGCGAGCTTAGTATGTATGTGGACGTTAACAATTTCTTGAATGTTTTTAAAATTATTGTTAATATCTGGAACATTCTAGCGAACTCGAAGAACTGTACACGGGTGGGAGGGAATAAAAGAAACTCTTCTGGTGTGGACGTATGTGTTCGCGAGCTGATTGGTTAAATCGGGCGGGTTCGGGAGCTGTTCACGAGCATCTCGCTAACTTTGTATTTTGGTCTGTACGAGCCTTTATGGACAAAGCCGTTGACAAATATATATTTCGCATACTCTAAGAAAAAGTTCTCAATAAAAGGAAGGTTATGGCTGCTATTTTTAACCATAGGTTTGTTCCAACAGAAACTTGATTCAGAACTACTTAAAAGCCATACGCGAACCTATAGTTCCAGAATCGATTTCACTTTGCTGGAACGATTTGGGATCATTCCTAACCTATAAAATCAAAAACAACTATTTACACTGACTTCTCTGCTATCTTTACTTGTCGATATACCTCTAGCAACAAACTGATGAATTCAGCCGCTTTCTATTGCAGGGGACATGGCTATATTTTAAAACTTGCGTGTCTTCCTATGTTTGACAAGCTGTAAGTTAATAATCACACAAAATCCACTGTTTTCCATTTTCAAAAATTCACGAGGTTCGCTGACTGTCACGCACATTCTAAATGAAGAAGCTTGTTCCAAATTTTATAGTGGTCTATTAATAGATAGCAGTTCACGGCAGCAATGTTGTATTTAAAGTTATATGTATATGTATATTATTGGGGTGAACATTCACTGCCCCCTTCTCCTACTCAGATCCTGAGCTCTCATATACTAGTACTTCCTTAAAGGAATTTTGGAATATCCACAAGCTCCAATTTGGACAAGTATTTCTCTTCTATCCAGTAGTATCCGAATTGTTGTGTCTTGGGATTCTGTATTGTTATGTTTTTAGCAAGTAGGAGAAAGGAGGTTTCTTCTTCCATTACACTAAATCTACATTCTTGCTGTTCCACTAGTATGAGATGTCCATTCAGGTGGAAGCGTCTTTTTAAGACACCTGTCAAAATCTTTGGAGCAGTAGTGATTGATTGATTTGTACTGTTCCACCAGTCAGAGGCTTTGAGTTCCCGGCACCTCAGACTTTATGCTTTTTTTGCTCTTGGCTAGACCGTCTATGTGAAGAGACTAGTTGTCCTTATCAGACTTAACATTTTTTTCACTAGGTCCTTCTTAGAGAAATCCTCCTTTGGGTGCTCCACCCTATGTGTTTATATCTCCAATGAGTTAGTGCTTCACATTCGAGGTTGTGAGGCTGTTTCCTCCTCTTCCATTCCCAACCGACAGATAGATTCATCCCTGTATGTACAGTGACCGGTGACAAATCCCGTCACTTTCCTGCTAAGGTTTAATATTTAGGTATCCAACGACTCCGACGATTTTTTGACCAGGAGTTTGTTGTGTTCCTGTTTTGGTACGTGGCTCCAGTACGTCTATTGTTTTGTTGGAATCCACCGAGATGTACACCCACGTGCTGCAGTTTTTGGTATCCCAAATGTTTGTTTAAGACCAGTGAGCAGTGTCTCTCTATTGTGATGTGCCAGGGTTAAGAGTTTTAGAAGACAATTCCAGACCAGGATCTAATTTAGGGCCATGCTAAAGATTTCAGTGCTACCGGAAAATATAAGGCATCTTCACCCCCTTTGAAACTTATAATATCTACAAACTTAATCATTTAACTAATAATTCCAAGGTTAATGAAGCGTTATCACACGTATATTGTACAAATTTTATCTACGCCTCTAAAATTTGAAAATAAACATTGATTATACATTAAAATTTGTGATTCTGAAAGTTTAAAAGTAGAACTGTAAAAACGATTCGGAATCAGTTCGGAACGGTATTCACTCGTTGTTGGAACATGGCTCCTTATTTATCAACTACAGAATTTTTCTTAGAGTTACTTATTAATTGAAAACAATATAAATACATATTTTATATCACTGAGCTAACTAACTGACATTAAAATAAATTAAAATCGATATATTGTGAAATTTGTATTCGGGGAAACCCACAACTATTATTTTTTCTAGTTTGCAAATCTGGTGATGAATTTTTTCAAAAAAGTCTCATGATGAAATTAAAAATACTAACTTGTCTAAAGCTTACGCTTATAAAAAGTTATCCTATTTTATTACTTTAAAAATCATTTTTGCTACTTTCATACAGGGTCTTTCATATATTTAAAATTTTATAATCCTAATCGAGTCCTTCACTGATTTAATGGAACGTACACAAAACATGCATTCAAATACCACTTTACATAGATCGAATTCTCTGTCAAAAATTAGAAAAAAAAAACAATTTCAGTATAGTTCTTTTCACGATCTAATAAACTGACTAGACTTGACTTAGGCTTGAGATGCAACAAAACCATAAAACTTTTCGGATTTACCGTGCAGGGCCGTACTATACCTTATGAAAAACAAAAAAATACTAAGTAAATTAATTTTTACAATTTATTAATTTATTTTTTTTACATTCCCCTTACTAATGTGTAAATTTTCCACACTGTACTTTCAGGAACGCCGGTTAAAGTTGATGTTTCCTTTAATGAAAAATGTTTTTCGTAGCCTCGCTCTAAAAACTTTAAATAAACACTTTTAACAATTATTTTTGCTTCAACAGGCAAACATTTTCGGCTACTGCCTGAAACGGCTTTTGCACTGGACATCTTTAAACACACTATCACTGCAGAACCTAATAACTGACAGTATTTCAGAATGTGTCGAAATAAAGATTTCTTTTATACTTATTATGTTACCATCAGGTATAAATTGCCATTATTGCCGGTATTTTTTGACCACCTGCAAATAATACATTGCAATAAAATAAAGTATTTATAATAAGAATGACCCAAAAGTCTTATAGAGTTTTCAGGTAATAATTTATTATTCGCCAACAACAAAATAAATACGACCCTGTCACGGCTAATACTTTTATGGCTATATTGTATGTCATTATGCCATCTCAGGTCAGGTCAGTTTCTTAGATCGTGAAAAGAACTATACCAACTTTGAAAGCTTATAACTCAAAAACGAGGGATTATACTACAATCCTTTAATTGAAGACTCATTTTTCGAATTTAAATACAAGACACTTGTTTTGATGTTTTGAAAATTTTTGTGTGCTAAACTATTTGCTTTATTTTAGAAAAAATACTTTCTACATGTTCTTATAACAATATATTGTCTACATTTTTGTTTTGGTGATGATAATATATTGTATAGTGTGTTGAAATACTGATGGTGGGTATATTATGAAAATATATTTATAATCCCACTTCTGAACTGTTTTATGCACTTTTTGCAGATTTAATAAAGTGGTTCTATCAATCAAACTGTTAATTATCAAACTTTTTTTATTTTGGACCAATTTTACTACAAAGCTCTATGCATTTCTTGTTTTTAGTTATGGAATACATTTTGAACTCACCAGGTATTGAAAGAATATGAGTTCGAAAACTCTTATTGAAAAATATAAGATCACTAAATATATTTGGAACACTATATTCTTTGTTATTAATTATTGGTAATTTTATGCTGGAGTAAAGTGTATTCTCCTCCCTTTGCGTTGCTGCTAGAGGGCTCGTAGGGCATGTGATTATTTCTAGCCGATCTCTCTGTTAATTTTGATAGCAAAAAATTTGAGGTACCATTTTTTCAAATTTTTTTTTATTTTTGATGTTTTGCTCTAGCTCTTACCCTTTTCTCAAAATTTGAAAAAAAAGTATCACAATGGAAGAGTTCTATATAAGGTCGATGTAGCCAACACAATAAAATAAAATGATCAAATTGACATATGAAATGGGGGTCACTGAAAGGGGTCACCTATTGACTTAATTTTTCAGTTTTTCAGATATAAACCATGAATGATAAAAAGCTTGTTTTAATTTGGGGTGTTTTGCTTTAAAATGTTTACCACAAATGTCACAGGTAACTGTTAACATTGCCAGTGCAAGCAACATAGGCGTAGGTTTAGCTTGGTATTTGTTTTGTGTATTTTAAATTTTCAAAATTAAATTATAATACACTGGAAAGGCATATATACATAAGGATAAAGTTTATAAAAATAAAACCACGCTATGACGCCAATGTTATGACGTCGAATTTGACAAATTCTTATCTCAGGGTTGGGTTCTATATTAAATTATTTTTAAATCGAATTTAATTTCAAATATTTATTGAACAATATTATTATTGAAACATTACAGACTTTAATGAATTTATAAATTAATTATTATTTTGCTTTGGGGAATTGACTTTGACTTTATGTTCCCCAACGTACACTCTCGGACCACATAGCTTTCTCCGAAATGGTCAGACATGAAAATTCGAGACCCCGAAATGAAATTCATACAAGTTTTTCGGCTGTCAAAAAAAACGCCCCACCCTACCGTGCCCCCCCCGTTCAGAGTTCTAGGGACCAAGCGGTACGAGATTTTTTATTATTTGAGCTATCGATTGAAACAAAAACCATTCGATTCGTAAAAATCGTCCGAGTCTATAGAATCCAAAAAAAGGGGGGGTCAACCTGAAAACGAATAGTCAAAAATAAGTGATACCCGAAAATGTTTTAATATGCACAGGTGGAGGAAGTATCGGACTTTCTTCGTCCCTAAATCCCCCCCCCATTTTTTGGGGTACAAGACACGCCAAGATATCAACTCGGATCGAAAATATTCGGGGAATCTTATAATGCAAAAATTTTCTTTTCAAAATCATTTCGATAATCTTAATTTATTCTGTTGGCTACATTGACCTTAAATAGAACTCTTCTATTAACTTTTAGATACTTCAGACTTATCTTAAAATTTAAAGTTCCATTTTTCTGGTCTATAAATTTATTACAGATTTAGTATTACTTTGATGGGATTCGTTTTTTTTATACAAATTTTCTACACACCTATTTACACATTTTATGTATATAATTATCCTGATTTTTTCCCAGTTTTTTTTTGAAAAGGATGGCGGTATATTTTGGTAAAATTTTTCTATTTTTATTATTGTTTACCTAGATTAGAATAGTTTGTATTTTAACAATTCCAATTATCAACATTATTTATTTACTTTTCTATGATATTTCGTAGAGCTACAAAAATTCAAACAGAACATGAATTTTTGGTTACTAAATATTTTCCTTCCTACAACTGATGGCCATTTTGCAAGGTAGCATATCGTGAAGCAGTCTAGCCGTGAGTCTCGAAAGTAGATAAAATTTAAACTATCATAGATCTCTACAATTAGTTCGGGGGGGTATTATGTTTAGACCTACTTTCTAAAATCACTACTGATCGTGCCACGTTATGCTCCCGGTAAAACTTCCAATTTTAATGTAATTTTCTATTTCTTGTCCCTTAAATTTAATTTAAATCATTGAAAAAAATTACTATTTCATATAATACTTTGTAAAGTCTTAGTTAGATTAACGACGAAAATTTTAATAAGTATCATCTATTTTTCTTCTAATGTTGTTTTTTGTTTTTACAGCTGCCGTATACTAAGTGGAAAGAAGAAAGAAAGACTTAATGAGGAAAGATCAAAAATTCACGTACATTAAGCGACTGACTGGACAAATATAGAATTGAAACATCTGTTTTTCAAAAATTTATTTAAACTTATGTTTCAACCAAGTGTTCATTTTGACAAAAAAAAATAATATACACACTACAGTGCCTTAAATTATACAAAATATATTAAGAACAAACAAACACATATAATATATATAAGAGAAAATGTTATATTTATATTATAAAATAATCCTTTTTTTTTGTTTTTTTGTAAATGACACTTTCGGACGATCGGTGCTGACTAAAAACGTGTCTCGCATTCCATCGATTTAAAACTATTTAAAAGACCGTCCAAGAGTGCGGAACATTCAAAATTTTGATTTGTAATTATTGGTTTTATTTTTTGGTAATAATACATATTATATAGCTTTACCAATCGAAAGAGTTTTATTCATCCCACCTAGGACAACCAAAAACAAATTTTTACATTGTTGCCAGTTTGGTTTTTTGCGATAAATTGCAGGATTTTTATTTACAAACAACGTTCTTTGTTTTTAATACTGGGTGTCTAATCTTCGGTACGCGCCATAATAAACAGATAACAAAATTTGGAGTGCTGTGTACTGTGTAAATGTTTGAAAAAGATTATAATATAATAAAAAAGTAATATTTAAAGTTCCAAAATGAAAACAAATAACAAATAGAAAAAGCATGTTTCATGATCTATGTAAGTATTTAAGATATTAAGATTATTCGTTTGGCAAAACTATTTTAAACAGATTCTAAAAAAGTTTCCATTCAAAATGGTGTTTGCTGCCCTGCATGCATAATTTGGTCTCAGGTCTCGAAAGGAGCCTGAATCATAAGGAAGTAGCCCTTGCAGCATTTCTTTACATCGAAGGTGCTTTTGATAACACATCGATGTCATCAATTATCATCCCTTAAAAAAAGAGGGATTAACAGTACCACATGTGAATGGATAGGATCCATGCTCGAGCATAGGAGAATATCAGCACATATGTATGATAAAACATACACCGTTAGGACAACTAAAGGATGTCCTCAAGGTGGAGTACTTTCACCACTTTTGTGGAACCTAGTTGTGGATGTTGATGGATAGTGTTGTGGATAGTGATTGTCACCAATGGGAAATTCCCAGAGGTGGTTATGAATGTCCTACAGGAAGCACTGCGAATTATGGAGGAATGGTGCCTTAAAGAGGACCTTTCAGTTAATCCACAAAAAAACTAGTTGCTTCTACGAAGAGAAGAGTTCTCCTGCAGGGTAGAGTACTGTTGTTCGGAGAACTAGAAATATCCAAAGAAGTTAAATATCTGGGAGTGACCCTTGATTCCAAACTGAATTGGAAGGCACACCTGGAAAAAAGTACTACCAGGGCGACTAGGCTTTTCTGGCAAAACCTGGGGAAAACGACCTGAGGTGGTTCACTGGCTCTACATAACTGTGATAAGGCCAACGATCACATATGGAACAATAGTCTGGTGGAGGAGGACAGAAGTGTCCTCTGCAGTGTCATTCCGATTCTTTGAACTGTCATATAGTCAAATTCCTTATAAAATTATCTTTGAACAGGATAGGGATGTACGACAGTTGAGGATATGGTTACGTCGGACCTGTACTTACGATATGTAGAGGTTCATGAAGAAAAAGAAGAAGACATACATCAAAAATCATCTAAAACTGTCATCGAAAAGTCTAGAAATGTCATCGAAAATTCGAGAACTGTCTGGAACAGGTGAAGAAGTATTGAATTGTGAAAGTAGAAGTTGTAGAAGTAGAGTTTAAGAAAGTATAAGGAGTAACATTGGTGACAGCGATTGGATCTAAGAAATATTTGTATCTGCTTATGGTAAATGCTAGAACCACTTTATACGACAGAGACATGGATACTTCCGGACCCCCAGCATGGTTTTTAATGATGGAAGAAGAGAAAGAAAGACGTAGAAAGGAGGAAGAAGCAGAGAAAGAAAGATGCGAGGAAGAGAAAGAAATACGTAGAAAGGAGGAAGGAAAGACAGAAGGAGGAGAGGCGTAGACAAGCTGATGTAGAAATTATGAATAGCCTAACACAAATTCAGGAAGCATTAAAGCTAGAGGTAGGACAGCTTAATAATAGAGTAGACCATTTAGAACAACAACAAGAGAATTTAAAATCTAATTTGGAACAGCAAATTAGAAACGAAATAGTTAATTTAGAAAGAAGAATTCATACCCAAGCTTAAGTAACTAATATTGAAATTGAAGGCACGACCTCGTCCTCTTCTATAATCGAACCTGTCCCCATTCAAAGTATAGTTTCTCAAAGCCACTCTAGCGAGACCCTGAAACCACCCACATTTGACAGCCAAACGGCTTGGGAAACAAATCGACTCCAATTTGAAGCTGCGGCCATAGCCAATGGCTGGACTGAGACACAGATGGCGGCATCAATAATAGTGTCGCTTCGTGGGCAGGCTGCAACCGTTTTGCAGTTTCTTCCCCACAAGACACGCCCAATTATGCATCCCTCGTATATGCTTTAGAGACAAGGTATGGCCATCAGCACTTGAAGCAGGTATTCCAGAGTCATCTAAAAGTCCGCAATCAAAAATCAAATGAAAGCCTACAGGAATTTGAGGCCGATATAAAAAGATTGTTGTATCTTGTCTATCCCCAGGCACCTAAAGATTTCCTGGAGCAAATTGGAACACAGGCATTCGTTGATGAATTACAAGATGTGGAAATGCAACAAGCTCTCCGGCTACAACACCACAAAACTTTGAATGCAGCTCAGGAAATATGAGGCAGCAAAGAGCATATCAAAATCTTTTCGTCCCAAATTGAGAGAAATAAGATTCCAAGAGAACGAAAAGACAACTTCCACTAGCCCCCACAATCTACTCTCTCACAAATCTTGGATATACTCCATGCGACGTAACATTATGTTACGCCGGACCTGTAGAGGTCCATGAAGAAAAAGAAGAAGACATACATCTAGAATCATCTAGAACTGTCATCGAAAAGTCTAGAAATGTCATCGAAAAGTCGAGAACTGTGAAAAGTATAAAAAGTATTAGAAATGTATGTTCTGTGTTCTGATAGTGAGACGTTATTATGGTATTGAATTGTGAAAGTTAAAGTTGTAGAAATAAAGAAAGTGTGAGAAGTACCAATATGATTGAAATATGTCCCTCTTGAACTAAAAATCGACCTGTTCCTCTTCAAGATATTTAAAATGCTTCGTTTTCGGTGCCGCACCCTGTATAACGGTTCGCCCTCAGTGTACGCCAACTCCACCGATTAGAATTTTGAGGCAAAAAAAACACAACTTTACGAACTACATGTTTATTTTTAAAGTATTAGATGAATTCCCAAACGACGCCAAACATAGTTGCAGAGCTTCTTGTGCCAAATGTGTCGCCTTATGTGGAGGACAAGACACTCTAAAACAACAATTTTAATCAATTTGTATAAATATACCTACTAGCAATTATCTTACCTATGAAACGTATCGAGAGCCTCATTAAATACTTCAACAGCTTTTACTATTTGCTGCGAATGCATCAACTCAAAACCAAGCTCGTACTGATCCTCACAATATTTTAACAAACAAATTTTTTCGTCTAAATTTACAGTTTTCTTACACTTTGGACAATTTAAAGGATTACTAGTAATTGGTAGAGTGAATAATTTGGAGCAGTTTTCAGTGGAGCATCTTAAATTTAAAAAAAAATAGTTGAAAAGTACTAGAAATTAAAATAAAAAACTTTTACCTGATTTGTTTACTTAAATCGTCCAAACCCCTATTAATTTGTGGCCAATCTTGCGTACAGGCGTTACATTTACACTCGAACCAGTATCTAGAAGACAAAATCTTTTGTCTATCTTTTAATTCTTTTCTACTACAAATCGGACCGTAATTTTCTGCTACAACATCATTTCGAGTAAGAGGTCTTAATGCTTTAATTATTATATCCTTTCCAACGAAATATCTAAAACAATTTTTTAACGCGTTACCTTATTAGAAGACTCAAAAGAACCTAGCCTTTTGGGTTAGTACACTTTTTGTTACCTTGTTACTGCTGGATAACAGTCGTGATTAAATAAGGCTACTGTGGGGTACAAAGCAACGCCGATGTATGACAGTTTTGACGTTTTTAAAGTGAAATCTTGTGGTGTTAGTTGTTCAAATATTTCGTGAGCGTTAAATTGTAACATTTGCAAGTTGAACAATAAAAATTCTCCGATTAAAAATTCTTCTTTTGAAGGAAAAACTAAAAATAAGCCAAATTTTGTATTTTCTGTTGTTGTTTATAAAATATAACTTTTGTTTACCGTTATTTCCTGTAGTACCAAAATATCCGCTTTTTTGAAGACATCTCAATAAAAAAGCCGTCATTAGAGTCCTTTGCAAAAAATCCTCAGCGTCCCTTTTTGAACTATTCGTACACATGGAAAACAAATTATGCTTTTTTCTATTTTTATACATTTCCAAACATTTTTGGAACGTTTGTTGGGTTATTATTCTCAACGCTGTATGTGATAGCACGCTCATACCAGACCCGATAAGCAGTTCCAAATATTTACATTCATAGTTGTGGTAAGAAGACAGTGCCACATCTCTACACTCCGGCTTACAAAAAGCCACATTAGAACAGTCCGGGCAAGCTACCGGCGCTTGCAACCTAAAAAATGAAACGAAATAAAACAATTTTAATTACTATTAAAGCTTTACACACACTGCTGCGATCACGATCACGATCAGGGTAACGATATCATGGGCGATTATTCCAGCTCACACCAACGCTTTTACGAACACAAAAAATTTGTAGCTGGCCACTTTGTTCTCAAAAATTTAATCGCTCCTTTGGGAAACGGTTCCAGTAAAGTCCTCTCCAAACCAGAACGAAACTACTGCGTCACGAGAAGAGAACTTTTGGCAGTAGTGACGTCTGTAGAACACTTTTACCAGTATTCTATGGAAGCAGTCAAGTGGTTGTTGGTAGATGGATTGAACGACCTCAAAAGTATGATTTCAACATCGAACTTCGGGCTGGTGGGAGCCACCGAAATGCCGACTCCTGTCTAGACGGCTGCGCCCAGCAGACTGTTCCCAATGCAACAAAAGGCGGAATCTAAGTAAGCTGCAGTTTCAAGAACTACAGTAGTCAACGAAGAATGGTCTCCCACCAGGATCAGAGAAGATCAGGAGAATGATCCTCACCTAAAGATGATCCGACAATGGAAGGAAGAAAATCGGCGACCTACCTGGCAAGAAGTGTCAAGATTTTCACCGACACTCAAGGCATATTGGGCTCAGTGGGACTCCCTTGTCTTGGAAGAAGGCCTGTTGGTTCCAAAAATAGAAGACAGTTAGTTATCCCGAGAACGAGAGTAGCTGAGGTGGTGAGGAAGTTACACAACAGTCCATCGGGAGGTCATCTGGGAGTGAAGAAAACCCTTCAGCGAGTCCGTGCAAGGTTTTATTGAAGGAACAGCTCCGACGATGTGAAGGACTGGTGTAAGAAGTGTACGACTTGCAGTAACGTTTGCCCGCACCGTAATCGCACTGGTGTGTGTCACGCTTAACGGTTTTTACCTGCTGAAACAGTTGTGGCAATGTGTACCGAACATTTTAGGTAGCAAACAAGCTACATACGGGGATTCTACAGCTAGAGTTTCACCAGTTTTTATTGTTTCATTTGCAATAACAAATCTACCCATTTCTTCGGTACTTTTTACTGACAGTTTGTTGGAAGCACATGGAAATAGTTTGTTAATTTTACCTTCGATTTTTGGGAGAACTAAAATAAATTTTACATAATAATAAAATGGGCATTCAAAAATACTGCATGTTGCTACAATACCTTTTTCTACATTAATTTTTGTTATCTCGACTTTTTTCTCTCTACTTTCTTTCAACTGATCAATTTTGTCTTTTCTATCCATCAATTTTTCCGCCAAATCGAACGCCACTTTAGATTTCTTATCCTCCTTTAAAGCTTTATAACATATCCCCATTTTCCAATAAGCTTCTGCTTTAAATACATTCGGCAACCGTTCTTTCAGAGCCTGTTGAACATCATTTAGAGCCAAGGAATATTCATTCAACGCTATTAGAACTTTACAACGTCCCCATAGAGCAAGAGAAAGTGACAATCCTGAGTCAAAGGCGCTACACTGACCTGAAATTGTTTAACAATAATTATATATAAAAAATATAGTTTATAACGATAACACTCTTACCAGTTTTAGGAGCTCTTATAACACTTTGGCTGTAAAACCCCAACGCTTTATTGAAATCACCTTGTTCAAAAGCTGTTTCAGCTTCAAGTCTTTTTAATTGACATACTGTAGCATCCTTCTTTCTATAAACCTCTTTTACATTGGAAAGAACATTGAGGACAATTTCTCTCGTCTAAAAAAATATTTAGCGGTGACTTGCTTTTTAATCATGACTTCAGAAGTTGAGGAAATGGAAAATATTATAAAATTGGATTAAAAATTGAGTTTTATTAGGATTTAATTTAAAAGCTGACCCTGTATATGGATATTTAATTAAGCAAATTACCTCTTCAGCAGTATACACTGTATTTAATCTTTCACTGTCACTATTTAATGTGCCAAATTTTTTTTGTATCCAAGTTTGACCGACATTTTTTTTAACAACGTCTACGAAGTCCATGAAAAATCCGTTGGTGTTAGTTTGTAAAGTTTTTTCACTACATCTAGTTCTGTAATCGTTTTCGGTGTTTTCGGACATTTTGAAATGTTTATCATAATAAAACTAACACACGGATAGTGAAAATTTTATATAATGAGTATAGAGCGACAGTTGCAGTTTGGTTATTTTTAGTTAGTAAATGTTTAGTAGCTACTGGGAACTATTTTTAGTGAAGTTAACGGGTATATAAATAGTAGTGCGCTTAAAAAATCGAAGATTTAAATTTTTAAAGTAAATTTTTTTATCTTTTTTGGTTTCACGTGAAACCAAAATTATTTTCTAGGTGACAATATTGGTACACCGGGTGTCGCATAAAATAATATTATATAAGGTTTTTTCAATATAAATATCGTCGATTTTTTAACGGAATGGTACGAAAAGAAATAGGGAGGACAAATTTTGGGGCAAACAGTGAGTACACGCACTTTCCATGGTAAAACCTCCAAGGTAAAATATCTTCAGCTCTAAAAAATAATAGACAAGCGAATCCGCCAACTATGTTATTAAGAAGCATACCATCAGGTGGATTCCTGATGGATAAAAAGTAGCGAAAGGAACTGGGGAAATGGGAAACTCACCCAGCATCTTTCAGGCGAATATTCACGCAATAGGAAGGTGAGCACAATTTAATTTGGATAGGAAGTATCGTGGGCAGGATATTGCGATTTTCTCAGTCTAACAACCACAGTTCATATTAGATTTGTTCCAACTGGCATGTATGAACCGTTCTGGAATCGTATAGAGTACCGTACTAGAACTGCATAATGCGCAAACTCGAATTAGGGATGGTACTTGAACCAGAGACAACCCTCTTGAACTAACACATCAACATTTTTGACCATATATGCGCATGTCAGTTCCGCCAATTCTAGCGCCAAGCACAACTATTATCTATTATCACCCCTTCCAGTTAATACAGTTTTTGTACCGTCCCAAGAACGATAGATAATCAGTTGGATCTGGAAAGAAATACAGCACTTGCGCGAACGATTCTATAACCAGTTGGAACGAACCTCTATTGTATCACTTGGAAAACTGTTAGAGACTATCTAGCTAGCCAGGAAGGCAGTTGCCACCCTCTTTGTAGAGCCTGAGCCATTCTGCGGGACTGACTCTAATCCCTTCAGGGCGGAACTAAAAGTTAGACCTCTTTAGGAACTTTCCAGGACTGAGACAATCCAAAAATTCTCGGAAACCTCAACCGGAAGAGATTAAGGGTACCTTTAAGCCTTTGCAGAAACCAACTAAGAATCCTTAGTGGTTCTCTCACATGGTGTTGTAGTTTCAATCAAAATCTGTACAGCAATAGAGCTGAAATCATCGAATTAATGTCGCTTATTATGCAACTATCTTCACCTGGGGGCAAACAACAGATCCTGCACTTCATAGGAGTATTAGGGGTGTGCCAATAGTCCTAATTTGATCCAGTGATGGAGTTAACGCAGATAGAGAATAGTAGCAAAGAGGGGGACTGAAACACCCTTTTGGGGGGCCGGAACCCTTTTGCGGTATCAGCTCCAATGTAATATTGGAAGAAATGGGCAAAGCCGAAAAAAGAGAAGATCTGACTATTGGAAGGATCTAGTAGGGCTTAGACAATCAAAGATTCTTCTGGGTGACTACAACCTGTTGAGATCAAATGAATGCATAAGTCAAAGTAAAACTGCACTAAGAGTTTTAGACGGTTAGGGATCCTAACGGGACATTGTCGCCTGAATGGGCACCTGAGAAAGCTCAAAATAGTGGAGGAAGAAGAATGTAGATTCTGTGACATGGAAGAAGAAACCTCCATCCACATACTTGCGAATTGCATAGCAATTCAGAATCCTAGGGCACAACACCTAGGAGATTACTGGATAGAAGAGGGACATTAACCTAAGTTAAAGCCTGCAGATATCCTAAAGTTCCTCTGGGCAATAGGACTAAAGAAGCTACTAGTCTCGGAGACTTTCCTCAGGAACTAAGTAGAAGTAAGGGGCACAATAGATCTTTTAGGTCTCAGTGAATGTCACCTTAATATACATACAAAAACAAACGAAACAAGAATAAACTTTCGTCTAGAAACGATGTTTACTGGACGACTCTGAGACTAAACATGTGATCAGTTTCCAAGCAATCGGACGTTTTCGGTGAAGACGGTCTGTAGTGTTCTCTATTTGCGTTAACTCTACTTATTCAATTAATTTTTCCCAATAATGTATAGGTACTTTGTTGAAGTTTAATTGAAAAATAAGTGTGTTGTTTAGTTTTTTATGTAGACGTTTTTACGGGTGTACCTGAATTGTCACAATTACTTCACATTTGAATAATTATTAAGAGGATGTACTTTTTATTTGTTATCGAAAATTGTGATGGTGCCAAAGGACGATGCCCGTGTTTTCTCATTAGCATATAAACGTAATTACGTACGTCCTAGAGAGCCGACGCTCGCCAAACGGCTATCGTCTCTAAAGGGTTAAATATTTTTGATTTTTTTATTGTTAGTACTTTTTACGAGCCGGGGGGGCCTTCTAGACCTCCAACGTACTGTTATTTGAAGCTTATGCAGACTCTGTTCTCGCTGCAAGGCTTTTATGAATTTCCATATATTTGAATGGTCTGAAGACACTTGAGTCTCGAATGCTCTATCCCACCCTTCTATAGAATTGTTAGTTTTCGGAAGTCCCTCTAGTACAGTCTCATAACAATTCCACATATCGAGAGGAATTTGTGGTGGCGTCCAATCCAAATATCCTCGAAGTAGTTAGTCAACAATTGGCTGGGCATTCTCGGGAAACACATTCTCCTCACAAAGTATTTCAAACGCATCTATTACATTTGCTGTGGGTACAAATTCTAACGCTGACAATAACTTAAAGTTTATGCAAAGTTAACACTTTAGCTATGCCAAAACTTAAGATGACATATAGGTTTGGTGTTTAAAACGTATTTGACGGGAATTTTCCTTTCGGCGAATTGTTTGTCGAGGAATTTTCCTGTCGGGAAAGTTTCCAGTCGAGGTATTGTTGGTCGGGGAACTTTCAGTCGGTGAATCTTCCTAGACCCATTTTTTGTACTGAGTTTTTAAATGAAATGTCAACATTTTCTATACACACTTGGTTAGAATTACCTACAGGGGTCTCACAAATGACATTTCTGGATTATTTTCACTGATTCACTGTGTACATTCAACTTTTTGGAATCAAAATGGGAAAATTCACGATTTTATACTAAAAATTAACACTTAACTTTGGGAGTAAATAAAAAAAAAACATTCCATTACAGTTCGTTTATTACAAAAAAACATATACAAGTTAAACTTCTTGTAAACATAATAAAAAATATCAAAAAGAAATTATGTACATCCAAAACTCAAATAATTTATAAAACTCAAACTTTTTTTTAGACTTAATCCTAATAAATTTTTTTTCCAATACTATATAGTGTACAATATGTCTTTTTTTTTAAAAGCTGGCTATATCCTGTGCCAATTTTGATAAATTGTAAAAATTGTATCGTTACCGGCATTTTTATAACAATAAAGGCTTTTTTCGTCAAAACATCTCAATTAGAATGTTTTAGGGTCAAAATATAAACAAACCTCGCACCCTCCAGTTTTCAAGATCACAAACAAGATGCCAAAAAAATAGAATAGAAATGTACGGCGATAAAGTAGAACCCTCTGCGCTTCCAACTTTCCTCACTCTCCAAAAACTTCCATATTACATACAGTATGTTCACAAAAGTTGATTCAAACCGTTTCAACTCTTGCAAACATCATGTATTCATCTTAATTTTCACTTAGCCGTAGTCGTAACGATTGGACTAGTAGTCACCATCGATGGAGATGTGGCGGGAGTAACTTTTTTCGGCGAATGTTTGCATAATTTACAATCATCGATACCGGAAGACGAATCTGAATCCGAACTCGAACTAGACGAACCCGAAGAATCCGATTCGGAATCGGATCCTTCCGAACCGGATTCGTCGGAGTCTTCGCGCGGGATGAAATTTACAGGATCGTAGCAAATCGTGTTGATCGGTAGATTGTTCAATTCGGTAGGCGTGAATTCCTGAAAGAAAAAGGTGTGTTGAGTGTATTTTTTTAAAAATTAAGATCGATGTGAGTACCTCGTAAAATTCTCCAAATTGACCCGGTACTAACGCCACTGGATAATCGCCTGGATGGGGAGTTATCACTGTTGGTACCATTTTACCTTTCGGGTAATGTACGGTGAGATTTTGTAGATCCATGCACGTTTTTCTTTGTTCCTTTCTTTCCTAAAAAATTAAAAATAGTTATCGAAATATCAGTGCTTTATTCTTGACAAAAACAACATTTTACAAATAAAAAGACTTGCCGGTAATTACCGTTTTCCAGCACAACGACACAGACCGGACGCTGAAAAAAAATAATTAATTCATCATACCTTGTTAAATCGAACATTCCATTGGGCTGCCGAGTGGACGGCTTGTTCCGTAATGTCAGCCTTACATTTTTCCTGCGTAGCAGCCAAAGTTAACGCCTTCTGTTTGCTAATCATTTCCTTAGCTTGTCTATCACGTTGATGTTTACAATATTCTTCATATTTATCTTGGAAATCCGAATACATAATGTCCAATATGTCGGCCGCGTTGACAGCTGTCAATCCTAAATCGCACATATGTTCCGAAGCTAAACCTAAAACGAAACGAATGGATATTTTTGTACAAATTAGAAAGAAAAAATTTTACCTTGTTCTCTAATATAGTCTCTTTCTTGCATATCTAACATCCTCCTCATTATTCCGGGGTATTTTCTTTTGAAGGATTTAATACCTAAAAATTGAGCTACTTGTTCTTGTAACATAAACGGTCCGTTGCCGTTCCAATAATATTCGGATAAAAGATCCGCGGTTACTACGGTGGAATCGGATTCTTGGACTTCCAGACGAGGTGCTTTGCTCGGTCTCGACGGTGTTTTGCCGCTTTCAGTGGTACCGTTGCTGTGTACCGAACTTTGGGATTCTTCGACTATATCGGACGATGTAACTACCTGTTTGGCGGGTGTTTGCGCTCTACTATTAGTATCGGCGCTCATTCGAGTCTCTTCATCGACGATCATAATTTCTGATGGACGTGTGGTACTGCTTACTGAAGATATTTCGGGGTTGGATGGTTTTGATAATGGAGTACTTTGACAAGCGGTCATGGAAGTACCTAAAACAGGTTTAGTTATGTAAAAAGTATGTCTTAAATTGATAAAAACTGTCTAGACAAATGAATTGGACGTAGGGATACTATTGAGTGGCCAGCTAGATCACCAGACCTTACTGTCTGTGGAATTATCTCAAGAACAAAGTATACCCAACACAGCTAACAGCATTAAAAATCTCAAAGAGAGGATAACAACAGAAATGAGAGCAGTGGCGGAACTTCGAATTTTGTATGCCCCTCCGCAAAATAACATTTAAAAAAAATGTTTTCCTACGATCACTACTGAAAGTAGGCTTTTGCACACTCAAATCTAACCGCAAAGTTGATGTTTTCCGCGAGCTGTCATAATTTGACATTATTGGCGCTCTTAAGCAGAAAGTAACTTTGGCGCACGCCTAATTTTATTTATAGATAAAAGAGAGCTAGTAGATATTTTAATATAAACTGTAGAATAAATAAATATTTTAGTTGATTTTCTAATATGTTAAAGCATCCAACAGTATTTTCCGTAATAATATAATGAGAAATAGGGAAATCTAAAAGATATCTGACATTAAAGTAATAAATATCTGACATTAATGTGATAAGTGTTGCCTACGTATAGTAAATTTTATACCCATTTAGAATAAGACCATCCTTATTTATTATTAATAAATCGGTTGAAACAAAAAATCACCAACAAAAATGAACGTCGTAACTAATTTATTAGATGTCACGTTTTTGAAGTTACGTCAAATTTTGATTTCATGTTAATGTCATAACGCAAAATAAGATATAAAAATGCGATATTCTGATGAATCCAAAAAACTTATGCTTAATGTAGTAAACTATTTTCAAAACGATTTAGGATCTCGATTTAAGGCAATTCAAAAAGCGTCCGAAGCACTAAAAGTTCCAGAAAGCACATTATATAATCTTGAAAAACCAAACAGAGCTACAGATTTCGAATTGAGAAGAAATATGTCTGCAAGCGTTTCCCGGAGCAAAACCCGAATTACAAAAAATACCCTGCATTGTTTGAGGGAAGTAATTTATAAAATGTATGCGCGAAAGGATAAAATCACAGTACAAACTATTTTACGGCAATTTATCGAAGAGTCTCCAGAAACTAAGATTTCCAAAGGTTCGTTATATTTGGGAATTTAAAAAATGGGTTTTCATTTCAAAAAACAGGATGGAAGAAAACATTTATTGGAAATGCCTGCAGTCAGATTAAAAAGAATATTATTTTTGAACAAATACCATGCTGCTAAAAGCGAAAAGCTCTTTACACCTGTTTTTCTGGATGAGTCATGGGTTTTTAGTAAAAGCGGGGACAGAAGAATGTGGCAAGATGGTACTATACACAGTGATTTAAAAATAACTGGAAGTGGGACACGATATGTAATTGTTCATGCCGGTAATAAAAAAGGTTTAGTGGCAAATGCATCGCTTATTTTTAAATGCAATAAAAAAACAGGCGATTACCATGATAACATGAACACCGAAAATTTTGAAAATTGGTTTAAACAGCAACTAATTGTAAACTTGGAAGAACCATCGTTAATTATAATGGATAACGCAACGTATCACAGTCGCCTGGATGAAGAAATCCCAAGAAAAAGTTGGTGTAAAACACGCATGTTAGAATGGCTCAAAAAAAAGAATATTCCTTTTACAGATCACATTTTAAAGGATGCTGTTTGGAATATAATTGAAAAGCAAGTTTTGCCAGAAAAAATTATCATTTAGACAAATACGCTGCCGAGCATGGTCATTGTGTTCTCAGGCTACCACCCTATCATTGCCATTTTAATGCCATCGAAATGGTATGGTCAGAAACTAAAAGGCATTATGACCAAGCTATTACGAAAACTGCAAGGTCACCTACTGAAGTCTTAAAAGTATGGAATGACGTTGTAAAAAATGTACCGGAGCAACACTGGCAGAATTACATAAATCATACAGAGAAAATTATTTCTGAAGCATGGGAAGTAGAAAACAAACTGGACCTACTAAACATCGAACCTATGGTGATCTCTGTATCCAATGAATCCGATGATGAACTATCACTTTCCGAAAGTTATTCTGATTTAGAAACTAATTAAACTTTGCCTTGAATATCACGTTGTCATTTTTTTTAAATCTAGAATTTGTACTTAATCGAACTCTGAATTGCCATATTTTTTTGAAAAAAACTATGTATCTAGTTAATAAAACAATGTTTTTAAAATTAGTGCGCTTCTTTTATATTCTTTTATTATGTCAACATCTTTAGAATTTTATGAATTTCATAAAATTAATTTGTATTATTACAAACCGCCACTGATAATATGAAATTTCAAGTCACTACGCCAATGCAATAAGAAATATGTCAAGCATTTGACATGACAAAGGTCATAACCTAATTTTTTTCATGCGGGTTCAGATGGTTCAAGAAGCCGCATACGTTAAGTTGCTAAAACGGCTGGTACCTCTAAATAGGTATTAATTTTACTATACATAGGTACACGAAACTGCTAAGAACAAACAATGGCAATAGGTAGGCAACACAACATACTTGCAATCACCAGAAAGATTTGACATTTTCTAACCTTTCAGAGACATCTACCTCAGGCATAAACATAAAAAATTGCCAAAATTGTATCTTTAATTTTAATTTAGTTAATAAGTAAAAGGTATGTTTGTTTATTATCGTTCTGTATTCCGTTCAAATAAAATTTAAAAAAGTTGTAATTTATTTAATGAACTATAATATTCATACAACCATAAAATCATAAATCTTTAAATCATAAAGTCTATTGTCATAAGTAGGCAACACAACATACACAATTAATCTTTTGTCTTCGAATAGTAGGCTTAATATGTCAAATAAACTTCCAATATTGTGATGAAAGTAACACGTTTTTAATAAAAAATTAATTTTATTTTGGTGTGATCGTAGAAAAAATCTTGTGTGTATTTCGAGCAGAAAGTCCTTTGGTAGTCTCGACAGATTGCCGCGCTCCGCTGACGCGTCGCGCGGCAACTTTCTGTCTCGACTGCCAAAGTACTACTTTCTGCTCTTGATACACAAATAGCTATTTTGTAGAAATATCAATGGTGACTCGCCTGAAAATTTTGATATTTGTTCAGCGATATCTTTGTTCTCATCTGTTTGATTTTAAGGTAAGCTATCAACAAATATAAATTAAACATAAAATTCCGAGGGTTGTGAAGTTTACCGTAACCAATACTGCACCACCCTAACCTTTCCAAAATCCAGCTACTCGTTTTTTAAAGGGCAGTGTATAATTAGCAAGATATTTCGCGGTAATTAAAAAACCTACAAATTAGAAAAAACTACTTGCCAAAATCGTTTTTGGACGTATTCTACTATTCCACCGAAAAAGCATAAATTGTTTAAAACACGGTACGTTTACATATACTTGACAACATATCAAACACACAACTAATTCAATTTACATTATCTCAATTTACAATACACCTATATATTTACTTCACGACTGATAAACTAAAACAAAGTCTCACAACCTTCGAATCGTTATTTATTATTATTATTATTATATCTTAAAAAGAAAATATTTATTTACCTCAAATCTACATTTTTTTATCTAAATTACTACTGAATACATAATTTACGATCATTTTGTACCATCTCTGTATATTAACTGGAATGCTGAGCAATGAAATTTCGTGGAAATCGTTTAGATCGTATTTATTTTTAATTCATCTTCTCGGAAAATGTCTATATTAAAACATTATTTGGTTTTAGATGTGAGTGAGTGAGAAAAATTCACGATTTCTATAGTCATTATATTATTGAGAAGCTGGAACTGGGTAATAAAATGTGAATAAAAAAAGACCGTATTGTAATAATAATTTTAAAGATTTTCACAGTACAAAAAAAAACAGAATTTAGGTTAATTTCTAAAAAATATGAAATTCGTAAAGTGAAAAAGTCGGCTAGAGCGACGAAGATATGTTTTATTCATGTTATTTTTTGATAGAAGGAATATCTATAAAATATTATCCGTCTAGAAAGTATCCGGAAAACGCAAAGCACAATTATAATTTTTCGGTATATATTTTTATTACTTAAATTAACACAATTATAACAGATAATTCATCTCATTTACTTATACAACCTCAATTTAACTCTAAGCGCTCAATTAAACGTTCAGGCAAACCCGAAACTAGGTCAACGCTATAATGTTCGGTGATGGTGGTCCTGGGCCTGCTCGTTCCACTTCAATCTTCATTAGTCCCCATATGTTTTCAATGGAACTAAGATCTGGTGAAGCTGCTGGCCATGGAATTGTCAAGTTTTGTTCTTGTATCCAAGCTGCAGTATATGCAGAAGTATGGTATCTGGAATTATCCTGCTGTAACCGGTAGCCCTCTGGATATAAAGCATGAGCCGTTTCAAGAAGGAAAACATTGACAAAAATATATTCTTCGTTGTCTTTGTAAAGGAGTCATTGCAGGGACTTTTTTTGATTGCCTTGAAATGTAGCCTTGTCTTTTCAGTGACTTGCGGACAGTTTCTGGACACACGTTTATTCTTCTTTGATTTTTAAATCTGTTAGCAATTTTCGAAAGACGGCGCGGATTTTGTCTTCCTAAAGGTACTAAAGCGTTTAAATTGTTTCCGCTGATCTTACGCAGTCTTCGCGAAACTGGTCCATGCCTCATATCTCTCCAATTTTGTATCCTCTTTATTGTCTATCTCATATAATGCACTTTTTCCGCGTTCGGTCAATACCACTAATTCTTTAACGTTTTCAACATCTTTTCTATACAAATATTCCACCAAATTTCCTTTTTTCTAGTTGTGACATTATTACACAAAACGTTAACTCCTTACAATCAACAATATGTGACAGATGGTACTGTCATGTAATTTTGGCCATAGCACAATCTACTTGATGCATACTTTCGTCGTAGGATATTACAAAAAAGAAATTTGTTAAAATTAGGAGAAATATTAAATTCCGGATACTTTCTAGACAGACTATTATTGTGTCTCATTGTTGTGTCACAACTTAACAATAATAAACAATCAGTAATATCATTATTTTAATTTTATTTTAAAGAGAATTTAACTTGGTTTGTTTATAATTTTTTTTATCGATATTATTCAAATTGTTGTGGTTTTTTTATATTAATTTTGAATTTTAATAAAATGCTGCGAAAGAAATCTGACCTCAATAAAGCATATACAATAGGGCGTTTCATTTTTAGGCGATATTTTTTTTCGGTTCTACCTGAAAATCTGATAATTTGTAGAAAAAAAATATTCCCGTTGGAAAAAAATTTTTAAGCCAATTAGAGGCTTTGCTCATTCAAAAATTCGATTTCCCATATAAATAAGACAGGAAAATTTTTTTTTTGGATTCAACTCGATTTTTCGGTATTAATAGTATTGTTTACAGAGTAGGAAAAGCCTAACATTCCGGATCGACTGTGAAGCAACACAGAGTCCAGGATTGTGGCTTTTCCTACGAGGTAAACATACTATGTATCCGCAAATCGTTTAAAATTCGACAGATAGTAATTAATTTTGAAAAAATCGCGAATAATTTTATTCACAAATAAATGGTGCTTTGAAATTCGTAATAAAATTACTTGGGTTACTATGGAAACGTATCAAGGTTGAATTGTCAAACTTGACGGATATAAATTAAATCCGGAAATTTTTTCGAGCTCATGAATATTTTGAAAATTTTCTAAAAATATTCATGAACGAGAAAAAATTTCCGGATTTAATTTGACCTCGTGTGGTATTCGGTAAGAAAATTCTACACCAAATTGTGTGTGAAATAATTAAAATTTATTTTTTGATTTCCAACAACTTCACAAACTTTCTACTGATTTTAGTAGCTCAAAAGTGCCATTTTAGGACCTAAAATATTATATTTTCTCATTCTATAGTTACTTGGGCTTACTACAAGTGGTAGAAAATCATCCAATCATCATCATCATCAATAGTTTTTCGGAACGCTGCATGAACAGATTTACAGCGCTTCACAGTTTTGGCAGCAATTTAGACATTTAAATTGTTGATTTCTACTCGTTGTAGTTGCACGAAAATACCATTTCAAGACACAACACAGTATATTCTTTAATTTTACATAAGTTTTGAAAAACTACAAGTGATAGAAAATTGCTTTTTTGCAAATAAAAACCACACTGTAACTAAAATATTCTGTCATTATAAACGTCAAAAAAATTTCCAGTATAATTCGCTGTTGGGTACCCACGAGGAAAAAAATTTCACTAAAATTAATCCGTTGCAATGGTGATCTGTCAAAAAAACACGTTTTGATTGTTTAAAAATTACAGGTGTGGAATTTTCAACAAAATAACCCTACCCATATTGTCAAAAATGTTTCTCATAGTTCTAATAATGTTACTACAATGTTCAATAATTGTAGTAACTGTCAAATAACTGTATGACAAATTTATTTTAAAATGTATTGATGTTTTCAAAATATAAAGTAATTCCTTATAAACAATGCGTTTTCAATCATTTGTGTAGAACACTAACAACTGTAAGGAAATTTCTTTACAGTAAGGATGTGAATAGGAAATCTTAACTTTTTCTTTAAGAAATTTTGTCTGGAATGTCAAAATTTTTTTTAGAAAAATTTACTATAAAGCTTTTGTAAAAAATTTAATTTTCTACAAAAAAGTTCCTTTGAGCACTCTCCAATCAACAGTTTTTGAGTTGTAGAGCTGGAAAGGTGAATAATTGATACCAAATTTTTTGATCTTCCATTAATTATTTACAATAAACGCTACAAAGTTATTAAATTGTTATTTATAGACTATATTTTGTATTAAGTAAATAAATATAAACTTCTATGTATAAATCATGTTACTAAAATTTTCTAAAATTATTAACCTTTCCAGCTCTATTGGAGAGTGTTTTCTCAAAGGAACGTTTTTGTAGCAAATTTAATTCCCTACAAAAGCTGTACACTGATTTTTTCTAAAAAAAATTTTAATACCGAGAAATCGAGTTAAAACCGAAAAAAAAATTTCCCGTGTTATTTATATGGTAAATCGAATTTTTGAATGAGCGAAGCCTCTAGGCGACTTTTTTCAGCGGGAATATATTTTTTTCTATAAATTAACATATTTTCAGGTAGGTCCGAAAAAAAAACCCTAATATACAACTCAACCACAGCAGCGCATATGACGTTTCTATAATTGAAAATTATTTTTTGACAAGACTAACAGTAATTCTATGACAATTGGAATAGTAAATAAAACGTGTCATTCGGAGTTAAGCGTACTTACCTACATCAAATAAAATAAAAGTATTATTATCGATACCAATCAATGTTAGTGCAAGCGCTAATCTTTTTCTTTTCAGTAATAAATAATTATTTACACAAGGTTGTTATTAAACAAAGAATAGAATTGTTATTATCGATGCCGGTAAGCCACAGTGACGCGTAGCCGGGTTTTAGTTAGTATTTTATAAAATTGTACATACCCAGTTGAGAAAAATCTTTTGGCGTAGTCGGTGGCGCCAAAATCGAAAAAGGAATCGGCCTTTCGACATCTATTAACGACTTTTTGATTTCCACATCCGTTTTCACGGGAATTTTTTCTTTTGTCTCCTTTTTAGTAGCAGCTTCTTTTTCTTCTACCGTCGTATTTTTAACGAGTTCTAAACTGGGTTTTGAAAATGTTAATTGTTCGTTTAAACCAACAAAAGAAGGTTCTGTCGAATGTTCTTCTTTACGATTAGTTTTAGGATTTTCAAGTTCTTTTTCCGACAATTGCGAATCTTCAGAATCGATTTCGATGATAATAGTTTCGATATTATTTTCAATGTTTTGTTTTTTCCCCGGGTTATCGTCTTCTATAACAATAACTTCCCTTTTATCGGGATTGTTTTTCTCAACTTCAAAATTTTTCTCCGTATTATATACAGAAGTACCTTCTTTTTCGGTAATTTCCTTATAGATTTCTTGTTCTTTGATCTCTGACGATGAATCCTAAAAAGAAAAGAAGAAAATTAGTTAATTAAGAGCACAAACACAAATATAGTTTAAGGGACCCTTATTTTTTTCATTTCTAATGTAAGTTTGATGTAAACAACATCGACTGCGAGCCCCCGGAAGTACATTTGTGTAGAACTCTTAATTCGTTGATCTAAAACTCTGTATTTTATTTTTATACATTACGTTATAATGTACTCCGTAGATTTTTTCATTCTTGTAAATGGCGACCAATTTTTTTATAAAATCAATTTTACCCACAAGCACTGTTTAGATTTAAAATTATTTAAAATGTACTCCTCCCTTCAATACCATTGTTATTTCTTTTGCCGATAAACAACGCTCATCATTTATTTACGAAATACCCAACTAAATAAACAATAACACGTTTACGTTAAACATCGTATTATTTTAACGCTTCACGTATCAGTAGCCACTCTTAAATGCATGCTCATTACGGCAAATATCCCATATTGATTTCCAACATATATAAATCATAATAGTAAATTTGATTCAGATAAAAGGAAAATATACTTTTTTCAAATAAAAATTGAATTTGAATTTTAAACCTACTCAAAAACAAACATCAAATTCGTCAATAATTTCCTATTACGATGAAGCACTTTTATGACTTAACACGAGTCTCGTTATCGTCGACTTTTCTTATCTACGTGAAACTTTTTTATTTCTTCAATAATCGTATCAATAACCTCGCGATTTTAAAGTTAGTTTCTTATTGTGTATCTCGGAACATGAACAACAAATCGCAAATAGGTACCTTAATAGATGTTTATGTTATGCAATAAAATTTCATGACATAGACTCACTTGAAAGATTTTTTTTGGAGTGTACTTAAACTTAAACGCAACAACATCGACGTTAATATAAAACCAAAATTGTAGTTCGAGACTAGGCAGGTGACCTGTCTGCTATTTTTAGTATATCGCACAGTTTGTTATATTTAATTCATATGTCGACTGTGGAATAGAACGTTTTCGAGCAATTGATAAAAGTTTATTTATACCGGGTGGTATCTAAGAGTTCATTTGTAAAGAATCGAATTTTTTATTATACAGGGTGAATCATGAGAAACTGTACATACTCCTACCTCGAATTGAGGCTCCTATGGGACCATTAAAATGTATCTGCTTCCATAGTTTACTGATATATTGGGCGAAATATGAATTTCGAGTAAAATTTGTCTCATATTTTGGTAACATGTTACAGCTGATTTAGGACAAGAAATAGGTAAATATGTTTAACAAGAATCATAGTAGAAAACGGATGGTGCCATCATATAAAAGACATTCCGTAAGAATCATAGTAGAAAACGGATGGTGCCATCATATAAAAGACATTCCGTAAGAATCATAGTAGAAAACGGATGGTGCCATCATATAAAAGACATTCCGTAAGAATCATAGTAGAAAACGGATGGTGCCATCATATAAAAGACATTCCGTAAGAATCATAGTAGAAAACGGATGGTGCCATCATATAAAAGACATTCCGTAAGAATCATAGTAGAAAACGGATGGTGCCATCATATAAAAGACATTCCGTAAGAATCATAGTAGAAAACGGATGGTGCCATCATATAAAAGACATTCCGTAAGAATCATAGTAGAAAACGGATGGTGCCATCATATAAAAGACATTCCGTAAGAATCATAGTAGAAAACGGATGGTGCCATCATATAAAAGACATTCCGTAAGAATCATAGTAGAAAACGGATGGTGCCATCATATAAAAGACATTCCGTAAGAATCATAGTAGAAAACGGATGGTGCCATCATATAAAAGACATTCCGTAAGAATCATAGTAGAAAACGGATGGTGCCATCATATAAAAGACATTCCGTAAGAATCATAGTAGAAAACGGATGGTGCCATCATATAAAAGACATTCCGTAAGAATCATAGTAGAAAACGGATGGTGCCATCATATAAAAGACATTCCGTAAGAATCATAGTAGAAAACGGATGGTGCCATCATATAAAAGACATTCCGTAAGAATCATAGTAGAAAACGGATGGTGCCATCATATAAAAGACATTCCGTAAGAATCATAGTAGAAAACGGATGGTGCCATCATATAAAAGACATTCCGTAAGAATCATAGTAGAAAACGGATGGTGCCATCATATAAAAGACATTCCGTAAGAATCATAGTAGAAAACGGATGGTGCCATCATATAAAAGACATTCCGTAAGAATCATAGTAGAAAACGGATGGTGCCATCATATAAAAGACATTCCGTAAGAATCATAGTAGAAAACGGATGGTGCCATCATATAAAAGACATTCCGTAAGAATCATAGTAGAAAACGGATGGTGCCATCATATAAAAGACATTCCGTAAGAATCATAGTAGAAAACGGATGGTGCCATCATATAAAAGACATTCCGTAAGAATCATAGTAGAAAACGGATGGTGCCATCATATAAAAGACATTCCGTAGTATAATTTTGATATATTTTGGACACCAAATTTTTCAGTAATTTGTTATAAACATTTTTCCATGTAACGTTAAAAGTACTGAATCAATCTCCATGGTATGTATAGAAAAAACGTAGGTAATTAAAAATACGAACAAATTGAGGAGTCGAGCGACTTGATCGGAGCCGAGGAAATTCGGAAAAACAGGAAAATCAGTAATTTTTTTCAAAAATTCATTATTTTTCAAAAAGTTCTTCATATGCACTTTATATGTGCGAAGAGCTTTTATCGCAATTTTAAATTTTGATGCGATAATTTTCAACGTGTCTTGAATAGGCTTCCCATATGGTCGGGATTCGTCGGGATAATCCCGACATTTTCATGCAGCTAATAGCGATGCGGGGGTGCTCGAGCCCGAGGGAGCGCAAGCAGGGACGTGTGGGCACGCGTATAATGTTATTTTATATTCGCTGAATCTCATTCAAGCAAGAATAATAATGGACGAAAAACTGAAATAAGTAAGTTGTGCCAACAAGGTATGCCTGCTTTAGACCGTTTACTGCACTGCTGTCAAACAATGTTTTTTGGTGAAAGGAGAAGACGAATGTCGAAAGGAAATCTGGAAATGTATATCTAAAGGTATAACCAATTTCTAAATCAGTGAAGAGATAGACGAGTGTAAACAGGAAGGAATTTCAGAAGCCTATTTGTATTTCATAACCAACGTAATGACCGAGTTCCAGATAGCACTGTACAGTCATAGAAATTGATGATGCGATGAGAACTGTATTGGGCCACCTCAGAAACCGTTTGAATGACAAATTCTTCGGAAGCAAAAATAAAACATTATTGAAGAATGTATCCGATCATGAGAAAAATCTTTTTTGTGTCGAAGCAGAACAGTTTTTAAAACGATCCAACCAATATTTGCAAGATCGCTATGATTTTTCGGATAATTCTTTATACAAGAAGCTCACTCTCTTGTCTTTGAAAAATGATGATATCCTTAAATGGGAAGAAATTTGAGAATTGTCTGAGTTGCTAAATATTTCCAATGATGAGTTATACTCTGATTACTGCTGCCTTAGGGCGAGTTTTACCAACAGTCGGCTAAACCTGGTTTATTTAACCATAGGGTTAGAACCTCAGTTCCTGAAGTGTTGTTTGCTTTTGCATATTATTTTATTGACTGAAAATGAATAAGAATAAAAAAAGGTCAGAAAACTTTACGACCAAAGAAGAAAGTAAATTTACAAGTTCATTAAAATCTTCGTCATCACTAAAATTTGGAAATCAGGATATTCCATTATTATAATTTGGTAAAAATTAAAAATCTACAGAATCCACTGACACAAAGTTTTTAGGTTAGAAAACTAGGATTATTATTTTAACCACTCACTTTTGGGAGGTTAACAAACCTGTTGGCAAAACTCTGGTTACCCACTGATCCAGTCTGGTACAACACCCATTTTGCTTAAACCATTAGTTATGTTTTAAACCTTGTTGGTACAACTCGCCCTTAGAGAGGCATTTTTACACCTGCCTAAAGACAAAGATATTTCCAACGACAAGATCTGGGCACATTTTTTTAAAAGTTGTGATAAAAATGTTAGACAAATGATTTCATTTGTTCTGTCCATTCCTGTAAGCAATGCTGACTGTGGGAGAGCCTTAAGCCATCTCAATAGCTTGCATTCGAAAGAACGAAACCGCATGGCACTCGACCTAATTAAAGCCGAGGTAGTTGTCCGATTAAATTTTGATCATAATTGCTTAAATTTTAAGTCATTTTCAGGCACACCACAAGGAACGAAATTAGTAGAGTTCATTAAAATCTTCGTCATCACTAAAATTTGGAAATCAGGATATTCCATTATTATAATTTGGTAAAAATAAAAAATTTACAGAATCCACTGACACAAATTATTTTATTTTAACCACTCACTTTTGGGCGGTTAACAAACCTGTTGGCAAAACTCTGGTTACCCACTGATCCAGTCTGGTACAACACCCATTTTGCTTAAACCATTAATTATGTTTTAAACCTTGTTGGTACAACTCGCCCTTAGAGAGGCATTTTTACACCTGCCTAAAGACAAAGATATTTCCAACGACAAGATCTGGGCACATTTTTTTAAAAGTTGTGATAAAAATGTTAAACAAATGATTTCATTTGTTCTGTCCATTCCTGTAAGCAATGCTGACTGTGGGAGAGCCTTAAGCCATCTCAATAGCTTGCATTCGAAAGAACTAAACCGCATGGCACTCGACCTAATTAAAGCCGAAGTAGTTATCCGATTAAATTTTGATCATAATTGCTTAAATTTTAAGTCATTTTCAGGCACACCACAAGGAACGAAATTAGTGGAGTCGGTGAAATCAAACTCTAAGTGTATGTGGCAACATAAAAATAAGTAACTTCAGTTCTAAAGTAAAAAAATTAAATGTTAATTAGTTTTTTATTTATCCCGATAAAAACACCAAAATCCCGACATTTCGAAAACTTATCCAGAGATTTCAATTTTCTGATCTGGTAACCCTAGTCTGGATGCGTTATCGACAGTCCTATATCAAATTTTAAAACGGTTTTGAAAAGTATAAACGAATATATTCGATTTGTAATAAAATAATGCTAAGTCGGCCAAAAATGCCCCAGACCAGAACACCACCTAAAATAACGGAGCGCCGGAAAGTAGCGGACTAGAAGGGAAGCGGGGATCCAGGAAAGGCATACTCCGTTCCGTTATTACATTGAAAACGGGAGAATTCCGGAATATCTGGCAACCCTATTTTCAAGAGACACATGATGTTTTGAATAATACTAAAACATCGTCCTCTATATTATTTCTTTACTAATTCATCGGTATTGTCATTTTATCGACTTATCAGACTTTTCTTATACCTTTACTCAAAATAAAAAGCTACAGTAAATTCTTTTATTTTGGAGATAATGACTGTTTGAAAAAATTGCGTATGGGTTAGTATTGACGAAAATCGAGAGGAAATTATTAAAGCTACTACAAAATAGCGAGTTCGCACAAAAACTATGTTTTATTAACGGATAATCTTTGATCTAGTTAAAATTTTATTTTCGACTATATAAAGTACGATAACATTGTGACCTTCACCGTCAATGAGCGAGCACCTACACTTGGATCTTGGATAAATTAAAATAGTCATCAACATCGAAAGATACTTGCGCCTAGCCGCGCCATTCAACTTTTCAATCCGCAATTCCGCATGCGCATTTTATGATCAGTTTATATAAAAAAAGTATGAGTGTAAAAATATGGTTATGATCATAATAAAAATACGAGGGTTGTCTTTTAAGTGTTGCATACAACATAGTTTGCGCTTCTTTAAAAGCAGTACCTAAACTGAATTTTCAAAGTTGATCAGTCGGTCGAAGAATGGAACTGAACGAAGAAATTTTTTTACAATTTTCGAAGACGGTTGTCTCAACAAGAATGCCTTGCCGAGATGGTTTCTGTCTTAAACGTGGACGAATTAATCTTAGCGACGATCCAACAACAGCTCCACCAACAACGGCACTCACCCAGAAAAACGTGGATGCTGAACGTAAGCTGATCCAAGAACATCGACATGTCAAAGACCACAATTCAAAAAATTTTACATGAAGAATTATCTTTAAAAAAATTTGTTTCTCGTTGGATGTTGCATCTGTTGACGGAAGAACAGAAAGCAATTAGAGTCAATTGGTGTAAAAAAACTCTAAACAGGTTTAACCCATCTTTTACCAAGGATCAGAAAAATGAATGTAATATCATAAAATCAATTTTATTCGTCAAAGTAAGGCGCAATTAAGATAAATTCACAACAACAAAAATTTTCATGATCAAAACTATATGAAAAAGCAGTGGTTAAATCCGTTAATAATGGTAATGCAAAAAATAATTGGCATGCAAATGAACTTTCCACTTTTGGCACGTATATATTGTATTATTATAGCGTTCCTAGCGAGAATACAAAAATACAAAATTTCGTGGGACTGCACTATCCTTTCATTACAGAATACCAAAACTACATATTTAGCCAGTGGTGCGCTAATCCACTTGTGTTTAGGGTAACAATACAAAAAAAAATTGAAAAGATAAGAATAATTTAAAATGTACTGTTACAATTTCAGTCTTTGTTATCACTAGTTTCATAGTTTAGAATATACACGAAAGGTAAATAGTTCAAATCATACATAGGGATAACTCCAATTTTACTATTTTTCAAATATTTCTTGTAGTCGTATTTTATTCGATACATAAGTGGCGTATTATTTTATAAGTTGTATACAACTTCGGAAATCAACATAATTCATAAATATAAGTATTTTGTTAGGTCATGTAAAGAAAAACTAAACTGGTGCGTAAAAGATGGGTTAACGCAGAAGACTCAAAAAATATATATACAGTATTGTCAATGATGATGAATCCTGAATTTATTCTTATGGACCCGAAAATAAACGTCAATCGGCTGTTTGGGTGCTCCAAGATTAACCAAAACCGACGAAAGTTGTCCGTTCTCGAAGTGTTTCAAAAAAATTTGGTGGCGACATTTGTCTCAAAAGCATTCCAGACCCCAGAAGAGGCAGTCAACGCCTTCAAAAACTCTATTTTGATTGTACCAACGAGCGAGTGGAATAACTGCTTCCAGAATTGCATTTCTCTTCGTTGGGGAATACTTTGAAAAACAAGTGTTTAAAAGTTATCTACTGTTTTTTTTTCTAGTTCTATATGCAAAATATAAAAGACAACCCTCATATAAGTAAACATAATAAAAAATTGTTGAAATCAATTGATATTAATGAAAACATTGCAATAAATCTTTTGTATCCACCAAATAAACAAAGTGTTGGAAAGTTAAACGGTGCGGTTAAACGCAAGTATCGAAAGATTATTTTTACAAAAAAAAACTATTACATCGAAAACATATATTAATTTTTCATAGTCGATATATATATATATAATTTTTGATAAAGTATAAAAATAGCAATTTCGACGTTTAACATATTTTAAATAAATTACAAATCTGTGACAATTTATAAAATTGTTAAATTTCTCTCAAATTAAAAACTAAAATGAAAACAGTACAATAATAATACGACTAAATGCACAATCTGTCTTACAGATTATATAATGACTCTACATTAATTTTTAATGTTTTTTAATGTCTTTAAATACATCAGTTATTGGGCTACTCGAACAAAACCAAAATTTCTCCGTATATCAAAATTATAATGACTGAAGGAAATTCGTTATTATCCGAGAGCTTCAAATACTGTTACTTTTCATATAGCACTTTCCCGTTGAAAAAATTATCATCTATTCAACAAATTACGCTGGTTCCAAATTATTACGACGATATATAAACAAATAAAATATTAAAAATTTTAAAGAGTTTGAAAATAATAATTTTATTCGATATTCCAAAATAAATGGACATAAAACGGAATTTATACTTCGTACGAATAAAATGGAACCGCATCGAACTCGCGCGTTTTTTTTCTCTACTAATCAGACTTATGGGTAAAGCTTTGTTTTATATGTACAAGAAGGTACATAAAATTTACGCGCCTGCGTGGGGATTTATTCAGAATCCGATGACTGGAAAAAGAAGAAAAAGCAACATTTAGTTGCGGTTCATACATAGACTTTCAATTCAAATGTAATTCCTCAATTCACTACTATTAATTATAAGCAATATTTATCGAGAAAAATTACAAAATGCGTTCGACATTTAAGAAAAAAACACGATCGCAGCGATATCTTTAGATACCACAAATTATTACGAAAAAATCATTAAATCTTCCACATATCACGCTGTCTTATCATATTGTATAAAATAAACATTTCTTGCTATATGATCCTGTTAAATGTCATTGTCTCGAAATATCAAACATTTTTTGCACCACTCGTACAAAACTTTATTTATCAAGGTAGTACTTGTAATGCCGATACAACAAGTGCAATATCAGTGCTTTGATTAATACACACGACTCATCTTTTTATGGATGTGCCGGGACTTCTCGTAGGTGGGTCTTCATTTCTTTAGATTTCTTACTGTGACTTTAGACCATTAGCTGGGCTAATAGTCACCTGCTCGAGAATCTGTTGCTTCGTCGTCGTTTTGTTGGTTGCAGCTTGGGCGTAGCTGACTCCTGGCTTCGTTGTTTTTGGGACTGTATTCCTTGTGTTCAAGATGTTTGGGTCCTGTGGGCATCCTCTGTAGTTCGCTGGATGTTCTCCCTGATAGTGACTGGCTTGTTCTTCGGCCTTGGGCATTCGTTTGATCTGTGTGGTCCTCCGCACTTCACTCATTTAATGCTTATGCTGCATGCCGTCTGTCTGTGGTGGAATCCTTGGCAGTTGTAACACTGCGTCGGCCCATTTCCTCTTCTTTGCTCTTTCCATCTTATCCTCTCGTTCTGTATGTGTTGAATTTTCCTTATTTTGTCCTTCTCTTCTACTTCTATCTCTACCATGTAGATGGGTAGTGGTTTCCTCTCGCCAAATCTGGAGTGGAGTTGGCTGATTTTCCCTAACTTTATTCCTTCTTTCTCGATTTCCTCCTTTATTTCTTCGGTATCTTCGCAGTTTGTCAATCCTCGCTTTTCATTCTTCACGTGGCATATACGTATACCACTCCACTTCTTTTCCGTCTTCTCTCAGGTACCTGGTTAGGTTCCTGTAATCCTCTGGTCCTACGCAGGGTATCTTTACTCCCAGCCTTTCTCGGATTGTGATGTATAGTAAATTTTATACCCATTTAGAATAAGACCATCCTTATTTATTATGAATAAATCGGTTGAAACAAAAAATTACCAACAAAAATGAACGTCGTAACTAATTTATTAGATGTCACGTTTTTGAAGTTACGTCAAATTTTGATTTCATGTTAATGTCATAACGCAAAATAAGATATAAAAATGCGATATTCTGATGAATCCAAAAAACTTATGCTTAATGTAGTAAACTATTTTAAAAACGATTTAGGATCTCGATTTAAGGCAATTCAAAAAGCGTCCGAAGCACTAAAATTTCCAGAAAGCACATTATATAATCTTGAAAAACCAAACAGAGCTACAGATTTCGAATTTAGAAGAAATATGTCTGCAAGCGTTTCCCGGAGCAAAACTCGAATTACAAAAAATACCCTGCATTGTTTGAGGGAAGTAATTTATAAAATGTATGCGCGAAAGGATAAAATCACAGTAGAAACTATTTTACGGCAATTTATCGAAGAGTCTCCAGAAACTAAGATTTCCAAAGGTTCGTTATATTTGGGAATTAAAAAAATGGGTTTTCATTTCAAAAAACAGGATGGAAGAAAACATTTATTGGAAATGCCTGCAGTCAGATTAAAAAGAATATTATTTTTGAACAAATATCATGCTGCTAAAAGCGAAAAGCTCTTTACACCTGTTTTTCTGGATGAGACATGGGTTTTTAGTAAAAGCGGGGACAGAAGAATGTAGCAAGATGGTACTAAACACAGTGATTTAAAAATAACTGGAAGTGGGACACGATATGTAATTGTTCATGCCGGTAATAAAAAAGGTTTTGTGGCAAATGCATCGCTTATTTTTAAATGCAATAAAAAAACAGGCGATTACCATGATAACATGAACACCGAAAATTTTGAAAATAGGTTTAAACAGCAACTAATTGTAAACTTGGAAGAACCATCGTTAATTATAATGGATAACGCAACGTATCACAGTCGCCTGGATGAAGAAATCCCAAGAAAAAGTTGGGAGTAAAACACGCATGTTAGAATGGCTCAAAAAAAAGAATATTCCTTTTCCAGATCACATTTTAAAGGATGCTGTTTGGAATATAATTGAAAAGCAAGTTTTGCCAGAAAAAAATTATCATTTAGACAAATACGCTGCCGAGCATGGTCATTGTGTTCTCAGGCTACCACCCTATCATTGCCATTTTAATGCCATCGAAATGGTATGGTCAGAAACTAAAAGGCATTATGACCAAGCTATTACGAAAACTGCAAGGTCACCTACTGAAGTCTTAAAAGTATGGAATGACGTTGTAAAAAATGTAGCGGAGCAACACTGGCAGAATTACATAAATCATACAGAGAAAATTATTTCTGAAGCATGGGAAGTAGAAAACAAACTGGACCTACTAAACATCGAACCTATGGTGATCTCTGTATCCAATGAATCCGATGATGAACTATCACTTTCCGAAAGTTATTCTGATTTAGAAACTAATTAAACTTTGCCTTGAAGATCACGTTGTCATTTTTTTAAAATCTAGAATTTGTACTTAATCGAACTCTGAATTGCCATATTTTTTTAATTAAACTATGTATCTAGTTAATAAAACAATGTTTTTAAAATTAGTGCGCTTCTTTTATATTCTTTTATTATGTCAACATCTTTAGAATTTCATAAAATTAATTTGTATTATTACAAACCGCCACTGATAATATGAAATTTCAAGTCACTACGCCAATGCAATAAGAAATATGTCAAGCATTTGACATGACAAAGGTCATAACCTAATTTTTTTCATGCGGGTTCAGATGGTTCAAGAAGCCGCATACGTTAAGTTACTAAAACGGCTGGTACCTCTAAATAGGTATTAATTTTACTATATCTCGTTTGGATTCACTGTATGTGTATTTCCTTCCTCACGGAGCTCCAGTGGTGGACCCTCCTGAGGATGACGGGTGGTGATCGGTGTGTTTTAGTCTTCTGATTTTCTTTGATGGCCTGATCCATCATTTCTTCTTCGTTGGCTTTCCTTTGCGCGGCTTTTTTCACTGTTCCTTTGGGATCTTCTTTATGCATATCACTTCCGTGAAATCCATATCCTCGTTTTCTTCTTTTTTTTTCTTAGGGGGATTCTGTTCTCTATGCCATTCTGCGGACACTTACTGAACGGCTTCGGTTCCTTTTCTCTTCCTGCATTGCTTCCATCGTCTTTGTATGTTTTTCGCAGTCCTCTTTAATTAATGTGACTACCACAGTATTTATGAAGGTATGTTTACAGCCATCATTCTCGGATATTCTGATTAACATACTGGTGAAACATTAACAGGAGATTATGGAGAGAGTATTACTAAACGACCCGAAAGTATTGGAAGAACGCATGGAGGACAATAACGGAGTAGAAAACGATATTAAAAAATTTCAATGTACAATTAACAATTTGTAAGTAAATACATTTTTTTTCTTCCCGTTGACACTTGCATTTCAATCTGAACCAAATTCTTGAAATAATTGAATTTTAATACTAATAATATATTTTTTGTTTCTCTTAAATACCTTTAGCAATAGTGATATTGAAAAACCACACCTAAATCGAAGGTGATTTGTGACAGTTAAACCGCTCAACTGTCACTTTTAAATGTGCTACGAATCAAGTATAGATTTCTAAAAAAACTCACCCGATCAGTTAAAGATCTATTTCCAATACCGCGCAGGCTCCCTCTACCTCGACCGGAACCGCGAGATTTTCTAGGTTTAATACCGAGCGTATCACATACAGACTGTCCCCTGCAACTTCTTTTAGGTCTACCGGACTCGTGAAGTTCGACTTTGGAATTAGATACTTTCAAATCTTTTGGCTCGTCCTGAACTTCCACTATTACCTGCAACAACAAAAATTGTAGTAAATAGCGGTTGTTTTGTTAATACAGGGGATGAAATATATGTACCTTTCTTGGTCGACCTTTTTTCTTAGGCACAGGTGAAGGCGTTGCCGGTACCGGAGACGGTGCTGCGGATTCCACTTCTGAAACCGCTTCGTTTTCGAGTGAACTAAAAGATTCCTTCATTTCCATTTCTCTCGGTGGGCTGATTGTCTAATAAAAGAAAAGTTGTAATTCCCATGAGTAACATAACTGTAAACAAATTGCTCAGTTTGGATTGTCATAATTTTTTACGGCCAACGTAATAACGATAAATTATTCTCAGGATTTTATTATTGTTAATCAGCGGAAATTGATATTTAAAATTCAGCAGGACCGTACGGACGTTATTCGATTTCTTTGATAATAAAAATATTTGTTTTATTATCCCCATATAGCAGAAGATAAACATTTGGGTGTAGATGAAAGGCAAATAGATAGTTTTAGTGACATTTTAATTTATTTTAATTGCAACTTTTCCAGCGTAAGTGAAACAATTGGTCGCGTTTATCCCAACATAGCACTACATGAGCGATAATCAATCAAAATTAGGTTATGTTGTTATATCAAGATTAGCACATTCAGCAGAATTAATAAACGATAGATCACTCTACAAATCGATACATGATCAACTTTGTTGGGATGAACGCGACCATTGATGGTTATACATACTACATATTGCGATGGATTGTATTTTGGTGCGATCTAGCGGCGCGTGCCAAAAATAGGTCTGAGGTTAGAAAATAGGTAACCAGAAAGTCTAACTGTCAGTGCCACTATCTACATTTCACTCACTTACTAAATATTTCATTGTTCCTGAGAAAAACCAAGACATATTTATGATATTGATGTAAGTGAAAAAATTTTGTATTAAGATGTGTGTCTTGATTTTCCACAGGAACAATGAAATATTATATAATTGAAGCATGGAAACATTGACAGTATTAAGTGAGTGAAAACACTAATTACACTTTCCGGTTACCTACTTTCGAGACGCGCCGCTAGTTCGCACCACAATACGATCCACCGCAACATAGAGGTATTTTAAACCAACAATTATTACAGAAGAAGTAAATTGACAGGACTTTTTGATAATCTACAAATTCTGTTTCGTTTAAAATAACCTCAAACTTTGTAAAAACAGTTTCAAATCAAGTATTCAAGTGAATATCAACACCGAAATTTTCAGATTCAATAAGTAAAATAAAACAATAATTTTAATAGAAAAACAATCAATTTCTGAACCAAATGTCATACCTTTCTCGGCCTTCCTTTCTTCTTAGGCACCGGAGACGGTGTTGCCGATTCTCTTTCTAAATCTGTAGATAAACTAATCTGAAAACGAAGCAAAAGTGTCTCCATTATAAATTTATACTCACTCCATATTGTATACTATACAAAAAAATCTAAAATAATTATGAAACAAAAGTTAATACTTCCTTCGGTCAATAAAATAAAAACTTTATCCCTTTACTTCTGAAATAATTAATCTCAATTTAGCACCGTTTGACTTCGGTTATAGATAGAAGAGGTAATTTTTTTCTACAGTATCTTACCTTTTTCGGTCTACCTCTCTTTCTAGGTGAAGAGGACGGTGTGGCGGATTCTCCGCCTGAAAGATTAGCTTTTGCTGAGAGTTTAGATAGGTCGGGATTTTTAATTGTATCAATGGAAGACATTGAGTCTTCTTTCATGTCGTCCAACAAAATAACGCTGCCGCTATCCTGGAAAAATTTTTATAAAATGAGTTACCTTTATAGGGTTGATTGATTGATTGTATAGTTCGGAACCACCAGTCAGAGGCTTCGAGCCTTTAGGATTTAAAATTTTATTAAACGAAACAAACTTACATTTTTTGAAAGTAAAAACCTCCCAACACGAGGTAATTCGTCTGATATTTAATGGAATAAAAGTTTAAAAATATTGATATTATTAAAATAACTCATTAGTTCTTTTTTCAAAAAAAAAAAACTAAATATTTGTAAGTGACAATAAAATATATACAGATTGAAAGTATATACAGGTCGGAATCATTAATAAATTATTGGTAATGTGGAGAATTTTTCCGAAATTAATATGAATATACAGGAGATAATCGTAAAGTTAGATAAGTGCAATTAACATGATAACGGTCAATAAAAATCACTGAAATGATTTTAAATATTTATAAAGAATACAGAGAATCTAAAGAAATCACGATTCAACATAGCATGTGCGATATTTCTTAACTCAAACACAGAAAACATAAGAAGCGTGTGACGTCACGCTTTTGTAAAATACATTTGTCATTTTGTATATCCTTCAAAATTCCATTGTATTTGCTAGTTTTGCATCATTTGCAGAAGAAATAACATTTATTTTGGATGCGTTTGCACGCAGTTTATCAAAATCATTCATCATGTCTATTATTGTATTTTTTGTTATAGATTAATTTTTTTTATAACTTGGCTCTTTTGTTATTTTTACACTGAACAACATACCTACTAGAAGAGTAACAGCTTTATTTCAGTTTATTTGGTTATAAAAAGAGCAAAAAGTATTCAAAATAAAACGGTGCATTTGAACTACTAGATTATAAAAAATCCAAAATATTCGTGAAAATGTAAAAAAATCGAACGATATTTGTTATTATTATGATCCAAAATTATCAATAGACAATAAAAAAAATAAAATTTTGTAATATTTTTGAAAAAAAATATTACAAATTTACCTGAGATCTTGAATCCTCGCTAATTGTTATAGGCGAATCTAGTTTAATTTCGATAACGTGAACATCATCCGACGAATCCACGTCTTTAGATTTCAATTTTTCATTGAGATTATCCTTTTTCAATCTCTTAGTTTCCACTGGAGATTCGTTACTATGATCCTTATGCTTCGTACGTATCTCAAGTCCTGTATTCGATTTGTTTTCAATCACTGAAAGACAAAATTTAAAAATAAAAAGTTTGAAATAAAAGTCAAAGAAAAATACCTTCATGATCCTTATGTCTAGATCTGGTAGCTACGACCAATTCCACATCAACTTTCTGTTTTTTATTCTTCTCCGTTAAATTATCTTCGTGCGGTCGTTTCGGAGGAGATTCTTCTCCTTGTTGCTGTACTATATGGGGGTGACCGCCTTCTTTTGAAAATTTCACCGTTATTTTAGCCAATTTTTCCGATTTATCTTCCTCCAAAGTTTGTTCTCTCTTCTTTAATTCCTTTGCAGGGCTCTGAGGTAAATTTCCTTTGTTGATTTTCAACACTATTCTTTCTTTAATTTCCTCTTCTTCTTGTTGCGAAGGCGTTATTTCGCTTTCTGGTGGTTTTACTATGGGTTTAATGATTATTTTGGGATTACAACGTTCTTTGTCTTCGTTTTCAACGTCTTCTTCTGGTTTTTTTAAAGGTTTTATTGTTAACCTAAAAAATGCAGTAAAATAATAAAATTTAGTGGTTTTAACTAAATACTATTGGGTTAATATGAAAAATATACATACGAGGGTTGTAAAAATGTAATTTTTTAATCTTTAATCACCTTGGGTTTACTTCTTTTTCAGTCTCTGGTTTGGGGATTGGTTTTATGGTAATTCTGGGACTCTGTACTAGTTCAGGTTCTTCCACAGGTTTTATCACGGGTTTAAATAATAACTTTCTAGTGGTGTCTTCCTCTTTTGCTGGAGTTTTGCTGTTCGTTTTCGTATTAATTTTGATCTTCAAAGGACTAAGGGGTTGTTCTTGTTGTTTGACGACGGGTTTTATGGTAATTCTAGGACTGCCGGATCTTTGGTTTGAACTAGTAGGTGAATGTTTCGAACTTCTTGTAGACATTTTTGGACTGTGTTGTTGTTCCACCTGAAAGAACAATAAAAAAATCTTGAAATAAGTTTTTTATTTAAAAAAAAGTACGTACCTGTTGCATTTTTGGTTTAATTATTAATTTAGGGATGGGTTCGTCTGATTCCAAAGCAACTTCCGAATTCTCCTGTTCGCTTATCTTCAAAATCGAATGCGTGTTATCGGATTGTTTCGTTATGGTCATCTTCAAACCACCTTTGATTTCCGAATCCGTCATCAAGGTCGTGGTGCTAACTTCTTCGTCGGGTACTTTGATGGGTTTGATGGTTATTTTCGGACTGTATGTTTTTTCTCTGTCGGGTACGTCGACGTTGATCGTAAGTTCTTCTAGTTTGTCGGATTTTTTGTGTTTTTTAGTTTTATCCGAAAGTTTTAATTTGATTTCTTTTTCGATTTTAATATCGCTAGAACCGTCGGTGGATAAAATTGTTTGCGAATGCGTTGGTAATTCCAAGTTGTTTTCAATATCTTTTAATTTCGATTTATTTTTGTGCGTTTCTTCAATTTTGGTTTCTAGAGATTTTGTATCGTTTACAATTGTAGCGTTTCCTAAATAAATAAAAGAAAAATTTGTTTAAAGAGTTTAAATGAAAATTTGTTCAACTGAATGATAATTTTGAAGAGATTTAGTTATAAATGATTAACTGTAATAACATCAACTTGCCTATGTATTTAAAAAGAGTTATAGGCGGTTAAAGTTGAACGTTAAAAATGATTGTTTTTAATATAGTGTTATATAAAAGTTTAGTTTGGTTAAACATTTTGAAGTCAGAACACCTTGTGCAAAATAAACGAAATTAATATGAAATTTTTTTGGAAAACTCCAACTTCAAATTTTCTAATAAAATAATATGTTCAGAATTTTACTTATATCTCCAATGCAGGATGACCAAATCATCCAACTCCAAAATAACTCACATTTATGTGGCATGATGGGAGGAAGGAAGAACCTTACGAAAGTAAAGGAATTACATGCAACAAAAAGGGCAACACAAGCTGTGCTGGAGATATTTCTATACCTACAACCCCTTGATGGGTGAATATCTTGGTAGAGGCAGAAAATTTTGGGAAGATCAATAGCAAAACAGACTATCTCATTACCAGGAGAATTCTGAGAAATTGATAACAATCAACAGAAGACTAGGATAAGGAATTAAAGAAGACAAAATCTCAGTGGTTATAGATGGCTCAGTCATGAAGTCTGGTATAGGAGAGGAAATCTGCTTGGAAAGATTAAATATCAAGAAGTCATATAGACTGATGAATGGATTGAGATGTCATACAAGAAGAGATCTGGCTATAGAAAAAGCAGCCACAAAAGAGATTTTAGAGGAAATACATCTGAAGATACTATCTGATCAGATAGTAAGGTTGCACTAATTTCAGATGAATAATGCGATTAATGTGAAAGTAGAAAACTATTGAATACCTACTGTCACTGTCAAAGCAATAATAGAAATATGTTTCAAAGTTTTATAGAGGATTTTGAAGAAGTAGCAAATGAGCTACAATGTCATAAAACAAGATGATGAAAAGAGGGTATTGGTTCAGGGACAACTCAGAGTGAATGGATGAGAATACTTGCTCGCCCTCCCAACCTAACCTTTTTGCCCATTATTTAGCCATATTTCAACTTTTTTCAAAAACTATGGATTTGAAAAATGTCTCTATTCAACTCGAACGCCACTGACCAATATTTTTTTCTTTCAAATATTCTCTTCCTTATGCTTCTTTGATATCAAATAAGAATTTTCACTTAAAAAAATGTACCTGGCGTCTCCCCAATTTTTAAAAACATTTACAATCTTCAAACTCTTCCCTTTCTTGTGTCAAAAAAAGGCTATGGTGAATACAACTCACCTTCAGACGCGTTTGTACCATCCCCAACTTGCTGCTCTTCTAAAACAGGAACAATTTCTTTACTAGGTCCACTATCTATAACAGGAACTTGTAATACTTCATTTTCACACACTGATGGTGCTGTCTCTTCGACAGATGAAGTTTCCACAAGAGGTTCTTGCAAAATTTCAACTTTTTGGATAGCTTCTGACGGTTCCTGTACAATATCTCCTTTGGTTTGTTCAGAATTAGCTTCATCTACTCTTGGTACTTGCTTTAATGTCTCTTGTTCTTCCACAGCCTCAGCCTCATTAGTAAGTTGTTGAGTAACTTCCTTTTCTTTTGTTTTTACTTGTTCAACTGATTCTTCAACTACTCTAGGTACTGCTTCATTGATAATTTCTTTTTTTTCCACAGTTTCAGTTTCCTCAGGTTTTGTTTCAGCCGAAGAGATGATTTCAGTAGCAGTTTCTCTACCAGTTTCAGTTTCCTTAGTATTTCCTTCCAAGGGTTCTTGTACATCATCCATCACTGAATTATCTGGTGCAATATTTGCTTGTAACATTACTGGATGAATAATAGGTTCAATGTAGTCTTCAACATATGAACTACTCGAAGTATCAGTGATGCTTTGTACTGCCAAAGCTAATGCTTCCATTTCTTTTCTTTCTTTTTCACTTATATCGTTTCTGTGATGTTTAGGAATGTCTATATTTTGTAAACTGGCAACTGCCAAGATAGTTTCTAAATTTTCCGGAGTGTCTACAGTGGGTTCAAGTAGATTATGAATAAACACAGGTTTATCCTCTAAAACATCATCAACTTGTGTTGATTGATCATTTGATGGATCATCATTTTCTTCTGGTAAAGATATAACAGTTTCTTCTGGTGTTAGTACTAATCTAGGTACTATTTCTTCATCTGAATCATCATCTTCAGATAATTGTAGAGGTGCAAATTCCAAAACTGACATTTTTGGTAGAATCCTTTCAGGTGCGTCTTTGGACAGTTGTATTTTTTCTTCCTTTGCGATCTCTTCTATTTTACATGTACTATCTTCGGCGACGATTTTTTCTGAAACTACTTTTACAGCTGTAGCTGTTGCTATATTTTTAACAACTTCAACATCCTTTGTATCTCCACCCTTTTCTTTCTTTTTTACTTCAACTAGTTCTAATACCTCCATATCTTCTGCTTTTTTTATAGTGGAACAATCATTTTGTGACTGAATATTACAAATAACAATTGGTGATTTGACATTCGATTCTATTGCTGAATCTGATTCAACTGCAACTTTGCTATGCTCTGTAAGCAAAAGCAAATGTTCATTAGGACAATTGATATGTCCAAAAAAAGAGTATAGAATAATAGACAATGCATGCAAAATATCAAAACTAATTTCAGCATTCTTGCAATGGATTTGAAACGTAGGAATATATGAAATTAATTTTAAAATACATGAAATAATTTACCGAATATAATCAACCCACAAATTAATATAGAGGATAGATCCATTTAACAAAATTTGAAAATATGTTTAATATATGGGAATTTTGGAAAGTTTTAAATTACATGCACTGTGGGATTCCACAAAAGCGAACGATATAATTTCAAATAATTATGATGACATAATGTTATGGATGCTGTTAAAATGAATTAAAATTAGCTTGAAAGAGATGGATAATTGAGCATAACCATTCAAGCACAAAGATCGTGATTAGTGCACATACATTTCACATAATTTGCCCAAAATTATCAATACCTTGATCGTGCTCACTTTATCCATCCGCTTGAAATCATTACTTGAATTGAAACTAATACATTACCTTTAATTTTCTTTGCCTCAATTTGCACTGACTGTGGTTCTTCTACATCCATTTTTTCTTCATATTTATTAGACACTGCTTCAACTATTTTTACATCTTTTTCACTAACTGTTGCAATTTCTACAACCACATTATCAACACAAGATTCCAATTTTGTAACTTCACTTTGTTCTACAACAGCTTTGGCTTCATTCTCCTCCTTTTCAGGTTTATTTTCAATTACATCTTCATTATGTATTTCAACTTCAATTGAATCATTTTTTTCTTCAGATGTTCCAGGCTTGAGCTCAATAGGATCCGATTTTGTATCTGTAGCATCTTTTTTATTGTCCACTGAAGTTGCATCCGATTGTAATGGTATACCTATAGATTCATCCGCATTTGATTTTAATCCTACATCCTTAATTTGTGCTTCAGTTACACTAGGTTCCAACTCAATTTTCTTGATTGTATCAGGGCTTTCCTTATGTTGAGCTTGACCTGTACTAGAAACAATTTCTACAGATGAGGATGGAACTAATTTAGTTTCACTACTTTCTGGAAGCACTTTTTGTATTGTAGTGGTACCAGCTTCATTTATTTCACTGTTTTCTACAACAGAAATTGGAGTATCAGTATGGGTAGAACCTAAGTCTTTCAATGTTTCAATTTGAGGTTCAGCTTCATTACATTCCATTTCAACAACAGTTTTTTCTTTAGAAGTGTCAAGAATTGGTTGTATCTTATTCATTTCTGATTCTGTCACATCTAAATCAACAGATTCAATATTATGTGCAATAATTTTAGATTCACTTTTGTTTGTAGTACTTGTATCAGCAACTGTCTCCATCTTATCATCTTTATCTGGTACATTTAAATCAGTAACTGCAACTGATTTCCCATTTAGTCCACTATTTTCTGAATGTGACTTGAGTGGTGAAACAGATTTGGCTGCAAATAATGTTTCAACTGCATTTTTATTCTTTACAGTTTCTTTAGATTGTTCTTGATCTGATTTATTTGTACCAACGTCAGATACAGCTTCCTCACTTGTAATTACTTCTTTTTGGGGTACAGTTTCAAGCAAAATGCAATGTTCACTAGAATTTTCAGTTACTACAATATTTTCTGAAGAGGAATTAGGTTTTGATGTCATCGGCTTATCTTCAACTATTACCACATTTTCCACTAAAACTTCAGACACTCCATCATCAGCTTTACCTGGTTTACTGTATGTATCACTATTAGGACAATCTGGTGGCGATTCAGGGGACTTCAATAGTGTTTTGACATCTTCCTGAATCAAGTCGGGTTGTCTTTCAGATGATTTCAACATTTCTGACTTATCGGCAGCAACTAAATTTTGGCATACAATTTCTTTAGATTCTGTTTCAACTGTTTCCATGTCAACTTCCAAAGTTTCATCAGTTTTACTTGGGTTTTCATTTATTTCACTGTTTTCTAATTCTGATTCATCTGTTACAGCAACATTTTCAGTGGACTCTGTTTTTTCTGTTTCAGCAATTTGAAGATGATCGGGAGGTAATTCAGTCAGTTCATATACTCTAGATGTATTAGTTACATTAACTTCTGTTTTGTTAATCTCAATATTGTCTTTAGCAGTTTCAGAAGCTTCAACATCAAATATACTAGGCTTTTCATTTATTTCTCCGCTCTCTTGGGAAGAAGCCGGTTTTGACTCAGATTTCATCACAAATATCTCAGTGTGACCCACTGAGCCTTCAGGTTGACTATCTTTAAATTGAGAAATAAGATGTGATTCAGAAACAGTGGATGATAGTTTTGGTCCTGTTCCAATATTTTCTGGAGTCTCCACATCCATATTTACTCCAGCTGCAACTGTAAGGTCTTCAAGTTCTTGTTCAACTTCAAATGTTGATTCTGTAACTTCCTGGGAAACACTGGTCTCTTCTTTGACTGATTCAGTATTTTCCACAGAAGGGGTTTCAGTTGCAACTATATTGTTATCTGAAGAAGCAATTAATGTTGGTTCATTATTTAGCTGTTCTTTGTCTAATTTTAAATCAATGTCTTTGTTGTACTCGGAAGAAGCTTCATTTTGTTGCTTATCTACTTCAGATTCAACCTCCATATTTTCCATAGAACTACCAGGCAGTGGCTCCTCCACACTTAACTGCATATCTTCATCTGTTTTCTTTACTATTTCACAAACCTCATTCTGTTGATTAGATTGCAATGTGTTTACCTCCAACTGTTCAGCTGCTGCTACTTCTTGAATTAATTCAGTCGTAGCTTTGATAATTTCTGAACTTTCTACAGAACTGCCTTCTTCCACACTTGCATCAGCTCTTTCCTTGGGTTCATTTTCATCATCTTTTCCAGGTTCTTCATGTGGTTGATTATCTTCTACTTCATTATTTTCATTCCTTTCCACATCTCTAGTTTGGTTAGGATAATCACTAGAGTCCACAGCTTCTTGATTTGAAGATTCTCCTTTGAGACATTCTGATTGACTTTTCTTAAATGTTTTAGACTTACTGCAAATTTCACTGGAGGATATTTCCATTGGCGATTCTATATTTTGAGATTCCTCTATGTTAGTATGCTCTTCTTTGGGGTTTTCTATTTCTGGAATTCAAATCAATAAAATTAATAACAATGTTGATAGTATAAGCTTGATACAACAAATAATGAATAATATGAATGTTAAAACTCACCTTCACTTGTTAAAGGCGCAGCTTCAGCTTCACTAGAATGTTCTTCAACTTTATCAGTAATATTATCAAAATCTTTACTTTCTTCCACTACATCACTAGTTTCATCAACAACTTGTGTATGTACACTGTCTGCTTCTCTACTATCTTCACTATCTTGTTTTTCCATAGAAGTAGAAGGTTTATCACCACTAGAAGTTATATCTTCTCCAATAGTTAAGGAATTATCATGTTGTATGTTTTTGTTAGAAGAATCGTCTGGAGTTGAACTTACTAAAGGTTCTTTCTCATCCAATTCAGGATATTCTATCAGTTCCCAACTACCTGTACTGTCTTCATCTACTAGTTGATTAGTGACTTCATTGTTTTCATTATCTTTGTCAGTATTTTCTGAATTATCAGGTTCTGCTAATGATTGGTCTTCCTCATACTCTTTTTCCAATACAACTGATTCATTTTCTTGAGTGACATTATTCATCTCCTCATCAACAGAAAGTTCAGTAGCTTTAGGAATATCTTCATTGTGAGCAGTAGAACTATTTCCTGGTTCAGAAGCTTCTGGTACAATTCTTTGATTGTTCCCCTCTGTTTTGTTATCTCCTGATGTATTCTCTATTGGTTCAGTCTCAGTTGGATCTGGATTGGGTTCTACAATTTCACCTAAATCATTATCAGCACCTGTGACAAAGTTTTATGTTCAAGACCGAATACTTGTGTTTATTTAACTACACTAGACAAAGAAAATAAAAAAAAAACTTACTTTTGTCAACATTACTTGGTGGTTTGTCATCTACTGCTTCAGTTGATTTGGTTGGTAAATTAAAAGGTTCTGAAGCTTCCCCTAAAAGACTTTCCAAATCATGAACAAGATCTTCAACATCTTCTGTGACTTTTTCATTTGTATCAAGTATATCTAACAATTCATTTACTTGATCTGGAGGATTTGCCTTGTCTGTTTCATCCACAGCTCGTCCACTCATTGTAGGAGCTTTTTGTTCAAATATGTCTGAAGATGTGCTACTGATAGGGTCATCAGAAACTGTAATACAATACAAATGTAAATAACGAGATACAATTCAATTGCACAAGAATCATAAGGAATGAAATATTATCAAATTAAATGGAGCTTAGATAAAACTATAATGACTGTAGACACAATAGATAGGCAAAATAGCTTACAAATCAAGTTTTTCATTCAATTGCTTTCAAAAATAACATTTCACAGTAAATGCATTTGATGTTGATAAATAATATCTTGGAAACACTTAGCAACTGCCCAATGCCTACTTTATTCCAAAATGCAAATATATTTTAAACTGATCGAGAAGTATAAATGTCATTTTTCACTTTTCGTTCATTTCGAAGAAATTTAAATTATTTTATTTGAAATTTATTTCAATACGATCACGCAAAAAATGGTATAAGCATCTCGAACGTTAAGGGTTTTACCGGTCTCCAGCAAAATTGGAGGCTGAGCGTAGCGAAGCCTCCAAACATTGCTGTCGACCGGTAAACAACCCTTACCGTTCTTAATACTTAATATACTATAATTATCCATAGGAAATAATTTTGTCATAACGTCAAAAAAGGAAATTAAATACAAAAAATATTCAAAAAAACGTCAATTAATGGTTAGCACAATCAATTTATTATATTATCACCACCAATATTTACAGTTCTCATCTGCAAAAACAATTATAATAAACAATTATATATATATATACAATAATCGCTTGATTTTTACTTCTTGGGTATGGTTAATGTGAATACATTGAAAAATTAAACAATCTTTGATGTTTCGCTTTCGTTTGAAAGCTTTTTCAAAATGTTAAACATGATAAACAAGATATCAAAAATTTGAGTCAAATTTATCATAATTTAATAAAATAACAAATTAATTATCAATAACTACACTTTTTTTCACCTATTATTCAAATATCGTAAATTTAGTTCTGGAGTAAGTACTTGTATCATAACTAAATTCTAAAATAACAATTTGTATATTTTTTACTTCATTGTGACATATAAAATAAACATTTTGAAAAAGCTTTCAAACGAAAGCGAAACATCAAAGATCGTTTAATTTTTCAATGTATTCACATTAACCATACCCAAGAAATAAAAATCAAGCGATTATTATAATAATGGTTAAAGAAAAGAAAATAATATATATATATATATATTTATTTATTTCCAGAAAATTTTTACAATGTTGGTACATTATAAAACCTATATAGGTAAACAAAAATTACCTATACATAGGCCTGGATATACACATCTAACTTAGACAATGTATTTTGTGTGAAGAGCCAAAAATCAGAGAGAAAAGAGATTTGTTAAAAATATGAATATATATATATATATCTGTGAAACAAAATTCTTAATTACTAATAAAAACTGCAAACATTGGAATGCAAGTATTCAAGTACATAATGAAATCCAATGTAAAAAAAGGTAATGGTTTCATGGAACAATTATGAAATAAGAATAATAAGATACAACCGTTTCTACACAAATACATGTTTTAATTAAGTTGAAATAAAATGATTGGAAATTACCTGATCTGGAAGCCATAGGATTGGTATTTGCATCGGTCGAAGAAGTTGGGGTAGCATCGCTAGAGTCGCTTTTTTCCTCTTTATTGGACGTTGACATGACATTGCCCACTGTTGAGGTTAGTTCATCTTCCGTTTTGACACCGTCCATTATTAAATAATACCATATAACTGCTTAAAATGTTTTTAAATAACTTCAAATAAGGTTTTAAATTTATTTTTCCACTATTTGAGAACTTAATATCGGCATTTTGTTTATTATTTTATCATAACGCTACTTATGCACAAAACGCCAAACACATAAAACGGTGTAAAATGAAACTACGTTTTTATTTTTTGACGTTAGCAAGTAGAGTATTTTCAACCAATTAAAATACGTTACATTTAAACTCAACCAATAAATATCAACCACTACAGCACCATCTGCATGGCTATTTTTCTACACAAAACTGCACAGAACCATTCTTGTTCGAGTCCAAATGTGCGAACTAGTGATGGTAAGACCCGGCTTATTTTGGTGACCCGGGTCTTCCAGATCAATCATTAAAATGACCCGTTCTTGAAGATTCGTTCATATGACCTTGTTTATTTGTTCCATCGTTTCATGATGTGAATGAAATGAACGGCAGATTTATTATGCAGATTTTCATATTCATTTATTTATTAAACTTCACGTCTGCTTATGAACCTTCATTAGAGTGGATGAATGATGAATGACTGAATTTGTTAATAACAATCCAAAAATTGAAATAGTTTGTATTTTTTGTCAAATTAAAACATAAATGTACTACAACAGCGGTGGCTTGGTTCAGTTCATTCGAACGACAGGGTCACAGAACGTGAATGAATCAATCCACGGGTCTTGGAACTGATTCGATCTTTGAGAACGGGTCGTTCGTGACCTTCCCATCCCTAGTGCGAACTGTTCTAATCAGTGATGCCAGCTTGGAGGCTTTTGCCCTTAATTTAGGGAGAAGAATTTAAATAACGAGGGCTTATTGTCCCAACCGGCACTATTTAGAATTCCTGTCTTGGTTAAAACAAATCAATATTGATTAATTTATCGAAAAGGGCAAGGATAATGATTGAAGAAGCCATTTTTTCAACACTGTATAGCTTCTTCAATCATTTTCGTTACCCTTTTCGCTTAAAACATTTGTATATTTGTAAATGCATTACTATTATTAACAACGTTAAAAAATGCCAAGTCAGTGAAGGGTTGACAAGCTATAGCCCAAAATATACAAAAAAGTGGGAAAGAGAAAATGGCTCAAAGGTTGGTAATGTGTATATTTTAATTTTATTGTCACATATTAAATAAAAGATTATTACAAAAAAAGAAATTAGGGTGTCTCAGTTTGAATTTAGGGGATTTTAAAATAGGCTTAGGGGAAAAAATTTCGACCGGTTGGCATAATTGGTTCTAATCTACAGCAACAAGTCACATATTTCATTGGTTATTTACCTCCATTTTGTCTGATTTTTAACTTTAGTGGAGTGGAGCTGGAGTGGAGTGGCTCTCTCTGGTGGTTCTGTAGTACTCTGTAGGTGTAGTTCTACTAGTTTAGTTTTTAGGTTTGCCTCTTATTTTAGTTACTTATTTTTGCTAGTAGTTTTTCACCCATATTTAACCAGAACCAGACTAAAGAAAAATCAAAGTATGCCTGTAAAGTACTTGTTTTTATAGGTTCCTATGGTTAATCTTCATTATAGTAGTTGGTTATAGTTGCGTGCATGTGCAATAATAATTGTTTGTGATATTTCGCCATTTTAAGAATTAATGTTGTTTGACAAATACTGCTTGCTGTTAACTAATTCCACTTGAGTACAAATTTAAATATTTGGAACGAAAATGGATAAGCCCCCACCAAAAGGTCGTGGAGCATTACTTCTAGCTCGTCGCAATCAATTACAAAAAGAGGAAACCGAGAAACTCGTGGGAATCCAGCCAGAAACTCCTCAGGCTCAACCAACAAAACCAAAAGGCAGAGCAGCCCTCCTTCTTAAATTGAATGAAAGAAAAACTGCCAAGCCTGGAATAGACCCAGCAACTCTGCCACAATCTTCAACTCCAACTACTACACCTCGACCAGAGCCTTCAACTTCTGGAATAGATAAACAAGTAGAAGATATTACTGAAGCAACATCGCAAATTTCTTTTGTTCAGAAAGAACCAGTACATTTTAAAGGTATGTAATTTAGCTAGATTGAATAATAGATGATAAAAAAGGGTATGTTAACATATTTTAGGAGAAGCTGGTAAACCTATTCCTTTATCAGCAAATTATATTAAACTACATGTTGAAAAAGACAGAGGAGTTTTTGAATTTGAAGTCAAATTAAATCCAGAACTTGATGCCAAAAATAGAAGGAATAAAGCAGTAAGCATTGTTATGAAAGAGCTTGGTTTATCCAAACTATTTGATGGAGGTAAGTTTTTCGACAATGTGCTAAATATGAGTTGCTCTATAACTGGTCCCTCGTGATGCTCCTTCTATAGTTGTTAGAGCTCTTTTTTGCAAAATGAAAATCCTGTCTGCATCTGATAGTATACCCCAGGCAGGGGAATGAAGTTGTGCATGATAGTCTATTAAGACAGTACTTTTATTAAGTACCTTATTTAGTTGATATATGCAGTAACAAACTGAAGAGACTGTTTAGCATAAGTCATCAATGTGATTTTTCCATCTACAATTTTCTGAAATCTGCAAACCTAAAAATTTTGTACGGGAAATTTGTTGTAAGGTTCCTGATGTTTGTTTAACAAGAAGAGAGGCATTCATGTTGTACTTGTTTGCGAAATTAAATCTAATAAAAGCTGATTTCTTTGCATTACAGACCAGTTTGTTACTAGTGAACCAATTCTGTGCATTTATTACTGATCCACTTGCTCCATTGATTGCTGCATGCATATTTTTATCACCTATGACTATAGCAGAGTCATCTGCATACAAAATTGAATTAATTACCATGAAGTCGTTCACATAGATAATGTAAAGAAGTGGCCTGAGGTACGCCGGTGTTGCATGTCACTTGTTTTGACTTCATCCTTTGCACAGTAACGTAATACAATATTTCTTGTAAATAAGTTTTAAACCAAGTTAGTACACTACCTCTGAAACCATATCTATACTTTTCTAACAAGATTTCATGATTAACCAAATCAAAAGCCTTACCTAGATCGAGGAAGATGCCAAGAGTTCTATTGCCTTTAATACTTTTTAATAAACTCACTGGGGAAGTAAAAAAACTTCCTTTACAGGTTTTTAAAAGAAAGGTAAAAACACTACTTCTTAGCAAAGCTTACTATTCTGTAGATGAGTATCTTAATGACACCTTTGCATAATTTGGGGATATTCAGTGATCTTTTAATGCAACTTAATTTTGATTCTAGCCAAATATTTTATTTGTGTGTTTGTTTGTCATATTTATGTTAATTGTACCTTTTTCTTTTCTTTTGGCCATATTTTAATGACAATAGTTAGTTGTGTAGTTTTGTAGTCTGTTTTAATGATTCTTCTCTGTAATTAATTCTATTCTATTGACATTGTACTTTTATATTATTCTGTGACTAGCCATATGTACATGCATTGTATCTTACATGGTAAATAAAATATTATTATTATTAATTATCTTATTTTTCTTAACTTCCATAGGTAATGCTCTTTATCTTCCTCAAAAAATCACTGATACATCCAAAACATTTTCGGTTAGCTTACCAGGCCCAGATGGTGATCAAGCAGTTGAAGTAAAAATTATTTATAAGAAACAGAAGAGCCTAGCAGACAGTGAATGCCGTCATCTCTACAATGTTCTCTTCAAACGCATCATGTATATACTATTATATACTCCTATGGGTCGTAATTATTTTGATATTAATCACAAATACTTAATACCACAACACAAGCTAGAAGTATTTCCAGGTTTTGTAGTAACAGTTGATGAATTAGAGGATGGCTTAATGCTATGTCTCGATACACAACATAAAGTAATGAGAACCCAAAATGCGTATGAACTTTTAAACGAATTAAGGTAATGGCTTTTAAAATGTTATCTTCAAATTGATGAATTTTCTTTTTAATTTAGAGCGACAGATCCTAGAAGATTTAAGGAACTTGCAACTTCAAGTTTAATAGGTGCTTGTGTATTCACCAAATATAATAATAAATCATACACAGTGGAAGATATTGCCTGGGATATGTCTCCTCAGGATACCTTTCCTACAAGAGACGGTAGTACCATTTCTTTCATAGATTATTACAAACAACAGTACAATATAGCTATCAATGATGTAAATCAGCCTTTGTTGATTAATAGAAAAAATATAAGAGTATCTGGATCGTCTGAAAAAGTAGAGAGAATGGTGTGCTTAATTCCCGAAATTAGTTATCTTACTGGACTTACGGACACAATGAGAAGTGACTTTAAGGTAAATTATACTATAAAATAATGGTTTATTAAAACCAAATTTCTTGCCAAATTTATAAAATATAATGTACAAATTCTAGTTATAACCCTAACCAATCCATGCCATTATAACTTGGAAATTCACTTTTTTAATTGGTTCATATCTGCATCAAGACAACTGTCAATCATAGTCTACATGGACAGTTTCCTTTAATTTTGCTGCTGTTGTGGAAAGTGATTAATGAGTCATAAAGTCTAACAATGTATAATTAACGAACCGGTATGACTGTGATCTTCCAATGATTTAAGATTAATAATTGAGTATAGTTGACTTAAAACTTATAGTGCAGAGATCTTATCGTATATCAACTTTAAGTTATGTTGAAAGGTATTAATATTATTTTTGTCTACTTACCAAACATAATTCCATGTTGTATTTGATGTTACGTAATTGTTGAAAGGGCGTTCGGTTTAAACAGGATACCAGACGTGAACTGAGCCCTTTTGGTGTCCCATTTGATTTTTTTATTTTATTGCTAATAAATATGCAGGTATACTTACAATTTCCTCAGAAAAACAATACACTATTTCTTGATGTCAGACTACCAACTAATGAGTGAACACGTGTGGCATTCGAAAAATCAACCTTTTCAAAGTTATAGTTCAGTTAAAGATAATAAATTATTTGAAATTTATATTTCTACTTCTTCTTAATAAAACGAGATATAAGGTAGTGTTCATTGTCTGGTATTGTGTTTAAGATGTTTTTAAATATAAATAGGTTGATAATGTTTAGAGCAATGTTTGATATTCAGGTTATAAACAGCAGAGGAAAGAACAAATATATTTTAGATTGAAAGAAACCATGAATACATCAACAAGTAAAGATTTATTTAAAAATGTATTTTGTTCTATACATTAACGCTAAGTATGTTAAAAAGTAGGATGGCGCTCCATAATTGCGGATTAAAAATAATCGTTAGACATTCGATAAATTTATTTAATAATGAAAAATTATCAAATACATTTTAACGATTATTAGTTGAAAGTATAATATATGAATTTATCGTCAACTAATCATTTTAAATTATAATATTGACTGGGCTATGACAGTATCCTCGTATTAGAGTCAAACAAAAAGCCGGCAACTTTAAGCTCACACTATATGTTTTACGACAGCTATAACTTAGCTAGAATTTAACTCTCTTAGGCAGGTGTTACACGTTAATAAATAAATATGTATGTTTTATATAAACTTGTGTAACCATCAAAAGATTGTTTTTTCAGGTCATGAAAGATGTAGCTCAATATACAAGGGTTACACCAAATCAAAGAGTGGCTGCTCTCCGAAAATATCTAGAAAATGTAGAAAAAACACCAGAAGCTAAACAAGTTTTATCCAGCTGGGGACTACGTTTAGCTAATGATTCTGTAACTTTTCCAGGAAGACAGTTAGACAATGAAATTATTTATTTTGGTAACAATCAGTACCAAAGTAACAATAATGCGGATTGGTCCAGAGCAGCTGGTGAAAATGAGGTAAATTTAAATTCAATAACTTGTTCAGTTTTCGTTAAATTTTATATTTTAGGTGACAGGTCCTATTGATATGTACAATTGGATAGTTTTCTATACCGATAGAGATAAAAAATATGCAAAAGATTTTTCTGACTTGATGTGTAGATTAGGAAAAGTAATGGGATGTCGCATAAGTGCACCAAAACCAGTAAGATTACCTGATGATCGTACCGACAGTTACATGAAGGCTTGTCAAGACCATATCAATAAAGATACACAGATCGTTGTGTTTATATGTCCAACGATGAGGTCTGATCGTTATTCTGTAATTAAGAAAATTTGCTGTACACAAATACCTGTGGCTTCTCAAGTTATAAACTCTAGAACTCTTGCCAACCCACAAAAAGTTCGTTCAATCGTCCAAAAAATTGCACTGCAGATGACTTGTAAGTTAGGCGGAACCCTTTGGACAGTAAGATTCCCTTTTAAAGGTTGGATGATATGCGGAATAGACGTGTATCATGGTGGACCAAAAGGAAACTCAGTTTGTGGATTTGTAGCAAGTCTCAATGAAACTATTTCAAGGTAAGAACTCAAGTTTACAAATATGTTTATTTATTTATTTATTTATTAGTAAACGGGATCACCCCCTTGAAGAAATACATTCATAGATAAAAGTATAAAACTATACAATTTAGTTAGTTACAATTTAAACAAAAAAACATTAGAAATAACAATTCCATCATAAAATATGATATAATGACATATAATGAAATAAATTTACATAATAAACACAAAAATAATAGAATAAAATAATAATAATATTAATATTAAAAACTAGCTCATTAAAACTCTTAAATTACTTTTGAAATTTTTCAATGAAACTCCAGTAAAATTATGCCCCAAATCATAATATGAATTTACTGACCGTTCAAGCCATGAAACCGAGCAATGGTAACCATAATTGGTAATGTGAAAGGGAACTTCCAAAAGGTTGTAACTACTAGTGACCCTACTAGGAATTTTAAAGGGAAACAATGAAAGAAGTTCTGGACACGAGATCGACTTGAATAGTACAGTAAGTTCCGTGGAAGCTCTTTTATTTTCCAAAGACATAATGTCAATACTGTACACGGATATGCATTTTGTAAGCTACATAACTTAGAAATTTGTGTTGAATTTTTCCAAAGAAGATATATGAACCCTGTAATATGGGGACCATATTACACATGCATATTTAAGAAGAGAACGAGCTAAACTATTATAAATATTTGTCACAGCCTTCACCGATAAATCTTTGGCATTTCTCATTAAAAATCCAAGCGTTTGGTAACCCCTACTAGTGGTTAAATTAATGTGTTCAATAAATGACAATTTTGTGTCGAAGAATACACCCAAATCTTTAATTAACTCAACACGTTTTATTGATTCATTTCGGAGTCTATAGTTATAAATAAGTGGATTCGATGACCTAGTAAAAGTAATGCAATAGATGTGACATTGTTGTTTATAGGTGGTTTAGTATTGCCATATTCCAAGAGAAAGAACTGGGCGATCACATGAAGGTAGCATTTACCAAATTGTTGGAAGCAAGGAGGAAGGAAAATGGCAACTTTCCAGAAAAAATTGTTATTATCAGAGATGGTGTTGGTGATGGGCAATTGGATTATTGTAAACGATATGAAGTACAACAGTTGGAAAGTGTTTTACAAGAATTGGGATTAGACATAAAAATATGTTTTGTGGTGGTACAGAAAAGGATAAATACAAGAATATTTGCTAGTAGTAAGTAATATAAAAGCTATTTTTATTTTAATTAAATAATTTTGATGTATTCTTAGATAGAGACGGCAACTATGACAATCCCCCACCTGGAACGATCCTGGATCATTCAGTGACGAGACGTTATCTAAGCGATTTCTTTTTGGTACCTCAAAACGTACGACAAGGAACGGTGAATCCCACACATTACATCGTTTTACATGATACGTGTAAATTGAAAGCGGATCATATACAACGATTGTGTTACAAGCTATGTCATTTGTATTATAATTGGTCTGGTACTATTCGAGTACCGGCGCCATGCCAATACGCTCACAAATTGGCCGCGCTGGTAGGACAACATATTAAAAAAGCGCCGAGTGCCGAGCTGGCCGATAAATTGTTTTATCTTTAATGGCTTTCGTTTGGTATTTTTTAGAATCTCTAATTATTTTTGAGGAAGTATTTATGTTTTGTTGCGTTTTATTATTGATGTAGACTTAAGCTTGACTGATATCTATATTGAGAAATCATTTGTAATATAAATGACAAGATTTACTTCTTTTCAACCATTCTTATGTAACTCTAATCACCGCTATACTTATTTTTCACCGAAATATTTAAAAGAACAATCAAATTATTTGTAGTTATGTAAAAATCAAACTCTACTTCATTGACATCTCTCTACATCGTGGGTATACAACCAGTAATGGATTTGACAAGTGACAGGTAGAAGAACCTTAAAATTTATATTACAGATTCGTTTTTCTTCAAAAGTATGGAGGGTAGAAGGAAGGAGCACCATCTGAATGTATTAAAACGTGTCCATCGAAAGGAAGCAAATTAAGGTGGCGCCATAGTAGCAAGTGGAAGGATTTTAAAAACGCCATGAATTATTAGAGTAAGATACAAAATTAAAAAATGAAATACTACGTAAATAATTGAGATTTTAAATACTGCATATTTCTCAATTATACAAGTCACGAAAAATACTAAATTTTTCAACCCAGCATACTTCACTTGGTTTATAACCCTAAATTCACATCATTTCCATTAGCTACACGAGCGCCATTTCGGTGAATCTTCGAATTATAATTTGCTGTTTACAGGTGGACACTTTTTCAACTTGTCGCCCATATAAGATGGTGCTCCTTCCTTCTTCCCTCCATATTCAAAAGTACAACTTAACCTCATTACCTAATATAGTTTCGTTCAAATGTTCTCTTGTTTTAAGTTTTGTTTATATTTTACCATCCTCTGTTTAAATACTGAATTTAAGTTGACAACTGACAGTTTTGAAAAAAATTTCTGTCATCGCCTTTCTATCATTGTTTATTCATCATTTTTAAAGTTGAAAGTAATTTTTGTTTATCTAATAGATATTTACTTAATATTCGTTGTGTTCATTGTTATTTCTAGTTTATGGCGTATTTTGACAAAAGTTTTATTTTTGTGAAAACATCCCAGACGTTTCGTCAACTGTATGACATGAATGGAGATGGATGAATGAATTAAGTGGGGGTGTTGTATCAATGCGACCAAGCTAGGTCTACTCGTCCTACTCCTTCTATGAAGTACAGGTCCTGTTGGGGTTTCAAGGAAGAGATTTCTCCATATTCTATTTGCCAAGGGGGAGAAGTCTTTTTAGTGAAAAAGGGTTGCATTCTGTAAGTAAGTGAAGAATGTTTCTCCTTTTCACTGGACATTCAGATAAACATGGCGACCACCCACCAAATTTTACTGACATTTTAAATAACTCAATTTAATAAGGCTATGGTCATAAAGTAACTGGTTTGCGTTTCGCCGTCCCGAAAGTAACTAAACAGTAGTGGTTGCTGAAAATCTGGTTAGTTTTGGAGCACGGTTTACTGAAATATGGTTGATGAACTGTCAAACTAGTAACCAGCCTTAGGAGTCCGGTTATTTCTGGCTTCGACTGTCATGCATTGTTTATGATTTTTATTATTTGTTGATTATTCGACCATCGAAGAGAAACACAAAACTTATTTTTTGCAAAAACAGGATTTCTTCCCATGTTATTACCAGGAACCAATTTGTCCCTAACTAACGACAGCTTATGGTCAAAAGTTAGTCTAGACATTCGAAAATTCTTTCGAAATTCTCCATCAGTATACTGGTGACAAAATTCTGAATTATTGAAACTAAAGAGAGAAAAAAGTAATTATTAAATTAAAACATTATAGCTAGGTAGCTCGCTGCATACTTTGATTACCTCTTGCATCCCTGTAGTCATCATCTGAAGACTCTTCATCAGAACTTGATAAAAGAAGGTTTTTGTGAAACACAAAAATAGCCCGATTGTTCGTTTAAAAACAATTCAAAAATTCCGAATACTGTTTTTTGAAATAACAGACAACAAAATACAAACTCTGGGGTCGTTTTGGGAAGGTTATTTTCGTTTCGTACTTTTACCGGCTTTGTGTCCGAATACAACTAGATTTTTCAGTTTCATTCTGTCAATCGAAGCGGTTAACCATGATTACGGTTAGTTACTTTCGGACCATAGCCTAAATATGAAGAATGTATTTGATGGAGAATCAACTTGACTTTATTGACAGAACCATGATGGATATCTACAAACCAAAATCAAATTTGTTCTACAATATCAAAACTGTATACAAGTCCATTTGGAGTTAATAAAGTCAAAAGATATTCTTTATTTAGGACTCTTTTCTAAAGAATACAAGATTATAATTAAAAATATTTAAATGTCAAAAAACAGTGTTAAAAGTCAATTCACAATTCACCGAAAATATATTTTTAAGCAAAATACCGTCTTGAAAACCCTCATTATTAAGTCAATAATCGTTAATTTTCGTTATATTAGGATGTAAGATTTTTTAGAATTAGAATTTTGTCAGAGAAGGACAAACAACCGATGAATCTTTCCCATTAGAATGTAAGCATCGCTTAACGAAATTCCGTTCAAGGATACGTTGGTGATAAAAATTATATCAAATAATTATTAGTTGGTAGTTTTTTTTTCTAGAAATAGGAATTAAATGATAATATTAATAGTGGTTGGTTGTGTGTATAATTTGAATATCTGCTAAAAAATACCATTGAGCTGGATTTATAAACTCTGTTGTTCGTTATTGGTGATTTCCGCTGCTTGAAAATAAAACATTGATATCACATACATGCGTTTATAAACCGTTGTTCGTCGTTTCCACGTCTTTCATCGTTGTTCTCAAATAACCAAATTTTATATCTTGTTGTTCATGATTCGCATTTTCGCCAATGAAAACTGAAGCTGGTGACTTGATATCTGCCATTTGATAATTGATTTGCTGTTAAAAAACTGATGACTATCTTTCTTTCTTGACAAATACGAAAAAGAATAACAAAACCTACATAATCTGTAGCGTCAATTTTTCTGTCGTATGACATGCGTCACCTTTGTGACCAATCAAATTTCAACATCGCCAACAACGAAAAACCAATATAAATTAGTCGACTCGGGAACAACTGTGAATAACGAATCGCCCGCAACGAGGAAATCACGACGAGCAGCGAACAACGGAAATAACAGAGTTTATAAATCCAGCTTTAAACTTGTTGGGTGAATGAATGTTGATTATCTGATTGAAATAATTTTCAATTATTATAGATTGAAAAAGAAAATTCACTATAATACTTAATGTACCGGGTGATTCAATAAGGGTAACGTGGTACCATATCTCGGAAACCGTATGTCTTAGAGTTTGGAAAAAAAATCCTATGAGAAAATCGGCCCTAAAAAAATGATTAAAAATGTTTTTGAGTCCATAGTTTTTGGCTAGGTGGCGCAATCTAGCACTTACAAAATATAACTGGATTTTTTACAAAATATTCATCAATTTGCGTTGGTAAAAAATATCAACTTAAGAAACTACTGTCGTTATTCTACAACTTTTTTTAGTCATTTTTCTGTATCACCTATTCTGAAGTGGTGTGGGAAGTGTTCTTTCGTTGGCATAAAAAAGACTGTAACTTCCATATGCCTGAACCGATTTACAAAAATATAGACTCCATGCATAGAGCATTAAAGGTAGATTCCAGAAAAAAATAACACTTAATTTTTCAATCGGCAACACTTAGCTCTATTTATGATTTTTTTTGAGAAAGAATGCTATAACTCTAACTAGCTTACAAAAAGGCATATAAGATGACTTATTAACCTGTGAAAGCCGCGAACATTCCAAAGTATGGGCATTTTTTGGTGAGTGTTGATGATTGTTGCTCACTCAGTAAGTTGTAGGATATGTTGCTAAAATTGTTTTGGAAATAATATAACAATTGAAAACGCATCACAAAAATATTTATTAACATTACATAATGAAACAAAATTAAGAGAGCTACTCATAACAGAAGTTTACAAAACGCACCTTATTATTTTTACTTGTTATTTTATTTTCAAAACTATTCTAGCAGCATAATTTCTCTTACAACTTACTGGGTGAGCCAACAATCATCAACACTCACCAAAAAATGCCCATATCTTTGGAATGACAAGAGTTATCAGTTCGAGGTTTTGACAGGTCAATAAATCATCTTATTTGCCTTTTTGTAAGCTAGTTAGAGTTACAGCATTCAATTTGAAATTTCTAAGAAAAAATCATAGAGCTAGGTGTTGTTATTTTTTTCTGGAATCTACCTTTAACGCTCTATGCATGGAGTCTAAATTTTTGAAAATCGGTTCACGCATATGGAAGTTGCAGTATTTTTTATGTCAACGAAAGAACAGTTCCCCCACCACTTCAGAATAGGTGATACAGAAAAATTACTTTAACAAAAGTAGAAAAAGGATAGTAGTTTATAAAGTTGATATTTTTTACCAACCTAAATCCAATTATATTTTGTAAGTGATAGATTGAGCCACCTAGCAAAAAACTATGGACTCAAAAACATTTTTAATCATTTTTTAGGGCCGATTTTCTCATAAGATTTTTTCCCCCAAACTCTAGGACATACGGTTTCCGAGATATGGTACCTCGTTACCCTTATTGAATCACCCGATACATGATGGCATGATTTTAATGAAAAACTTTTATTTTTCTTTAAAAACAGTAGAAGTTATAATTATTCTGTTGTACATTTTACATTTTCGAAATGACCTATTATGTGTCATACTAAAATTTCCAACCCACAGTTTTTTGTAGTCTGTTAACTTTGAAAATTGTTTTTTATAAAAAAATTATTTTTTATTATATTAGGATGTAAGATTTTCTTAAATTAGAATTTTGTCAATGAAGGACAAACAACCGATGAAGATTCTCCATTAGAATGTAAGCATCGCTTAACGAAATTCCGTTCAAGGATTCAATAGAATAGTGATAAGGACTTGGTTTTTATTAAATTTCGCTGATGTAGCAGCAGTGATAGAGTTTAGTGGCGATTTCGAATGGCTTTTTTGGTTGGTTAATGGTTAACCGGTCGGTTCATAAACGATGACGTCAGACCCTCGGTTGGTTAAACGGCTGTCAAGTAAAAATTGACGTAAGTATAGCCCATTCAGTATTAAAACCGTTGCCGGTCACAACTGTCATAACTGGACTATGTTACCAAACAGTACAAGAATCTAGTAAATGTCAAATGAAGTTATCAAATATTCTCCTATTAATATTAAACTTATACTTACTTGCTTCATACACTCTGTGAATAGTATCAGGTGTAAATGCATTAACTATTGCAGTATTATTTGTTGAAGCAAACCCAATAACACAGAAATACTCTATTAAAAGACTTTTATGTTTAAAGAAAAAATTATAATAATGACAACTATTAAAATTATATATATGACAAGTTTCAATTTGTATATTATAAACAAGTACATAACAACTAGTAAACTACAAGGAAAAACCTAGAAAATGATAATATTTCAACACTTTCCCTCATTAAGTGGTTTTTCTCTTCACTAAGTTAGTTTAATCCTATATTTGTACAAAGCTGTACTAATCTAGGTTTTGGAAGAGCTTTGGTCATCATATCAGCCAACTGATGCTCAGTATGTACTTTCTTAACGACAATTTCTCCTTCTGATACCAATTCCCGTACAAAAAAGTGCCTTGTTCGAATATGTTTGGTACGTCTATGGAATTCGGGATTTTGAGCTAACCTCAATGCTGGTTCATTGTCAATATGAAGTTCTGGTACAGCTGATAAGTTAGTTATTTTTGTCAAGAGACGTTTAATCCAAACTATTTCGCGAGCAGCCTCACTTGCAGCAACTATTTCTGATTCGGTTGTGGAAATTGCTACTGAAGTTTGTTTTTGGCTTAACCATGATACCGCACCTGCAGCATAAATACAAACAATTCCTGATGTTGATCTACCAGTGAGTGTATCACCACCATGATCAGCATCACTGTATATTCTTATGATTCCTTGCAGATGGTGTGGTTTATAAGTGATTCCATAATCCAATGTTCCTTGAAGGTATCTAAATATATGTTTCACCTTAATAACATCTTCTTTACTGGGATGTTCCAACGATCTAGAAACAACTCCTAGTGCATAAGATATATCTGGTCTCGTAGATACCATAAGGTACATTAATGAACCAACAGCTTCTCTATAAGGAAAATTTAGAGATTCATCTTGATCTTTCCCTGATTGAGAATAGTCCTTAATAATAGGTGTTGAAACTGGTCTGCAATTTTCCATGCCAAACTTTTCTAAAATTTTCTTAGTATAGGACTTTTGGTGTATTTTTATTGAACCATTGTCTTTGGTAGATATCTCTATACCTAGAAAATATAAAGCAGGCTTGAGGGTAATTTTGAATTCAGATTTCAGATTTTCAACAAAATCTGCAGTATGCTCAGGATGATTAGAAGCTAACAGGCCATCATCTACATAAAGAGCAAGTAAAAGTTTGATTTTTCCATGTAGCTTTATAAAAAGACAAGGATCAGCTTCGCTCATTATAAATCCATATTCCTTTAGAAATTTAACAAAACGTTGATTCCAGCACCTAGGCGCCTGTTTTAACCCATATAGGCTCTTGTGTAATCTGCAAACCTTTTGAGAGTTATCATTGAATCCTTCAGGTTGACGCATGTATATTGTTTCATCTAGCTCTCCATAAAGAAAAGCAGTTGATACATCGAACTGAGTGAGTTTCAACTTTTCATTTGCTGCAACACAACACAAGTAAAAGTCTTATAGTGCTAGATCTCGCAACTGGACTAAATGTTTGATCATAATCTACGCCTTCTTTTTGAGCAAAACCTTTTATGACTAGTCGAGCTTTATACTTATCAATGGAGCCGTCGGGATTCGTCTTTACTTTATAAATCCATTTACATGGAAGTGGTTTAATTCCTTCCGGGAGTTCTTCCAAAGTCCACGTTTGGTTTTCTTGTAAAGATTCCATCTCTATCTGCATTGCCTTTTGCCATTCTTCCTTCTCAGAGCTGTTTATAGCTTCTCTGTATGAAGATGGTTCTGAAGGTTCAGTTATATTTGCTAAAGAAGTCATTACAAAGTCTTCAAAACGTTGTGGAGGTTTTATTAATGCTCTATTTCGTAGATTTCTTGTTTCATCTATTTGCGGTTCTGAATTTTCTATTTCACCATCATCATTATCTTCGTCTTGACTTATAAATTCTGTTTTCTTCAAGATTTCTTCTGTTTGAATATCATTATCCTTAACATCTCGATTTTCTTCATTTTTCTGTCGAACAAATTCTAATTTGAAATTACTTTTAATTTGGAGAATGTTCTCTTGGAAAGTTACATCACGTGACCTGATTAATTTATTATTTTCTCTACACCATATGCGATACCCATCTACACCATCATAGCCAATTAAAATACCTTTCATGGCCTTTTTATCCATTTTCTTTCTTTGTTGTTTAGGTATATGAGCATAGCATGTAGTTCCAATAATTCTAAGATGCTTAATGCTTGGTTTCTTCCCAGTCCATAATTGTATTGGTGATTTTCCTTCTATTCTAGAAGAACCACTGAGATTGAGAATATATTTAGCTGTATTTATCATCTCAGCCCACAATCCTTGAGGAATTTCTTCATGGGAGTGCATAAGAGCTCTAGCTGTTTCTACCAGCGTTCTATTTTCTCTTTCTGAAGAACCATTTTGTTGCGGTGTATATGGCATAGTAAAGCGTTGTTTTACTCCATACTTAGCTAAAATCTCTTTAACTTCTTTATTATCAAACTCTCCTCCATTGTCACAAAGCAGTTCTTGCACTGTATGACCTGCAGATCTTATCTGAAGCAACATTTCTTGCAGCTTAGAAGAAACTTCTGACTTATGTTTGATAAAAAATACTTCACGAAAACAAGTAAAATCGTCTTTAAATAAAACGTAGTATCTAAACCCTGACATAGAATTTAAAAAAGGACCACATACATCCGTATGAATACGTTCTCCAGGTAGAGTTGCATGTTCTCTTGTACCAAATTTTCTTCGATTGGCTTTTCCAAACACACATCCTTCACATATTTCGCTATCGAGATATACTTTGATTCCAAATTCTCTTTCTATTAAGTTTTTCACATGTCTTTTGTTTTGATGACCTAGTCTTTCGTGAAATAACTGTAGTTGTGATTGATTTGATATGTTATTCAATTCAGGTAATTTCTTAATAGTGTTTATATTTAGTTTAAATAATCCGGAATTTTGGCTTCTGTAACCTTCAAGAACAACTATATTATCAATTTTTAGAAAACATTTTGTGGCTCTGGAGATAAATTGACTATTTGGTTTTTTATCTTGAGCAGCGAGAACGGAAAACAAATTTTTCTTGATTTTTGGTACAAGCCAAACATCACTAAGAATTAGTGTGTTTTTTTTATTATTGACCAATGTTTCAAAAATTATTGTTCCTCTTCCTAGGGCTTCAATTGATTCACCACTTGCAGTTATCACTTGATGAGCTGTTGTGAAAGGTTCATAAGTATCAAATAATTCTGGACAAAATGTAATGTGATTTGTAGCACCATTATCTACATACCAGTTACGAACCACTTCTTCTGAATTAAAACATTCATTTGAACAGACTAGAATGACGTTAGCTTTTGAATTTGTAGTACTTGGCTTAGGGGGTTTGCCATCAGCACGCCATTTGGGACACATTTTAACTTTATGACCTTTTTCTTTACAATATTTGCAATACCAATTCTTGAACTTATTTTTATTTGGATATGAAGACGTACCAGTAAAAAGAACTTCTTGATTCGCCTTATTTTTATCTTTTTCATTCAAGGCTTTCTCATAAACACACAATTGATTCGTAAGGTTGTCTATTGTTCTATTATTTTTGGATATTAACATCCAACTAGATCTAAATGAGAAATAATTGTCTGGTAATGTTCCTAAAATTTTACAAATTAGCAACACTTCTGGTAGTTCAATTGCATTTTCTTTTTGAACTGCTAATTTCATTTCATTCCAAAGATTTTTAAGCTTAGACATATGTGTAGCTACATCGTCATTTGGTTCTTTTTCAAAGCTAAAGAATTCTAAACAGAGATCATAAACTTTTTCTTCTGTTGCACCATCAAATAGTCTATTTAATTCTTGCCATATTTCTTTTGCTGTTGAAAATCTCATAATTTTCTTTAAAGTATCTTCGGTCATATTGTTTGTTAGGATAATCATTGCACTGCTTTCTACTTTTCTGTACTCTTTCAACTCTTTTTTGTACTTGATACCTTCTGCCTCCGTAGCATTTTCTGCTAAAGTTGTAGGTTCTTTTAGAGTACTTTCTACAATTTCTAGAGTTCCAATAATACCTCTTAGTAATATGCAAATTTTAAATTTCCACGTAGACCAATTTGATTTACCTTCTAAAAGTCCAATTTGTACTTTTGTATAATCCATTTTGTCAACTAAATCTGTGACGACAAAAATTGGGGTATATTTATTTATTGCGTTCCTGGGCCCATAACCTGTTGAAGCAAACCCAATAACACAGAAATAATCTATTAAAAGACTTTTATGTTTAAAGAAAAAATTATAATAATGACAACTATTAAAATTATATATATGACAAGTATCAATTTGTATATTATAAACAAGTACATAACAACTAGTAAACTAGAAGGAAAAACCTAGAAAATGATAATATTTCAACATTATTAAGTTTCATTTATACGTTTTTTGGGATGTGACTTTAACTTTGATAAATCATGATACTGATTGTGAAAAATTACTCACAGTTCTTTGCAGTTTTTTAATAAAAGAATGGAAAAATTAATTAAGCAATATAAAATTGTCACAACAACAGCGCGCATTTTTGCCAAGATATAAAGATTTTAGTACGACTGACGTTAGTTTGAGTTTAATATTTAATTAACCTACGAGTTATATTTGATATGAAATTAATTACGAAACCTTCGAGCAAATATTTATATTTTTTGATAACATGCGACCTACAAATTTCAATATTTATTGAGTTTAGAGAGGCTAAACATAGTGATTGACAGCAGCAAACGAATGGCATAATATAAACGAACGTCTCTTTTTCGACACTTTGATGAGGTGCAACGGCTTTAATACTGAACGGGATATACGTCATTTCACAACAATTTGTTTGCAAGTGTAATTTAGTTTTTTTTTGTATAAAGTGGAAGCCAAATTTTCATAAAATGCTAGAACGCAAAGCAGTAGTAGATGAATTTGGTATCCTTGAACTGAAAGTCTTGAAATGTTTATTTGTTCTTCATTTGATGGAGTTTTCCATAAGCAGATAATTTTCCACTAAGTGGTGCTCTTGAAATGTTGTCAATGGTAAATCATCATCACTTGAAAGTAATTTCAGAGTTGCTTCATCACCCATAAAATGAATTACTTTTCCATTAATTTCAAATTTAGATTCACTGACTTGCTCATTGTAACTTTCAACTTAACCCATATATCTTTTTTCATCATTCCATAAAAAAATTCGAATTATTTTGCCATAATCTTATGCTGACGATTATTGCCATAATCGGAATATGAATGATTTTTAATTCGAATTATGCCCATTACTAGTTGATGTTTATAGAAACCTTGCTCGTATCGGCCCATATATCAAACATGGTCCAAAACGTCACAGCAATAATTCCTTCTACCTCAGCGGAATTTTCCGAAACGAAATTTAATAAAAACCATTCCTTGAAAATATAACTTAGGTATATTATATAATATTTTGTTGTTGGATGAATGAATGTTGATTATCTGATTGAAATAATTTTCAACCCCGTTCAACTTAAAAGTAATTCAATGTCTGCCGGGGCATATAGCCCGAGAAGTAGCTGTTTCTTCTAAGTGAACGGTCATCGTTTCTGAAAATATTTTCAAAACTTTGTAAGGCGTTAACAGTATAAATCTATTATTCGATATCTATTGGTAACACGCTGTATTAATAAATACGACAATTTACAGGAAAGTAATAATCTATTGATAGTTCAAACAGTGGTTTGTGTCAATTAGAATTTTGGTTTGCGGTTGGAGGTGAAGATGTCGCTGTTATCACAACTTTAACATTTCCTTAACTTGAGGATATGTATTGATTGTGATTTCAGTAGCATATTTAATCCGGGATTGAGCTCACAGAGCTATCTTGAACTGATTGTCCCTTCTAATTGTCAACCAGACTGGTTGGTTAAATCCTGTATATCATACCGACCCCGTTTAACTTAGAAGTGTAATTCAATGTCTGTCGGGGCATATAGCCCGAGAGGTAGTTGTTTCTTCTAAGTGAACGGTCATTGTTTTTGAAAATATTTTCAAAACTTTGTAAGGCGTTAATAGTATAAATCTATTATTCAATATCAAATAGTATTTTGTTGATGGTGTTTTTTTTTATAAAAATAGAGTTTATTTAGATTAGAGTTTTGTCGTACTTGTACGACAAATACCAGTGAGACATTGGCGCATTAAGAAGTAAGCATCGCTTAACGAATTACCGTTTAAGGATTCGTTGATGCTACTTATGTACATAAATAAATTGGTAATTAAGTATTAATTTTAGGTAAGATGCTTGGTTGTATGTATTAAACTTGCCTGATTGAAATAATTTTCAATTTTTATAGGTAAAAATTCTAGTTCGAGTTTTACATTTATATTCGCATGATTTTAATGAAAAACTTATTTTTCGGTACAAAAAATCGAAAACATAATATTTCTTTTGTACATTGTACATTTTCGATTTACCGATTATGTGTCATACTAAATTTCCAAACCACAGATTTTTTTGACTGAAAATTTTGAAAATTGTTTTATATAAACAAGTTTAAATTTGCGTCTATTTAAGGTTTATTAACTTGTAACTTTAACATAAGACACAATTGAATGAAAATTGTTTTTGTAATTTCCCGTACACTTAAATGAATTGACTTACATTATTAAGTAGATCATTGTTATTTTTAATCATTAAGATTTTTTAGAATTAGTACTTTGTCAATTTAGGACAAACAACCGATGAAGATTTCCCCATTAGAATGTAAGTATCGCTAATGAAATTCCATTCAAGGATTCGTTGGTGATAAAAAACAAATTATATTAAATAACCAGTGAGACAATGGCGCATTAAGAAGTAAGCATCTCTTAACGAAATACCGTTTAAGGATTCGTTGATGCTACTTATGTACATAAATAAATTGGTAATTAAGTATTAATTTTAGGTAAGATGCTTGGTTGTATGTATTAAACTTGCCTGATTGAAATAATTTTCAATTTTTATAGGTAAAAATTCTAGTTCGAGTTTTACATTTATATTCGCATGATTTTAATGAAAAACTTCTATTTTTCGGTACAAAACATTGGAAACATAATTTTTCTTTTGTACATTTTCGATTTACCGATTATGTGTCATACTAAATTTCCAAACCACAGATTTTTTTTTACTGAAAATTTTGAAAATTGTTTTATATAAACAAGTTTAAATGTGCGTCTATTTAAGGTTTATTAACTTGTAACTTTAACATAAGACACAATTGAATGAAAATGGTTTTTGTAATTTCCCGAACACTTAAATGAATTGACTTACATTATTAAATAGATTATTGTTATTTTTAATCATTAAGATTTTTTAGAATTAGTACTTTGTCAATTTAGGACAAACAACCGATGAAGATTTTTTAGAATTAGTACTTTGTCAATTTAGGACAAACAACCGATGAAGATTTCCCCATTAGAATGTAAGTATCGCTAATGAAATTCCATTCAAGGATTCGTTGGTGATAAAAAACAAATTATATTAAATAACCAGTGAGACAATGGCGCATTAAGAAGTAAGCATCTCTTAACGAAATACCGTTTAAGGATTCGTTGATGCTACTTATGTACATAAATAAATTGGTAATTAAGTATTAATTTTAGGTAAGATGCTTGGTTGTATGTATTAAACTTGCCTGATTGAAATAATTTTCAATTTTTATAGGTAAAAATTCTAGTTCGAGTTTTACATTTATATTCGCATGATTTTAATGAAAAACTTCTATTTTTCGGTACAAAACATTGGAAACATAATTTTTCTTTTGTACATTTTCGATTTACCGATTATGTGTCATACTAAATTTCCAAACCACAGATTTTTTTTTACTGAAAATTTTGAAAATTGTTTTATATAAACAAGTTTAAATGTGCGTCTATTTAAGGTTTATTAACTTGTAACTTTAACATAAGACACAATTGAATGAAAATGGTTTTTGTAATTTCCCGAACACTTAAATGAATTGACTTACATTATTAAATAGATTATTGTTATTTTTAATCATTAAGATTTTTTAGAATTAGTACTTTGTCAATTTAGGACAAACAACCGATGAAGATTTTTTAGAATTAGTACTTTGTCAATTTAGGACAAACAACCGATGAAGATTTCCCCATTAGAATGTAAGTATCGCTAATGAAATTCCATTCAAGGATTCGTTGGTGATAAAAAACAAATTATATTAAATAACCAGTGAGACAATGGCGCATTAAGAAGTAAGCATCTCTTAACGAAATACCGTTTAAGGATTCGTTGATGCTACTTATGTACATAAATAAATTGGTAATTAAGTATTAATTTTAGGTAAGATGCTTGGTTGTATGTATTAAACTTGCCTGATTGAAATAATTTTCAATTTTTATAGGTAAAAATTCTAGTTCGAGTTTTACATTTATATTCGCATGATTTTAATGAAAAACTTCTATTTTTCGGTACAAAACATTGGAAACATAATTTTTCTTTTGTACATTTTCGATTTACCGATTATGTGTCATACTAAATTTCCAAACCACAGATTTTTTTTTACTGAAAATTTTGAAAATTGTTTTATATAAACAAGTTTAAATGTGCGTCTATTTAAGGTTTATTAACTTGTAACTTTAACATAAGACACAATTGAATGAAAATGGTTTTTGTAATTTCCCGAACACTTAAATGAATTGACTTACATTATTAAATAGATTATTGTTATTTTTAATCATTAAGATTTTTTAGAATTAGTACTTTGTCAATTTAGGACAAACAACCGATGAAGATTTTTTAGAATTAGTACTTTGTCAATTTAGGACAAACAACCGATGAAGATTTCCCCATTAGAATGTAAGTATCGCTAATGAAATTCCATTCAAGGATTCGTTGGTGATAAAAAACAAATTATATTAAATAACCAGTGAGACAATGGCGCATTAAGAAGTAAGCATCTCTTAACGAAATACCGTTTAAGGATTCGTTGATGCTACTTATGTACATAAATAAATTGGTAATTAAGTATTAATTTTAGGTAAGATGCTTGGTTGTATGTATTAAACTTGCCTGATTGAAATAATTTTCAATTTTTATAGGTAAAAATTCTAGTTCGAGTTTTACATTTATATTCGCATGATTTTAATGAAAAACTTTTATTTTTCGGTACAAAACATTGGAAACATAATTTTTCTTTTGTACATTTTCGATTTACCGATTATGTGTCATACTAAATTTCCAAACCACAGATTTTTTTTTGACTGAAAATTTTGAAAATTGTTTTATATAAACAAGTTTAAATTTGCGTCTATTTAAGGTTTATTAACTTGTAACTTTAACATAAGACACAATTGAATGAAAATTGTTTTTGTAATTTCCCGAACACTTAAATGAATTGACTTACATTATTAAATAGATTATTGTTATTTTTAATCATTAAGATTTTTTAGAATTAGTACTTTGTCAATTTAGGACAAACAACCGATGAAGATTTTTTAGAATTAGTACTTTGTCAATTTAGGACAAACAACCGATGAAGATTTCCCCATTAGAATGTAAGTATCGCTAATGAAATTCCATTCAAGGATTCGTTGGTGATAAAAAACAAATTATATTAAATAACCAGTGAGACAATGGCGCATTAAGAAGTAAGCATCTCTTAACGAAATACCGTTTAAGGATTCGTTGATGCTACTTATGTACATAAATAAATTGGTAATTAAGTATTAATTTTAGGTAAGATGCTTGGTTGTATGTATTAAACTTGCCTGATTGAAGAAATAATTTTCAATTTTTATAGGTAAAAATTCTAGTTCGAGTATTACATTTATATTCGCATGATTTTAATGAAAAACTTTTATTTTTCGGTACAAAACATTGGAAACATAATTTTTCTTTTGTACATTTTCGATTTACCGATTATGTGTCATACTAAATTTCCAAACCACAGATTTTTTTTTGACTGAAAATTTTGAAAATTGTTTTATATAAACAAGTTTAAATTTGCGTCTATTTAAGGTTTATTAACTTGTAACTTTAACATAAGACACAATTGAATGAAAATTGTTTTTGTAATTTCCCGAACACTTAAATGAATTGACTTACATTATTAAATAGATTATTGTTATTTTTAATCATTAAGATTTTTTAGAATTAGTACTTTGTCAATTTAGGATAAACAACCGATGAAGATTTCCCCATTAGTATGTAAGTATCGCTAACGAAATTCCATTCAAGGATTCGTTGGTGATAAAAAACAAATTATATTAAATAATAATTTTTGGTTGAAATTTGTTAACTTTTAATATAAATATCTACTCAAGACTGTCAATTGAATGAAAATTGTTTATGTTCAATGTATAGTTTAGTTATATAGTGAAATTTATGTTCAATTTTTTACATTAAAACGTATCTTTGTAATTGAGTGATTAGTTAATACTGTTTATGTAATTACCCAAATACTTAAATGAATTGACTTGTATCACTGTGACTAAATTAGGTCTATTGGCCCCTTTTCTGTACTTATTTAGTTAAAACGCACCCCTAATCATTTCCCTTCTCTAAAGTGCAGAATATGTTGTGGTTTCAAGGAGAGGATTTCTCTTTCTTCTACATTGCCCTGAAGGCAGTGAGAAAGGGTTGCATCGTCAGTAAGTACAGGAGTGTTTCGTTCACAGAAGCGACATTCATTTGATATTTTAATTTTTAGTTTGTATAGGTATTGATTGAGTTAACAAAGCCCTGTGAGAAAACAACTAAGGATTCTGAGTTAGGTTTAAATGTCAGATGTTAAAATTAAGAAAAGACCTAGTTTGGAACGTGGTCAAAGCACCCAAAAATATAATTTGAAGCAAAATACAGTTCTGAAAATCTGTATTATTAAGTCGAGCGCCTTTATTTTTCATTATATTAGCATGTATGATTTTTTAAATTAGTACTGATAAAGATGTGTCCTAATTTAAATGTTAAGCATCGCTTGACGAAATACCGATTGAGGATTCTACTGGTAATTTAGTATTAATTTTTTTAAATAAAATGATAATAGTGGTTAGTTGTATGTATAATTTGGATATCTGCTACAAAAAATACCAGTAAACTTGTTGAAAAAAATTCACTATACTCAATGTACAATCGAGTATTATATTAATTTTGGCATGATTTCAATGGAAAACTTTTATTTTTCGGTACAAACATTAGAAAACGTAATTTTTCTTTTGTATATCAATTGTACATTTTCGATTTTCCAACTCATCAACAGATTTATTTTTGACTGTATATTTTGAAAATTGTTTTATACAAGAACTTTATAGTAGAGATAATGTTCAAATGTAAATTTTAGTTATATAGTACAGTTTATGTTCTATTTTTTTTACATTAAAATATTTTAGTATCTGTTGGTTTTTTTTGTATATAAATACCAGAATTAATGTAGTAGCTTGTTGTTTTTTTTTTCGGGTCAAGATGTGAAACTCGTCTTCGAATGGGTCCTATCCAAAACCCAAACAGTGTTGGACTCATCCCCAAGGAGATACCTACTAACCAAATCCACCTCGACGTTACCCCCGCCTCGACGTTACCCCCGCCTCGCAATCACCACCCTAGCATACTTCGAGACGGGCGGCGGTCCCTCGCACACTCCGCTCACACCGTCGTCTTCTCCCTAACTCTCATGCCATATCGAGTCCTTCTCTCCAGATTCCCCTTACTTTCCCCTTCTGTGCCGTCTTTAACATGTGTGTTCTGAAGGATAATTGACTTTCCAACCACACCCCTAGGTATTTCACAGGCTCCTCCATACGAATTCTCCTTCCCTTCACCCTCACTTCCCTCGTCTTGCTCCGTCCCTTCACTAGCAGCCCCACCGTCGTATCTTCTAGTCCGCACCGCTCTATCTTCTCCACATCCTCTCCGTCTATTCTGTTATAAAAAAATCCACTTCTATGAAGTGCATGGTTTCAATGAGGGCTTTCTCTTTCTGCTAGTGGTTTGTGTCATCAGTGAGAGGGTTGCATTTTCAGTAAAGAATATGCACAGGTGTTGTTTGAATTTACAACGCCCTGTGTGAAAACTACTATAAGGATTAGTAGTTGGCTTTGCTAAGGTTCAATCTCTTCCGGTTGAAGTTAAATTCCCGAGAGATATTTTGGACTGGTTCACTCCTGGAAGGCGTTTCCAGAGGTACATATCTGCGTTAAGGCCAATTGATATTACCCTTAATGATAATAAGAAAACGTTACTTTTTACTACAATGGTAAACAGTTATATTAATAGGCAAGTAATAATTAATGTTATAAAAATGTCCACACACGATTAAGTACAAAAGATTTATTTCTAGACTTTTCTTCGGGAAAATCAATAATAACATTCTAGAGATAATATCGAAAGGAACGTTCTTGCTTCGTGGTCGATCCAAATTTATTTTTAATAATTGACAGTTTTGAAAATTATCAGAAGTATCAGAATAAGTGCCAATCTGCAAGGGAGAGATTGCGTCCCTTATATATATGAATTTCCGCCTGAAAGATGCTGGGAGAGTGTCCCATTGCCATACGTCCGTTTCACTGTGTTTGATCCAACAGTATACCACCTGAAGTTATTCTTCTTGAATACTTTAAATATCTTATTCACATTTTCGAACACATCTGCCATAAGTAGAATAATTGAAAAAAAACAAAAAATTTTTTTAATAAAACGTATATTTGAATTCGGTACGAATAAATTAAAATAACGAAAAATATAAATGAATAACTATACTTAAAATATGATATTGATGATACTTTTAAAATTATTTACAAAATATTCACTAGAGCAAATGAACAATAATGATTCATTTTCGTCTTATTAGACATTTCTATATAAGTTTTATTTCACAGTTCGATAATTTGGATTCAAATTAAGATAGCAAGAGAGAAGGTACAAATGAACTACCGTCTGCGTAAATTGATAAAATTCTACTTGTCAAACGTAGATCTTTGTTTTTTTTTCAAGTATGAATTCTAATTAAATTCTATATTATTTATAAAGAAAAGTTCACAACTTATCACGAAAAATATATATACAGTAGCATTGATAAAATTTTTATAAAATAATTATACTATTTACTATTATATAAAATTACAGCAGTCAACAATACTTCAATTATAACTACTCAATTTTGATCCATAAACTAATAATCCAAACCACATGTTTGTATGACATCTACAGTTTGTTCACTTATTACAACTCCTTCTTTACATATAAAATCATTCGGAAGACGTTACGAATAGATTTTACAGTGGAAGTTATAATTTAGATTTATTAAATTTGTTTAAACTTACAAATCGTAATAAGTGGAAAAATGATTTTAAATTATATTAGAAATTTTTGAGGTAAGCTTTTGTTAAATAAATTGGACAAGCTGCCATTTAAACATCCATACGATAAGTTGTCAACTACCAAATCCGATTTTCAGTTTGCGGCGCTCTCATTACACCCACTCCCCCGCCTAATCGTCTGTAGTTCATAGAACCGCACAATCTCCATTGGTTTTGTTCGGTATCGTAAAATTCGATCGTTTTTAAATATGCGGTACCATCGAATCCTCCAACAGCGTAAAGTTGTCCATTCACTACTGCCAGTCCAACCTGAAAAAAAAACAAATTTCTCAAAATCTAATGGATTAAAAATCTATCGACACTTACCCCACTTCTTCTCGATGTCATAGCAACGATAGGACTCCAAGAATTCGTATGAGGATTGTATCTTTCGGCACTACTGAGTTCCATACAATCATCACGTCCTCCTACGGCATAAATAAGGTTATTAAACACGGCACATCCTAAATGTTTCCGCCTTGTCGACATCGGACTCACTAACGTCCATTTATTGTGTCGTGGGTCATAACGTTCTACCGTATTTAACGGTGATTGACCATCTGAGCCTCCGATTGCATATAAATAACCACCAAGAACAGCAACTGCCACTCCTAAACGTCGAGTAGTCATCGGAGCTACCTTAGTCCATTTGTTTTCTTTTGGGTCAAACCTACAATCGAAAAAAAAATAGTAAAAACACTCCTATTGAAAATAATAAGCCTCAAAATTGATAATAGTTACCTTTCAACATGATTTAAACATTGCACTCCATCTTGTCCTCCAACAGCATATAGTAAATTGTCCAGTACAGCTACCCCAACACTAGTTCTACATGAAGTTGTAGGCGCAACATCACATGACCACTGATCAGTTTGTGGATCGTACCTGTGAATTTTACTACCGTTATAAAAATCTGACAAATTTGAATGAGTTTTAGCTTACCTTTCAATACTGTTTAAATAACTTTGCCCATCATGTCCCCCAACAGCATACAGTAGATCGTTTAAGACTGCCACGCCTACACCACATCTTCTCTTGCTCATAGGTGCTACCATTTTCCATTCCATAGTTTGTGGATCGAATTTTTCTACCGAAGCTATGGCATCCCCGCTACACCAACCACCAACAGCAAATAATACTTCACCTGAAAATATAATGAATTCCAAAAGATAAATAAGCAAAACTCAAATGTACTTTTTTCAACTTACCTCTCCTTGTGGGTTTTCTTGGCCTAGTTCTTGGTCCTTGCATCAGAGGTCTCTCTTGAGGAAGTAAAAGATAATTTTTAGCTTCATCTACTAAATCTCTACAAGATTCATCAGATCTCACCAACAGGTCAGATCCAACAGTGCCTACTAAAAATTTAGGAGTCAATAATGGTAGTCTAACATGTTGTAACACCTGCGGGAGATGTTGCCTTCTCTCGGACACGTTGTACTTCACCCACAACATCACCGCATTGAACACCTAGATTAATAATGAATAACAATTAAAAACATTACAGAAAAATAAAATAACTAACCTGCTCTTCAGTACGAACATTCAACTCATCACTAGAAATTATATCTACTAATTGTCCAACTGGCAGAAGAAGAAACTCCTCTGATTCCATAACTTCCTGGAAGTTGTGTTGAGTAAATTTATCAGCTATTCTAAGTAATTCTCTACATGAATGTGTATCTGCGAAAGCTCTAATCCCTAAACAATTGGAAGGGTCTAGCTGTCTTTTTAGAAACTCGCAACAAATATCTTGAATTTCTGTTAGCTTTAAAAAAAATACAAATCCTTGTTTATCTATTAAAATGTACATCAACAATTAAACATTACCTGTAATAAACATGCTGCTGGTAGGAGCATCTGAACATTTGATTCTTCCACAACAATATGAGAAGTATAGCAGAAATCAATTAATAAATCCATTGCCAGTTCATCTATATCTCTTATAGTTACTTCAGTTTGCCTGGACTCTGCTAACTCCCCAGTGAACATAGCTCTAAAATATGGACTACAAGCACTTAATATCACTCTATGAGCGAAAATTTTTCGAGTACCAACATTTAAAACTACATCACAGAGTTCTCTATGTCTACGTAGTAAATTTAACTCTGTTAGAGTATTTTTTGGATGCTTTTCTGAAGAATGGGACAAACGGGCTGGAGATGGGGGCCGTTCACCTCCCGTAGTTTCACCCATTCTACATGGGCCTCTAATATGCCCTGCCAGTTGTAAGCGCAAGGGCGGAGACGCCCAGCCCCACACAGTGTCTATCTACAAAATAAAATCGTTTCCATAAATTAAAAAAATACTTAAAATCAATTTGGGGAAACTTTAATATTCTAATTACCTTTACACCCTTAGAAGACAGGGTAGAAACAATTGTCAAGTCACGACTTAATTTAATTTTATTTTAATCTTAATAATTATATTTTAATGCATAATATATAATCAAAATGATTAATATTTGTAGAAAAACAACATTTTACTCTATTTTGACAATCACTGACATCTGAATTATTTATGACATTTAAGTAATGTCACAATTCCTGTCCTAGGCCCATTTTCGCAAGCAGCCGCTGATAGGTTTATCTTCGTACTTAATAATGAATATTAGGTAGTTTTATACTGATTTTCTACAGAAAATAGTAGTTTCTTAAGAATATCTCTTACACATTTTCAAAAGTTGATCGTTGAAGCGCTTTAATAAATATTCTTGATCATTTGTCAAATTTTATGTTGGCAAGCCTACTGTTCTATGCATTGACATATAAATATGTCAATGAATGTCAAGTATTTAAGTATTTCTCAAGTGAATTCATAAATACATTCCATCTTTTTTGAACGTGTAAAAAAAGTTAACAATACAATGAATGAAGAAATAGTAGACCAAATTCATGAAGTGGGCGAGTCTCTACAGTCCATGAACGTTACTCATGACCCATCTTCAGAAAAACAGAAAGTAGATATATTATTAAAACCAACAGGAAACGCTCCTATAATGAAAAAGAAAAAGTGGACAGTAGATAGCGATAAGAAAATTGGATGGATTATAGAATTTATTAGAAAGTATTTGAAATTGGAACCAAATGAAAAGTTATTTTTGTATGTCAATCAAACCTTTGCTCCATCTCCAGATCAGATGGTTAAAAACTTATTTGATTGTTATAGTACGGAGGGTAAATTAGTACTTCATTACTGCAAGACACAGGCTTGGGGCTGATGTTTCATAGAACAATTTTAATGTGCATTTATTTGTGAACTTTTTGATATGTCTGAAATTATACTAAGTTTAAAAGCATTGTGCTAGTCTTACTTTGCTTGTAAAGATTTGTGATATTTGCTTTTAATAACATTTGTATATTAATGTGAAGAAAACTTCTATAGCTCTAAGAACCAAACTTGATATAACAGTACATAAAACCTGCAAAATATGCTTAGCTTTATGTAATATAAGTATTATAAAAATAATAACCCTTCAGTAATAATGTGAAATTCTATTACATGAGATATAACATCGGTCTGACAGACCGCGAAAGTATTTTGACCCTCTAGATCGTTCTCCTAGATGTTTAAACATTATAAATATTGAAGAAAATAAAAAATCAAATATTCGACTAAACTTTATTTACTTGAATAAATACTGAGTTTAAAAACTTGACATTAAAAATAAAAATATGAAGTTTTTTAATAGTCATCTTCAGAGTCATATGGATCAATTTCGTTCAATAAATTGAACAGTCTAGCCTCCTCACCCTCATAGGACTTTTTCCTACAGAAAAAAACAATATTATAATGGCAAATAATGCAAAAAATAAAATTACAGCTTACCTATTTCAAAAAATAGTGAGTTAGTGATTAGCGACACGGGGGCACTTTGACCTAATATTGCATACTAATGAACGTCGACAATCAACAGAAAGGTACCGAGACGCCCACTCCCCCACTTCCACATTGAAGATGTGCCAGATTATTAGGAAAACATTGAGCCGGTCTGAAAGACCGTACGTTATCACGGAAGGGTTAAAGTTGATAGTTTATATCTGAAATTATACAAAAATAAAACAAAATTTTTATTTTTAAGAATGTATTTTGAAAACAAAACGAATATAAATTTTATAAATGATTCCCATAAAACTGACCCAAAGATATAAACATTTATTTGACTAGGATTATTTGTTAACTATCACATCAAAAATTACAAAACAAAAAATATAAAATAGTCTAAGTACATAGTTAATATATATACATTGTCAATATGTTACCAGCAAAGTCCGTTATGCAGTCTTGCCTAGGCAAAGTCTGCATTGTCGGAAAACTAATGGTATATTCCCTTCCCCTTTTTGACAAAATATAAAATAATTTGTAGTCCACATGAAGTTTTTCAAAAAAGGGAAGGGAATATATACCATTAGTTTTCCGGCAATGTGGACTTTGCCTAGGCAAACCTAGGTATGACTGCATAACAGACTTTGCCGGTAACAAATATAGTAAACCTATTGTTTCCAAGTATTTCATTTTGTCATGAAAACCACCACCAGAATGTCCCATTGTATTTACCACTATAGTTATAGTTTCAATCTTTTTGATGCCTTATTTCAGGAATCTTACACTAATTTCAACTTTTTGATTGTAAAATTGTCCACTTGTGTTTCCTTGCCTAGATGCAATTTAAATATTTCAAAATAAGGATTTTGTTTAATTCACTAGTCAATGTATCTGTGCATATAACTTGTGAAAATACAGTAGGTCATCCAATTATAAAATTTTTCAAATCACAGTATATTCAACTAAATAAGCATTCTTGATATACAGGATGGTTCTAAATAATGATATAAATATTTTACGTTTACATAAAAAGTATTTTGAAGATAAAAAATCAACATATGGTAACTACTTCAATGTATAAATTGTAGCATTGTAGTTGAATGGATTGTGATTTTTTTCTATAAACGTATTTTAAAATGGCAAAAATAAACTAATACACAATAGTATAACATTCCTATATATTTCCAAAAATAAATTTATTAACTAATTTTTAAAAACAATTCAATAAGTACTAAAATTAGTGCTGTCATTTAAAACAGTCATGGAAAGAAAATAGAAGCATATAAGATTAATAAAAACAATACTACGTTAGTCATTTGGTTACTTGGATGTTTAGTTTGCTCTACAGCTTTAAATAAATAATGATTTTGGAAGTGGTGAGAGCCTTAAATATAGAAATAAGCATAATCACTTCTTAAAACACAAACAGCAAATACCAAAAAAAATTAAAATCTTGAATATGACTCATCAAAGTGAAAATTCAACTTGGAAGAATCAATATTCTTTCTTAAAAAATAGATAGCCAAAAACCTAATTAGACATTAATTGACAAACTAATGCTCAAGACTCATACAACAACCTCTGATAATGCGGATAAACTTCATAGGTTGGTAAATGCATTCCAAATTCAAGAGCAACAAGAACAGCAAATTCCGAAGCCATTAATTCCTTTCTGTTTAGCCTGAAAGTAGTTTCTGTTTTTTCAATCAATAATTTTAATGTGTCTCCTTTGACGTCGTTCAGCTTAGCTGATAAAATCAAACTTGCACCTGCACATAATTTTCTGTTTTGCTTGTGGATCAGTCCTCGTAGGATCAATTTTTCAAAATAGACATATGCCTGAGCCACTGTTAGCAGGTCTATGTTGCATTCTTGCTTGGCGATTTTGCGCATTTCTCGTTTTAAACTAAAAAAAAAGCATTTTATTAAGTCTATTTGAAACAATTATGTAAAAAATAAACCAAATTTACCTTCTTAATTTGCTTAAAGTCAAATCTAAATGTGGAAACTTGTTCTTAAACTTCTCATTAATATCTCTTTTCAGATCTGAAGGTTTCACATAGTCAATAACTGATGTCACATAAGAAGTAAAAGTCAAAACTGTTCTGTGTTTACCCACAATAAGTTCTGGATCATCTAATAAGTCAGGATGGTATATATAACCCTTTACTAATGTTTCTTCTTTTATTTCTGCCGGAAGTGAGCTTAAAACTCCAAGAGAAGTAGGTCTATGACCAGGAGTTTCATACGAGAGACACCTAAAGAATAATATTTCATATAAAATCACATTTTCATTCAAGAAAATTGTAATTTTTATTATTTTAACAATCGTAAGGTATACTACTTATCCTACCTTGCAACAAAATTTCGAGCATTCCTTTTCAAAGGATCATGTGGTTGATCTGTTGGGTCGTCAATAGTATTTCTTTTTAGAACAACATCTTTGTACTTTGAAGGTTCCAATAAATAACCATAAGATTCCTCCTATTGATAGAAGAATAGTTAAATAAGGACAAGGAGTAGAAATTTAAAAATAATAAGTTACCTGTCCATCCCTTGCTCTTTTAATTCCTAGAGAATCATATGGGTCCAAACCATCCCCGCTAGTAGACAAAGGTCTATTACCAGAAACGGTTCTTTTTCTTTGTCCTTCTCTATTTATATTAGGTCTGAAAATGAAAACGTCATTTGGGAGTAATTTTTTTTGGTAGGAAATGTTTGATGGTTATAACTTACTTGAAATTCCTCTTATATGGAATATATGAACAAACCATAAATGGAGCATGTTTGGCAGTTACAAAAACAATTCTCTCTCCAGAAAATTTATGATCCTTGGTTGGTTTCAGAATTGTAATTTTATGCTGACTTTTTTCCCCTGTTTTGTTTCTAATTTTTACAGAACCTAAACTTTCACAACTGCTATCATTATCTCGTTTTCTTTCAATTTCACTACATGTGGATATTTGGTGTGGAAGCTTTTTCAAAATTTTTGGTATTATTTTCACTTCCCGATCTAAAGTATCCAACCTACAATTTAAAATACATAATACATTTTACTGTAAAAATGTCCGGATTATATTTATTGTTTTCATCTTACTTTTCTTTATTAGCTCGTTTTAATGAGCCATCTTCAATATTTGTTTTAATGGACGTAATTATACTGTCAGACTCCGAATCACTTGTACTGGGTCTGTACTTTTTCAATTGCTGTTTTTCGAGAACAGGAGTAAACTTTTCATTAAAACTTCCTTGGGAAGTAGGCAAACATGAATTTACATTTATCAAATCTGCTTCTTCCTCAGGAAAAATTTCCTCTGTACACAAAAACGGAGTTCTAGATGAAAATCCATTTTTGCTAAGTAGAGGTACTTTTGTATCCTGATAGCTTCCATCTAAGGTTATGTTTGTAAGGAAAGAAAGAGCGGCTATCCTTCTACGTGAACGGGTTCGTTTTAATGAATTTGCCATTTATTTGTTAAAAGGGAGGTCACAGATAAGCATTTTTAGTTATAGTTCTGTTTTCACACATTTTCGAAGCAAAGTTCATAATCACAGCAAGAGTATTCCACAAATCAGTATTTGGAAGAAGTGGAAACATATTTACTTTTAAAACAACACACGAATTAATTGAGATATGCTAGTACAATTCTAATACGCAATTCGATGTTAAATTTAAATGTTAGTCATAAATGATAACACTGCAAAAAAAATATTATGAAACAATCACAACAGCTCACGCCGTGGCACCATAGATAACTATCTCAAGACAGGTGACAGGTAACTGAAACTCCAACTACTTTGACTTTTATGCACAGAACTAATAGTTCTTTGCTTTTATGCTCTGTGCAGTGAGGTTCATAGACATTTGTGTTTATATAAATACATTTCGTAATTATTTTCAAGTTATCAACTCTCTCGCGATATTTTTGACCTCACAAAGGCATGAAGAACTAGTATTCTTGTGATAGAGATTTTTTACCAAAACGACAAATTATTGGCTGCATTATATAATTGCTCTGACCCTGACTGACCCACTGAACTCTATACTACGTAGTATAGAGTTCTATGGACTGACCTGATGAAACTTTTTCAAAAAGAAGAAAGAAAAATAAGGTTATATAAAAAGAACAAATTAAAATGAGTATTTTTAAACAATTATCAAGTTTATTAACGATAAATAATTCACAAAATGTAAGTAGTAATTTTAGAAAGTAGACAAAAATATATTTTTTCTATTATAGTTACAACAGATTCGTACAAAATGGGTAAACCGCTGGATGATAAGAGATGTTAAGAGAAGAAAGTTAACCACCGAATATGCTCCCTTGAGACTTCGTATAAATACTATGAGGAAAAACGATGTTCTTCCTGCCGAGTTGAGAGAAATAGCAGATGCTGAAATAGCTGCATTGCCCAGAGATTCTGCTCTTATTAGAACCAAAAAGAGGTGTGTAATAACTTCCAGACCTAGAGGAATTGTTTATAGGTGGAGAGTTAGTAGGATTATTTTTAGACAGTTAGCAGATTATAATAAACTTTGTGGAATTCAAAGAGCTATGTGGTAGAAGCGTAGAATGTACTAATATAGATTATATATAACATTGTGCACAGTCTATTAAATTAAATATTCATCATTATTGAAACAATTTCTTAAATTGTATAACAATAATATATGTTTTCATTAGTTAAACTGTACAAAATTTATTGGACAAGGGCATATATCATATGCCAAATAAAATAAATAAATACTTAAATGAAAATTAGTTGGCTAAGTAAATTAAGTTGGCCAATACCAGTAGAGAAGAAGTATCCAGCCTAACATTCGATGCCTGGACTGGGATTCCCGTGTACTATAGTTTTCTACATGTAGAATTCCACTGTTGATTTCAACATATTATAGAATCAAGGCGTCGCAAAAAAGCTATCAGTTCGTTCGTTTTCGGGTTTTAACATGTCGCATTTGGATTTCTACTCATTCTAAAAATGGTACAAGATATTTTAGGAATATTTTCTGTTAACGACTTTTTTAGTCTATTTTCTAAATTTACCTGCAGAACAAGAATTTTCGGTCACATAGATGGCTTTAGGATATTTTGAATTGAATCCAACCTATAGTCGTCACTATATGCTGCTCGCAAAAAGTACACAAATACATTTGAATTTTTCTAAAAAAAATAAGGTTTTCAAAATAATATACATATATTTATATTCACCTCTCGGACGGCCGGTATATATAAATATTAATCGAAAATATGATAAACAACTTTACTTATTTAATGGGGTGACTAATGAATAAATTTTGTCGATTTATATTCAGTAGTGAGTCGACTTTCCAATTTAAGATCGTTGTGCGTTCGTTCGAAATTTATTTTCGGTAAATTATATATATAATAAGTAAATTATAGCAAAAATGTCTTCTTTTATTGAAAACAAAAACAAATCATTTAGGCAATCTGTTTGTTTAATTGTAGTATTACAAATTTGAAGTACAGAGTAAATAGGTAGTTTTTATATTAATTATAATACAGAAAGAAATGCTAATTAATTAGGTAAACTATAAAAATGTTTATTATAGCGATAAACAGATATGACTACTTTTTCAGTGACCCTTATTAATTATTCAAAAAAATCACAGCAAAAATTGTTGTAGGTATGTTTTTATTGAAAAGAAACAAATCAAAAATATTCTATAAAAATAAATAAAATTATTATTACATTATGTTTAATGTATTTGTCTTCATATTTATTAATACATAGCAACCGAAGTTCATCTTCCATTTTTCTCTACCATTTCTCTTCGGAACAAAAAGAAAATAAAAAGTTTATAAAATTATCCATTTTTTACGATTCTACACTCACAAAGGGGTGGTGATACCCATGGACATACTGAAGTCTTTATCCATATAGTTATAAAGACTGAAAAAAAAATTTAATTCTAAATACTCTAAATAAATATTTTTACTAACAAAATTATTTCAAACTCATTTCAGCAAAAGTTTTAAATAATCCATTTTATCAGAACTGTAAATGAAATAAAAAAATTACGATGTTTCATCTAAATAGGTGTTGACATTGGACCTGTGCCGGCAGTTACATCAGGCTTCGTGTACATATTTTGGAGTGATTGTACTGTAGTCGAGTAGCCCAATGTAACACATACCCTACAATCCTATTTCCTGTAATGTGATTTTCAGGCTTAGGTTCTATGTCATATTCCAACTGATGTGACATTCTAAAAAAAATCATTATTCTATTATTTTTAAAATTAACTGTTTTGAAAATCAGTTTTAAGATGTTTACTTGAGAATAGCTACTTGGAAATAAGAAAATATTGTGTAAAAGAACTTACTGTTCATATTCATCTAATGAAATTATCCCAGGTTCTTCACCACTTTTTTGTTGTGATAAAGATTCTTCCAAATTATCATCATCCATATCTGTTGTTGGGCTGTCCTCTTCAACAATGTTAATTATCTCCTCTTCTTGGGTGTCCTGTAGTGGAACGACTTCTTGGGCGTGCTGTAGTTGGGTGGTCGTCACTGTATACTGCTCGCAAAAAAAGTATCCTGAAAAATGAATTAACATTAAAAATTTTCTTGAAAATTCTTCGAACGTCCTGAAAAATAACATGATTACATTTTAATTTTTCTAAAATAATATACATATATTTATATTCACTTCTAGGACGGCCGGTATATATAAATATTTATCGTAGATATGATAAACAACTTTACTTATTTAACGGCGGGTGACTAACGCTAAATTTTTGTCGATTTATATTCAGTAGCGAGTTGACTTTCGAATAGGAAACATCGGCGGCGTGCGTTCGAAATTTATTTCCGGTAACGTGTATCGTGTAGTGTAGTGAATAGTGCCTCTATGGATTACTTGGATTACAATCTGATACATTTACTGTAAGTTTTCATTTTATTTACATTCGAACAATTTTATTACAATAAACAATTGGTTTTTAATCTATAAACAGAAGTTATTTTACAATAATTGTTTATTAGATTTTAAATTTGCTTAGAACTTTTTTTGATAAATAGGTACTTTTTGGTCATTGTATAGACGAAAAATTTTGTTTATAAATAATTAGTAGGTTTTAAATTTGCTTAATCTTGAAAAATTAATTTGGAAATTAGAATTAGTACATAATAAGTGTTTATTTATAATCTATTTTTGCATCCTTTTACTATTTTCTTATACCAAAATATTTAAAATACTTAAAAGGGGGCCGGTTTATATTCCTAGCTATGAAAAATTGTTCTTATATGGGAGGTTAGTTCCGATAAACTGTACATATACTTTATACCTCGTATTAGGGCTTCTATACAGAATTGATATTTTGTTTATTTATAATCCATTTTTGCATCCTTCTACTATTTTCTTATACCAAAATATTTAAAATACTTAAAAGGGGGCTGGTTTATATTCCTAGCTATGAAAAATTGTTCTTATATGGGAGGTTAGTTCCGATAAACTGTACATATACTTATACCTCTTATTAGGGCTGCTATAGGAAATATTAAATGACAATTTTCCATTTTGTTTATTAACATACAGGGTCTTTAAAAATTAGTTAATTTTATTGATATGAAAGTTTAGCAAAATAGATTCAGAAAAATATCTTGAATTTTATACAGATGTTCAATTTTTAATAACTAATAATCTTAATTCGTGTTATATTCTTAATAATACAATTTTAGAACTTAATTTTTAAAACCGATTTTCAAGAGAAAAAAGCTGTTTTCAATAATATTAAAACATCGCCCTGTATAATGTGTATTTAGTAATACTTTTCTTATACTTTTACTCAAAATAAAAACCTACAGTACTACAGATACTTTTTTTCTCAAAAAAATAAGAGAGACCTTAAATTTCTTCTCTTTTAATTTAATGAGTTTTATCACAGGAGATGATGTTCCCAGAATGAATATTTTACCATTGTCTAAAAAATTTTATCACAAAACTGATTGTGCCAGTCGATTTTTTGGCCAAAAAAACCCCTCTTTACGAATTTTTAGCATTTTTTATAATTTTTTTGTCGAAAATTTAGAACAAAGGGGGTAGCTATGGAAATATTTTGCGATACAAATTGATTTTTTCTAACTCCCATAATCCTTGGAAATATGGACTCAAATTCACTAAAATATGTAAAATTGTCCCCTCTATCGATTGGTGAAGACTAGAACGTTCTATCTTTCCTATTTGTCGAGTTATGAGTATTTTTTGTTTTGAAAAGTGGATTTTCGAAAATTTCATGACTCTATTTGAAGGCGAAATAATGATTTTATCACAAAACTGATTGTGCCAGTCGATTTTTTGGCCAAAAAAACCCCTCTTTACGAATTTTTATAATTTTTTTGTCGAAAATTTAGAACAAAGGGGGTAGCTATGGAAATATTTTGCGATACAAATTGATTTCTTCTAACTCCCATAATCCTTGGAAATATGGACTCAAAATTCACTAACATATGTAAAATTGTCCCCTCTATCGATTGGTGAAGACTAGAACGTTCTATCTTTCCTATTTGTCGAGTTATGAGTATTTTTTGTTTTGAAAAGTGGATTTTCGAAAATTTCATGACTCTATTTGAAGGCGAAATAATGATTTTATCACAAATCTGATAGTGCCATTCGATTTTTTGGCCAAAAAAACCCCTCTTTACGAATTTTTAGCATTTTTTATAATTTTTTTGTCGAAAATTTAGAACAAAGGGGGTAGCTATGGAAATATTTTGCGATACAAATTGATTTCTTCTAACTCCCATAATCCTTGGAAATATGGACTCAAAATTCACTAAAATATGTAAAATTGTCCCCTCTATCGATTGGTGAAAACTAGAACGTTCTATCTTTCCTATTGGTCGAGTTATGAGTATTTTTTGTTTTGAAAACTGGATTTTCGAAAATTTCATGACTATTTGAAGGCGAAATAATGATTTTATCACAAAACTGATTGTGCCAGTCTATTTTTTGGCCAAAAAACCCCTCTTTACGAATTTTTTGCATTTTTTATAATTTTTTTGTCGAAAATTTAGAACAAAGGGGGTAGCTATGGAAATATTTTGCGATACAAATTGATTTTTTCTAACTCCCATAATCCTTGGAAATATAGACTCAAAATTCACTAAAATATGTAAAATTGTCCCCTCTATCGATTGGTGAAGACTAGAACGTTCTATCTTTCCTATTGGTCGAGTTATGAGTATTTTTTGTTTTGAAAAGTGGATTTTCGAAAATTTCATGACTCTATTTGAAGGCGAAATAATGATTTTATCACAAAACTGATTGTGCTAGTCGATTTTTTGGCCAAAAAAACCCCTCTTTACGAATTTTTAGCATTTTTTATAATTTTTTTGTCGAAAATTTAGAACAAAGGGGGTAGCTATGGAAATATTTTGCGATACAAATTGATTTTTTCTAACTCCCATAATCCTTGGAAATATGGACTCAAAATTCACTAACATATGTAAAATTGTCCCCTCTATCGATTGGTGAAGACTAGAACGTTCTATCTTTCCTATTTGTCGAGTTATGAGTATTTTTTGTTTTGAAAAGTGGATTTTCGAAAGTTTCATGACTCTATTTGAAGGCGAAATAATGATTTTATCACAAAACTGATTGTGCCAGTCGATTTTTTGGCCAAAAACACCCCTCTTTACGAATTTTTATAATTTTTTTGTCGAAAATTTAGAACAAAGGGGGTAGCTATGGAAATATTTTGCGATACAAATTGATTTCTTCTAACTCCCATAATCCTTGGAAATATGGACTCAAAATTCACTAAAATATGTAAAATTGTCCCCTCTATCGATTGGTGAAGACTAGAACGTTCTATCTTTCCTATTTGTCGAGTTATGAGTAATTTTTGTTTTGAAAAGTGGATTTTCGAAAATTTCATGACTCTATTTGAAGGCGAAATAATGATTTTATCACAAAACTGATTGTGCCAGTCGATTTTTTGGCCAAAAAACCCCTCTTTACGAATTTTTAGCATTTTTTATAATTTTTTTGTCGAAAATTTAGAACAAAGGGGGTAGCTATGGAAATATTTTGCGATACAAATTGATTTCTTCTAACTCCCATAATCTTTGGAAATATAGACTCAAAATTCACTAAAATATGTAAAATTGTCCCCTCTATCGATTGGTGAAGACTAGAACGTTCTATCTTTCCTATTAGTCGAGTTATGAGTAATTTTTGTTTTGAAAAGTGGATTTTCGAAAATTTCATGATTCTATTTGAAGGCGAAATAATGATTTTATCACAAAACTGATTGTGCCAGTCGATTTTTCGGCCAAAAAAACCCCTCTTTACGAATTTTTAGCATTTTTTATAATTTTTTTGTCGAAAATTTAGAACAAAGGGGGTAGCTATGGAAATATTTTGCGATACAAATTGATTTTTTCTAACTCCCATAATCCTTAGAAATATGGACTCAAAATTCACTAAAATATGTAAAATTGTCCCCTCTATCGATTGGTGAAGACTAGAACGTTCTATCTTTCCTATTTGTCGAGTTATGAGTATTTTTTGTTTTGAAAAGTGGATTTTCGAAAATTTCATGACTCTATTTGAAGGCGAAATAATGATTTTATCACAAAACTGATTGTGCCAGTCGATTTTTTGGCCAAAAAAACCCCTCTTTACGAATTTTTAGCATTTTTTATAATTTTTTTGTCGAAAATTTAGAACAAAGGGGGTAGCTATGGAAATATTTTGCGATACAAATTGATTTCTTCTAACTCCCATAATCCTTGGAAATATAGACTCAAAATTCACTAAAATATGTAAAATTGTCCCCTCTATCGATTGGTGAAGACTAGAACGTTCTATCTTTCCTATTAGTCGAGTTATGAGTAATTTTTGTTTTGAAAAGTGGATTTTCGAAAATTTCATGACTCTATTTGAAGGCGAAATAATGATTTTATCACAAAACTGATTGTGCCAGTCGATTTTTTGGCCAAAAAAACCCCTCTTTACGAATTTTTAGCATTTTTTATAATTTTTTTGTCGAAAATTTAGAACAAAGGGGGTAGCTATGGAAATATTTTGCGATACAAATTGATTTCTTCCAACTCCCATAATCCTTGGAAATATAGACTCAAAATTCACTAAAATATGTAAAATTGTCCCCTCTATCGATTGGTGAAGACTAGAACGTTCTATCTTTCCTATTAGTCGAGTTATGAGTAATTTTTGTTTTGAAAAGTGGATTTTCGAAAATTTCATGACTCTATTTGAAGGCGAAATAATGATTTTATCACAAAACTGATTGTGCCAGTCGATTTTTTGGCCAAAAAAACCCCTCTTTACGAATTTTTAGCATTTTTTATAATTTTTTTGTCGAAAATTTAGAACATAGGGGGTAGCTATGGAAATATTTTGCGATACAAATTGATTTTTTCTAACTCCCTTAATCCTTGGAAATATGGACTCAAAATTCACTAAAATATGTAAAATTGTCCCCTCTATCGATTGGTGAAGACTAGAACGTTCTATCTTTCCTATTAGTCGAGTTATGAGTAATTTTTGTTTTGAAAAGTGGATTTTCGAAAATTTCATGACTCTATTTGAAGGCGAAATAATGATTTTATCACAAAACTGATTGTGCCAGTCGATTTTTTGGCCAAAAAAACCCCTCTTTACGAATTTTTAGCATTTTTTTATAATTTTTTTGTCGAAAATTTAGAACAAAGGGGGTAGCTATGGAAATATTTTGCGATACAAATTGATTTTTTCTAACTCCCATAATCCTTGGAAATATGGACTCAAAATTCACTAAAATATGTAAAATTGTCCCCTCTATCGATTGGTGAAGACTAGAACGTTCTATCTTTCCTATTTGTCGAGTTATGAGTAATTTTTGTTTTGAAAAGTGGATTTTCGAAAATTTCATGACTCTATTTGAAGGCGAAATAATGATTTTATCACAAAACTGATTGTGCCAGTCGATTTTCCGGTCCAAAAAACCCCTCTTTACGAATTTTTAGCATTTTTTATAATTTTTTTGTCGAAAATTTAGAACAAAGGGGGTAGCTATGGAAATATTTTGAGAAACAAATTGATTTTTTCTAACTCCCATAATCCTTGGCAATATCGACTCAAAATTCACTCAAATATGTAAAATTGTCCCCTCTATCGATTGGTGAAGACTAGAACGTTCTATCTTTCCTATTAGTCGAGTTATGAGTAATTTTTGTTTTGAAAAGTGGATTTTCGAAAATTTCATGACTCTATTTGAAGGCGAAATAATGATTTTATCACAAAACTGATTGTGCCAGTCGATTTTTTGGCCAAAAAAACCCCTCTTTACGAATTTTTAGCATTTTTTATAATTTTTTTGTCGAAAATTTAGAACATAGGGGGTAGCTATGGAAATATTTTGCGATACAAATTGATTTTTTCTAACTCCCTTAATCCTTGGAAATATGGACTCAAAATTCACTAAAATATGTAAAATTGTCCCCTCTATCGATTGGTGAAGACTAGAACGTTCTATCTTTCCTATTAGTCGAGTTATGAGTAATTTTTGTTTTGAAAAGTGGATTTTCGAAAATTTCATGACTCTATTTGAAGGCGAAATAATGATTTTATCACAAAACTGATTGTGCCAGTCGATTTTTTGGCCAAAAAACCCCTCTTTACGAATTTTTAGCATTTTTTATAATTTTTTTGTCGAAAATTTAGAACAAAGGGAAATATTTTGCGATACAAATTGATTTTTTCTAACTCCCATAATCCTTGGAAATATGGACTCAAAATTCACTAAAATATGTAAAATTGTCCCCTCTATCGATTGGTGAAGACTAGAACGTTCTATCTTTCCTATTAGTCGAGTTATGAGTAATTTTTGTTTTGAAAAGTGGATTTTCGAAAATTTCATGACTCTATTTGAAGGCGAAATAATGATTTTATCACAAAACTGATTGTGCCAGTCGATTTTCCGGTCCAAAAAACCCCTCTTTACGAATTTTTAGCATTTTTTATAATTTTTTTGTCGAAAATTTAGAACAAAGGGGGTAGCTATGGAAATATTTTGAGAAACAAATTGATTTTTTCTAACTCCCATAATCCTTGGAAAGATGGACTCAAAATACACTAAAATATGTAAAATTGTCCCCTCTATCGATTGGTGAAGACTAGAACGTTCTATCTTTCTTATTTGTCGAGTTAGGAGTATTTTTTGTTTTGAAAAGTGGATTTTCGAAAATTTCATCACTCTATTTGAAGGCGAAATAATGATTTTATCACAAAACTGATTGTGCCAGTCGATTTTCCGGTCCAAAAAACCCCTCTTTACGAATTTTTAGCATTTTTTAAAAATTTTTGTCGAAAATTTAGAACGAAGGGGTAGGTATGGAAATATTTTGCGAATCAAATTGCTTTTTTCTAACTCCCTTAATCCTTGGAAATATGGACTCAAAATTCACTAAAATATGTAAAATTGTCCCCTCTATCGATTGGTGAAGACTAGAACGTTCTATCTTTCCTATTTGTCGAGTTATGAGTATTTTTTGTTTTGAAAAGTGGATTTTCGAAAATTTCATGACTCTATTTGAAGGCGAAATAATGATTTTATCACAAAACTGATTGTGCCAGTCTATTTTTTGGCCAAAAAAACCCCTCTTTACGAATTTTTAGCATTTTTTATAATTTTTTTGTCGAAAATTTAGAACAAAGGGGGTAGCTATGGAAATATTTTGCGATACAAATTGATTTTTTCTAACTCCCATAATCCTTGGAAATATGGACTCAAAATTCACTAAAATATGTAAAATTGTCCCCTCTATCGATTGGTGAAGACTAGAACGTTCTATCTTTCCTATTAGTCGAGTTATGAGTATTTTTTGTTTTGAAAAGTGGATTTTCGAAAATTTCATGACTCTATTTGAAGGCGAAATAATGATTTTATCACAAAACTGATTGTGCCAGTCGATTTTTTGGCCAAAAAAACCCCTCTTTACGAATTTTTAGCATTTTTTATAATTTTTTTGTCGAAAATTTAGAACAAAGGGGGTAGCTATGGAAATATTTTGCGATACAAATTGATTTTTTCTAACTCCCATAGTCCTTGGAAATATGGACTCAAAATACACTAAAATATGTAAAATTGTCCCCTCTATCGTTTGGTGAAGACTAGAACGTTCTATCTTTCCTATTTGTCGAGTTATGAGTATTTTTTGTTTTGAAAAGTGGATTTTCGAAAATTTCATGACTCTATTTGAAGGCGAAATAATGATTTTATCACAAAACTGATTGTGCCAGTCTATTTTTTGGCCAAAAAAACCCCTCTTTACGAATTTTTAGCATTTTTTATAATTTTTTTGTCGAAAATTTAGAACAAAGGGGGTAGCTATGGAAATATTTTGCGATACAAATTGATTTTTTCTAACTCCCATAATCCTTGAAAATATGGACTCAAAATTCACTAACATATGTAAAATTGTCCCCTCTATCGATTGGTGAAGACTAGAACGTTCTATCTTTCTTATTTGTCGAGTTATGAGTATTTTTTGTTTTGAAAAGTGGATTTTCGAAAATTTCATCACTCTATTTGAAGGCGAAATAATGATTTTATCACAAAACTGATTGTGCCAGTCGATTTTCCGGTCCAAAAAACCCCTCTTTACGAGTTTTTAGCATTTTTTATAATTTTTTTGTCGAAAATTTAGAACAAAGGGGGTAGCTATGGAAATATTTTGCGATACAAATTGATTTTTTCTAACTCCCATAATCCTTGGAAATATGGACTCAAAATTCACTAAAATATGTAAAATTGTCCCCTCTATCGATTGGTGAAGACTAGAACGTTCTATCTTTCCTATTTGTCGAGTTATGAGTATTTTTTGTTTTGAAAAGTGGATTTTCGAAAATTTCATGACTCTATTTGAAGGCGAAATAATGATTTTATCACAAAACTGATTGTGCCAGTCGATTTTTTGGCCAAAAAAACCCCTCTTTACGAATTTTTAGCATTTTTTAAAAATTTTTGTCGAAAATTTAGAACGAAGGGGTAGGTATGGAAATATTTTGCGAATCAAATTGCTTTTTTCTAACTCCCTTAATCCTTGGAAATATGGACTCAAAATTCACTAAAATATGTAAAATTGTCCCCTCTATCGATTGGTGAAGACTAGAACGTTCTATCTTTCCTATTAGTCGAGTTATGAGTATTTTTTGTTTTGAAAAGTGGATTTTCGAAAATTTCATGACTCTATTTGAAGGCGAAATAATGATTTTATCACAAAACTGATTGTGCCAGTCTATTTTTTGGCCAAAAAAACCCCTCTTTACGAATTTTTAGCATTTTTTATAATTTTTTTGTCGAAAATTTAGAACAAAGGGGGTAGCTATGGAAATATTTTGCGATACAAATTGATTTTTTCTAACTCCCATAATCCTTGGAAATATGGACTCAAAATTCACTAAAATATGTAAAATTGTCCCCTCTATCGATTGGTGAAGACTAGAACGTTCTATCTTTCCTATTAGTCGAGTTATGAGTATTTTTTGTTTTGAAAAGTGGATTTTCGAAAATTTCATGACTCTATTTGAAGGCCAAATAATGATTTTATCACAAAACTGATTGTGCCAGTCGATTTTCCGGTCCAAAAAACCCCTCTTTACGAATTTTTAGCATTTTTTATAATTTTTTTGTCGAAAATTTAGAACAAAGGGGGTAGCTATGGAAATATTTTGAGAAACAAATTGATTTTTTCTAACTCCCATAATCCTTGGAAAGATGGACTCAAAATACACTAAAATATGTAAAATTGTCCCCTCTATCGATTGGTGAAGACTAGAACGTTCTATCTTTCTTATTTGTCGAGTTAGGAGTATTTTTTGTTTTGAAAAGTGGATTTTCGAAAATTTCATCACTCTATTTGAAGGCGAAATAATGATTTTATCACAAAACTGATTGTGCCAGTCGATTTTCCGGTCCAAAAAACCCCTCTTTACGAATTTTTAGCATTTTTTAAAAATTTTTGTCGAAAATTTAGAACGAAGGGGTAGGTATGGAAATATTTTGCGAATCAAATTGCTTTTTTCTAACTCCCTTAATCCTTGGAAATATGGACTCAAAATTCACTAAAATATGTAAAATTGTCCCCTCTATCGATTGGTGAAGACTAGAACGTTCTATCTTTCCTATTTGTCGAGTTATGAGTATTTTTTGTTTTGAAAAGTGGATTTTCGAAAATTTCATGACTCTATTTGAAGGCGAAATAATGATTTTATCACAAAACTGATTGTGCCAGTCTATTTTTTGGCCAAAAAAACCCCTCTTTACGAATTTTTAGCATTTTTTATAATTTTTTTGTCGAAAATTTAGAACAAAGGGGGTAGCTATGGAAATATTTTGCGATACAAATTGATTTTTTCTAACTCCCATAATCCTTGGAAATATGGACTCAAAATTCACTAAAATATGTAAAATTGTCCCCTCTATCGATTGGTGAAGACTAGAACGTTCTATCTTTCCTATTAGTCGAGTTATGAGTATTTTTTGTTTTGAAAAGTGGATTTTCGAAAATTTCATGACTCTATTTGAAGGCGAAATAATGATTTTATCACAAAACTGATTGTGCCAGTCGATTTTTTGGCCAAAAAAACCCCTCTTTACGAATTTTTAGCATTTTTTATAATTTTTTTGTCGAAAATTTAGAACAAAGGGGGTAGCTATGGAAATATTTTGCGATACAAATTGATTTCTTCTAACTCCCATAATCCTTGGAAATATAGACTCAAAATTCACTAAAATATGTAAAATTGTCCCCTCTATCGATTGGTGAAGACTAGAACGTTCTATCTTTCCTATTAGTCGAGTTATGAGTAATTTTTGTTTTGAAAAGTGGATTTTCGAAAATTTCATGACTCTATTTGAAGGCGAAATAATGATTTTATCACAAAACTGATTGTGCCAGTCGATTTTTTGGCCAAAAAAACCCCTCTTTACGAATTTTTAGCATTTTTTATAATTTTTTTGTCGAAAATTTAGAACAAAGGGGGTAGCTATGGAAATATTTTGCGATACAAATTGATTTCTTCCAACTCCCATAATCCTTGGAAATATAGACTCAAAATTCACTAAAATATGTAAAATTGTCCCCTCTATCGATTGGTGAAGACTAGAACGTTCTATCTTTCCTATTAGTCGAGTTATGAGTAATTTTTGTTTTGAAAAGTGGATTTTCGAAAATTTCATGACTCTATTTGAAGGCGAAATAATGATTTTATCACAAAACTGATTGTGCCAGTCGATTTTTTGGCCAAAAAAACCCCTCTTTACGAATTTTTAGCATTTTTTATAATTTTTTTGTCGAAAATTTAGAACATAGGGGGTAGCTATGGAAATATTTTGCGATACAAATTGATTTTTTCTAACTCCCTTAATCCTTGGAAATATGGACTCAAAATTCACTAAAATATGTAAAATTGTCCCCTCTATCGATTGGTGAAGACTAGAACGTTCTATCTTTCCTATTAGTCGAGTTATGAGTAATTTTTGTTTTGAAAAGTGGATTTTCGAAAATTTCATGACTCTATTTGAAGGCGAAATAATGATTTTATCACAAAACTGATTGTGCCAGTCGATTTTTTGGCCAAAAAAACCCCTCTTTACGAATTTTTAGCATTTTTTTATAATTTTTTTGTCGAAAATTTAGAACAAAGGGGGTAGCTATGGAAATATTTTGCGATACAAATTGATTTTTTCTAACTCCCATAATCCTTGGAAATATGGACTCAAAATTCACTAAAATATGTAAAATTGTCCCCTCTATCGATTGGTGAAGACTAGAACGTTCTATCTTTCCTATTTGTCGAGTTATGAGTAATTTTTGTTTTGAAAAGTGGATTTTCGAAAATTTCATGACTCTATTTGAAGGCGAAATAATGATTTTATCACAAAACTGATTGTGCCAGTCGATTTTCCGGTCCAAAAAACCCCTCTTTACGAATTTTTAGCATTTTTTATAATTTTTTTGTCGAAAATTTAGAACAAAGGGGGTAGCTATGGAAATATTTTGAGAAACAAATTGATTTTTTCTAACTCCCATAATCCTTGGCAATATCGACTCAAAATTCACTCAAATATGTAAAATTGTCCCCTCTATCGATTGGTGAAGACTAGAACGTTCTATCTTTCCTATTAGTCGAGTTATGAGTAATTTTTGTTTTGAAAAGTGGATTTTCGAAAATTTCATGACTCTATTTGAAGGCGAAATAATGATTTTATCACAAAACTGATTGTGCCAGTCGATTTTTTGGCCAAAAAAACCCCTCTTTACGAATTTTTAGCATTTTTTATAATTTTTTTGTCGAAAATTTAGAACATAGGGGGTAGCTATGGAAATATTTTGCGATACAAATTGATTTTTTCTAACTCCCTTAATCCTTGGAAATATGGACTCAAAATTCACTAAAATATGTAAAATTGTCCCCTCTATCGATTGGTGAAGACTAGAACGTTCTATCTTTCCTATTAGTCGAGTTATGAGTAATTTTTGTTTTGAAAAGTGGATTTTCGAAAATTTCATGACTCTATTTGAAGGCGAAATAATGATTTTATCACAAAACTGATTGTGCCAGTCGATTTTTTGGCCAAAAAACCCCTCTTTACGAATTTTTAGCATTTTTTATAATTTTTTTGTCGAAAATTTAGAACAAAGGGAAATATTTTGCGATACAAATTGATTTTTTCTAACTCCCATAATCCTTGGAAATATGGACTCAAAATTCACTAAAATATGTAAAATTGTCCCCTCTATCGATTGGTGAAGACTAGAACGTTCTATCTTTCCTATTAGTCGAGTTATGAGTAATTTTTGTTTTGAAAAGTGGATTTTCGAAAATTTCATGACTCTATTTGAAGGCGAAATAATGATTTTATCACAAAACTGATTGTGCCAGTCGATTTTCCGGTCCAAAAAACCCCTCTTTACGAATTTTTAGCATTTTTTATAATTTTTTTGTCGAAAATTTAGAACAAAGGGGGTAGCTATGGAAATATTTTGAGAAACAAATTGATTTTTTCTAACTCCCATAATCCTTGGAAAGATGGACTCAAAATACACTAAAATATGTAAAATTGTCCCCTCTATCGATTGGTGAAGACTAGAACGTTCTATCTTTCTTATTTGTCGAGTTAGGAGTATTTTTTGTTTTGAAAAGTGGATTTTCGAAAATTTCATCACTCTATTTGAAGGCGAAATAATGATTTTATCACAAAACTGATTGTGCCAGTCGATTTTCCGGTCCAAAAAACCCCTCTTTACGAATTTTTAGCATTTTTTAAAAATTTTTGTCGAAAATTTAGAACGAAGGGGTAGGTATGGAAATATTTTGCGAATCAAATTGCTTTTTTCTAACTCCCTTAATCCTTGGAAATATGGACTCAAAATTCACTAAAATATGTAAAATTGTCCCCTCTATCGATTGGTGAAGACTAGAACGTTCTATCTTTCCTATTTGTCGAGTTATGAGTATTTTTTGTTTTGAAAAGTGGATTTTCGAAAATTTCATGACTCTATTTGAAGGCGAAATAATGATTTTATCACAAAACTGATTGTGCCAGTCTATTTTTTGGCCAAAAAAACCCCTCTTTACGAATTTTTAGCATTTTTTATAATTTTTTTGTCGAAAATTTAGAACAAAGGGGGTAGCTATGGAAATATTTTGCGATACAAATTGATTTTTTCTAACTCCCATAATCCTTGGAAATATGGACTCAAAATTCACTAAAATATGTAAAATTGTCCCCTCTATCGATTGGTGAAGACTAGAACGTTCTATCTTTCCTATTAGTCGAGTTATGAGTATTTTTTGTTTTGAAAAGTGGATTTTCGAAAATTTCATGACTCTATTTGAAGGCGAAATAATGATTTTATCACAAAACTGATTGTGCCAGTCGATTTTTTGGCCAAAAAAACCCCTCTTTACGAATTTTTAGCATTTTTTATAATTTTTTTGTCGAAAATTTAGAACAAAGGGGGTAGCTATGGAAATATTTTGCGATACAAATTGATTTTTTCTAACTCCCATAGTCCTTGGAAATATGGACTCAAAATACACTAAAATATGTAAAATTGTCCCCTCTATCGTTTGGTGAAGACTAGAACGTTCTATCTTTCCTATTTGTCGAGTTATGAGTATTTTTTGTTTTGAAAAGTGGATTTTCGAAAATTTCATGACTCTATTTGAAGGCGAAATAATGATTTTATCACAAAACTGATTGTGCCAGTCTATTTTTTGGCCAAAAAAACCCCTCTTTACGAATTTTTAGCATTTTTTATAATTTTTTTGTCGAAAATTTAGAACAAAGGGGGTAGCTATGGAAATATTTTGCGATACAAATTGATTTTTTCTAACTCCCATAATCCTTGAAAATATGGACTCAAAATTCACTAACATATGTAAAATTGTCCCCTCTATCGATTGGTGAAGACTAGAACGTTCTATCTTTCCTATTTGTCGAGTTATGAGTATTTTTTGTTTCGAAAAGTGGATTTTCGAAAATTTCATGACTCTATTTGAAGGCGAAATAATGATTTTATCACAAAACTGATTGTGCCAGTCGATTTTTTGGCCAAAAAAACCCCTCTTTACGAATTTTTAGCATTTTTTAAAAATTTTTGTCGAAAATTTAGAACGAAGGGGTAGGTATGGAAATATTTTGCGAATCAAATTGCTTTTTTCTAACTCCCTTAATCCTTGGAAATATGGACTCAAAATTCACTAAAATATGTAAAATTGTCCCCTCTATCGATTGGTGAAGACTAGAACGTTCTATCTTTCCTATTTGTCGAGTTATGAGTATTTTTTGTTTTGAAAAGTGGATTTTCGAAAATTTCATGACTCTATTTGAAGGCGAAATAATGATTTTATCACAAAACTGATTGTGCCAGTCGATTTTCCGGTCCAAAAAACCCCTCTTTACGAATTTTTAGCATTTTTTATAATTTTTTTGTCGAAAATTTAGAACAAAGGGGGTAGCTATGGAAATATTTTGAGAAACAAATTGATTTTTTCTAACTCCCATAATCCTTGGAAAGATGGACTCAAAATACACTAAAATATGTAAAATTGTCCCCTCTATCGATTGGTGAAGACTAGAACGTTCTATCTTTCTTATTTGTCGAGTTATGAGTATTTTTTGTTTTGAAAAGTGGATTTTCGAAAATTTCATCACTCTATTTGAAGGCGAAATAATGATTTTATCACAAAACTGATTGTGCCAGTCGATTTTCCGGTCCAAAAAACCCCTCTTTACGAGTTTTTAGCATTTTTTATAATTTTTTTGTCGAAAATTTAGAACAAAGGGGGTAGCTATGGAAATATTTTGCGATACAAATTGATTTTTTCTAACTCCCATAATCCTTGGAAATATGGACTCAAAATTCACTAAAATATGTAAAATTGTCCCCTCTATCGATTGGTGAAGACTAGAACGTTCTATCTTTCCTATTTGTCGAGTTATGAGTATTTTTTGTTTTGAAAAGTGGATTTTCGAAAATTTCATGACTCTATTTGAAGGCGAAATAATGATTTTATCACAAAACTGATTGTGCCAGTCGATTTTTTGGCCAAAAAAACCCCTCTTTACGAATTTTTAGCATTTTTTAAAAATTTTTGTCGAAAATTTAGAACGAAGGGGTAGGTATGGAAATATTTTGCGAATCAAATTGCTTTTTTCTAACTCCCTTAATCCTTGGAAATATGGACTCAAAATTCACTAAAATATGTAAAATTGTCCCCTCTATCGATTGGTGAAGACTAGAACGTTCTATCTTTCCTATTAGTCGAGTTATGAGTATTTTTTGTTTTGAAAAGTGGATTTTCGAAAATTTCATGACTCTATTTGAAGGCGAAATAATGATTTTATCACAAAACTGATTGTGCCAGTCTATTTTTTGGCCAAAAAAACCCCTCTTTACGAATTTTTAGCATTTTTTATAATTTTTTTGTCGAAAATTTAGAACAAAGGGGGTAGCTATGGAAATATTTTGCGATACAAATTGATTTTTTCTAACTCCCATAATCCTTGGAAATATGGACTCAAAATTCACTAAAATATGTAAAATTGTCCCCTCTATCGATTGGTGAAGACTAGAACGTTCTATCTTTCCTATTAGTCGAGTTATGAGTATTTTTTGTTTTGAAAAGTGGATTTTCGAAAATTTCATGACTCTATTTGAAGGCGAAATAATGATTTTATCACAAAACTGATTGTGCCAGTCGATTTTTTGGCCAAAAAAACCCCTCTTTACGAATTTTTAGCATTTTTTATAATTTTTTTGTCGAAAATTTAGAACAAAGGGGGTAGCTATGGAAATATTTTGCGATACAAATTGATTTTTTCTAACTCCCATAGTCCTTGGAAATATGGACTCAAAATACACTAAAATATGTAAAATTGTCCCCTCTATCGTTTGGTGAAGACTAGAACGTTCTATCTTTCTTATTTGTCGAGTTATGAGTATTTTTTGTTTTGAAAAGTGGATTTTCGAAAATTTCATCACTCTATTTGAAGGCGAAATAATGATTTTATCACAAAACTAATTGTGCCAGTCGATTTTCCGGTCCAAAAAACCCCTCTTTACGAATTTTTAGCATTTTTTATAATTTTTTTGTCGAAAATTTAGAACAAAGGGGGTAGCTATGGAAATATTTTGCGATACAAATTGATTTTTTCTAACTCCCATAATCCTTGGAAATATGGACTCAAAATTCACTAAAATATGTAAAATTGTCCCCTCTATCGATTGGTGAAGACTAGAACGTTCTATCTTTCCTATTAGTCGAGTTATGAGTATTTTTTGTTTTGAAAAGTGGATTTTCGAAAATTTCATGACTCTATTTGAAGGCGAAATAATGATTTTATCACAAAACTGATTGTGCCAGTCGATTTTTTGGCCAAAAAAACCCCTCTTTACGAAATTTTAGCATTTTTTATAATTTTTTTGTCGAAAATTTAGAACAAAGGGGGTAGCTATGGAAATATTTTGCGATACAAATTGATTTTTTCTAACTCCCATAATCCTTGGAAATATGGACTCAAAATTCACTAAAATATGTAAAATTGTCCCCTCTATCGATTGGTGAAGACTAGAACGTTCTATCTTTCCTATTAGTCGAGTTATGAGTATTTTTTGTTTTGAAAAGTGGATTTTCGAAAATTTCATGACTCTATTTGAAGGCGAAATAATGATTTTATCACAAAACTGATTGTGCCAGTCGATTTTTTGGCCAAAAAAACCCCTCTTTACGAATTTTTAGCATTTTTTATAATTTTTTTGTCGAAAATTTAGAACAAAAGGGGTAGCTATGGAAATATTTTGCGATACAAAATGATTTCTTCTAACTCCCATAATCCTCGGAAATATGGACTCACAATACACTCAAATATGTAAAATTGCCCCCTCTATCGATTGGTGAAGACTAGAACGTTCTATCTTTCCTATTAATCGAGTTATGAGTATTTTTTGTTTTGAAAAGTGGATTTTCGAAAATTTCATGACTCTATTTGAAGGCGAAATAATGATTTTATCACAAAACTGATTGTGCCAGTCGATTTTTTGGCCAAAAAAACCCCTCTTTACGAATTTTTAGCATTTTTTATAATTTTTTTGTCGAAAATTTAGAACAAAGGGGGTAGCTATGGAAATATTTTGCGATACAAATTGATTTCTTCTAACTCCCATAATCCTTGGAAATATGGACTCAAAATTCACTAACATATGTAAAATTGTCCCCTCTATCGATTGGTGAAGACTAGAACGTTCTATCTTTCTTATTTGTCGAGTTATGAGTATTTTTTGTTTTGAAAAGTGGATTTTCGAAAATTTCATGACTCTATTTGAAGGCGAAATAATGATTTTATCACAAAACTGATTGTGCCAGTCGATTTTCCGGTCCAAAAACCCCTCTTTACGAATTTTTAGCATTTTTTCTAATTTTTTTGTCGAAAATTTAGAACAAAGGGGAAAATGGAAATATTTTGCGATACAAATTGATTTTTTCTAACTCCCATAATCCTTGGAAATATGGACTAAAAATTCACTAACATATGTAAAATTGTCCCCTCTATCGATTGGTGAAGACTAGAACGTTCTATCTTTCTTATTTGTCGAGTTATGAGTATTTTTTGTTTTGAAAAGTGGATTTTCGAAAATTTCATGACTCTATTTGAAGGCGAGATAATGATTTTATCACAAAACTGATTGTGCCAGTCGATTTTCCGGTCCAAAAACCCCTCTTTACGAATTTTTAGCATTTTGTATAATTTTTTTGTCGAAAATTTAGAACAAAGGGGGTAGCTATGGAAATATTTTGCGATACAAATTGATTTTTTCTAACTCCCATAATCCTTGGAAATATGGACTCAAAATTCACTAAAATATGTAAAATTGTCCCCTCTATCGATTGGTGAAGACTAGAACGTTCTATCTTTCCTATTAGTCGAGTTATGAGTATTTTTTGTTTTGAAAAGTGGATTTTCGAAAATTTCATGACTCTATTTGAAGGCGAAATAATGATTTTATCACAAAACTGATTGTGCCAGTCGATTTTTTGGCCAAAAAAACCCCTCTTTACGAATTTTTAGCATTTTTTATAATTTTTTTGTCGAAAATTTAGAACAAAAGGGGTAGCTATGGAAATATTTTGCGATACAAAATGATTTCTTCTAACTCCCATAATCCTCGGAAATATGGACTCAAAATTCACTAACATATGTAAAATTGTCCCCTCTATCGATTGGTGAAGACTAGAACGTTCTATCTTTCTTATTTGTCGAGTTATGAGTATTTTTTGTTTTGAAAAGTGGATTTTCGAAAATTTCATGACTCTATTTGAAGGCGAAATAATGATTTTATCACAAAACTGATTGTGCCAGTCGATTTTCCGGTCCAAAAACCCCTCTTTACGAATTTTTAGCATTTTTTATAATTTTTTTGTCGAAAATTTAGAACAAAGGGGAAAATGGAAATATTTTGCGATACAAATTGATTTTTTCTAACTCCCATAATCCTTGGAAATATGGACTAAAAATTCACTAACATATGTAAAATTGTCCCCTCTATCGATTGGTGAAGACTAGAACGTTCTATCTTTCTTATTTGTCGAGTTATGAGTATTTTTTGTTTTGAAAAGTGGATTTTCGAAAATTTCATGACTCTATTTGAAGGCGAGATAATGATTTTATCACAAAACTGATTGTGCCAGTCGATTTTCCGGTCCAAAAACCCCTCTTTACGAATTTTTAGCATTTTTTATAATTTTTTGTCGAAAATTTAGAACAAAAGGGGTAGCTATGGAAATATTTTGCGATACAAAATGATTTCTTCTAACTCCCATAATCCTCGGAAATATGGACTCAAAATACACTTAAATATGTAAAATTGTCCCCTCTATCGATTGGTGAAGACTAGAACGTTCTATCTTTCCTATTAGTCGAGTTATGAGTATTTTTTGTTTTGAAAAGTGGATTTTCGAAAATTTCATGACTCTATTTGAAGGCGAAATAATGATTTTATCACAAAACTGATTGTGCCAGTCGATTTTTTGGCCAAAAAAACCCCTCTTTACGAATTTTTAGCATTTTTTATAATTTTTTTGTCGAAAATTTAGAACAAAGGGGGTAGCTATGGAAATATTTTGCGATACAAATTGATTTCTTCTAACTCCCATAATCCTTGGAAATATGGACTCAAAATTCACTAACATATGTAAAATTGTCCCCTCTATCGATTGGTGAAGACTAGAACGTTCTATCTTTCTTATTTGTCGAGTTATGAGTATTTTTTGTTTTGAAAAGTGGATTTTCGAAAATTTCATGACTCTATTTGAAGGCGAAATAATGATTTTATCACAAAACTGATTGTGCCAGTCGATTTTTTGGCCAAAAAAACCCCTCTTTACGAATTTTTAGCATTTTTTATAATTTTTTTGTCGAAAATTTAGAACAAAGGGGGTAGCTATGGAAATATTTTGCGATACAAATTGATTTTTTCTAACTCCCATAATCCTTGGAAATATGGACTCAAAATTCACTAACATATGTAAAATTGTCCCCTCTATCGATTGGTGAAGACTAGAACGTTCTATCTTTCCTATTTGTCGAGTTATGAGTATTTTTTGTTTCGAAAAGTGGATTTTCGAAAATTTCATGACTCTATTTGAAGGCGAAATAATGATTTTATCACAAAACTGATTGTGCCAGTCGATTTTCCGGTCCAAAAACCCCTCTTTACGAATTTTTAGCATTTTGTATAATTTTTTTGTCGAAAATTAGAACAAAGGGGGTAGCTATGGAAATATTTTGCGATACAAATTGATTTTTTCTAACTCCCATAATCCTTGGAAATATGGACTCAAAATTCAATAAAATATGTAAAATTGTCCCCTCTATCGATTGGTGAAGACTAGAACGTTCTATCTTTCCTATTAGTCGAGTTATGAGTATTTTTTGTTTTGAAAAGTGGATTTTCGAAAATTTCATGACTCTATTTGAAGGCGAAATAATGATTTTATCACAAAACTGATTGTGCCAGTCGATTTTTTGGCCAAAAAACCCCTCTTTACGAATTTTTAGCATTTTTTATAATTTTTTTGTCGAAAATTTAGAACAAAGGGGGTAGCTATGGAAATATTTTGCGATACAAATTGATTTCTTCTAACTCCCATAATCCTTGGAAATATGGACTCAAAATTCACTAACATATGTAAAATTGTCCCCTCTATCGATTGGTGAAGACTAGAACGTTCTATCTTTCCTATTAGTCGAGTTATGAGTATTTTTTGTTTTGAAAAGTGGATTTTCGAAAATTTCATGACTCTATTTGAAGGCGAAATAATGATTTTATCACAAAACTGATTGTGCCAGTCGATTTTTTGGCCAAAAAAACCCCTCTTTACGAATTTTTAGCATTTTTTATAATTTTTTTGTCGAAAATTTAGAACAAAGGGGGTAGCTATGGAAATATTTTGCGATACAAATTGATTTCTTCTAACTCCCATAATCCTTGGAAATATGACTCAAAATTCACTAACATATGTAAAATTGTCCCCTCTATCGATTGGTGAAGACTAGAACGTTCTATCTTTCTTATTTGTCGAGTTATGAGTATTTTTGTTTTGAAAAGTGGATTTTCGAAAATTTCATGACTCTATTTGAAGGCGAAATAATGATTTTATCACAAAACTGATTGTGCCAGTCGATTTTTTGGCCAAAAAAACCCCTCTTTACGAATTTTTAGCATTTTTTATAATTTTTTTGTCGAAAATTTAGAACAAAGGGGGTAGCTATGGAAATATTTTGCGATACAAATTGATTTTTTCTAACTCCCATAATCCTTGGAAATATGGACTCAAAATTCACTAACATATGTAAAATTGTCCCCTCTATCGATTGGTGAAGACTAGAACGTTCTATCTTTCCTATTTGTCGAGTTATGAGTATTTTTTGTTTCGAAAAGTGGATTTTCGAAAATTTCATGACTCTATTTGAAGGCGAGATAATGATTTTATCACAAAACTGATTGTGCCAGTCGATTTTCCGGTCCAAAAACCCCTCTTTACGAATTTTTAGCATTTTGTATAATTTTTTTGTCGAAAATTTAGAACAAAGGGGTAGCTATGGAAATATTTTGCGATACAAATTGATTTTTTCTAACTCCCATAATCCTTGGAAATATGGACTCAAAATTCAATAAAATATGTAAAATTGTCCCCTCTATCGATTGGTGAAGACTAGAACGTTCTATCTTTCCTATTAGTCGAGTTATGAGTATTTTTTGTTTTGAAAAGTGGATTTTCGAAAATTTCATGACTCTATTTGAAGGCGAAATAATGATTTTATCACAAAACTGATTGTGCCAGTCGATTTTTTGGCCAAAAAAACCCCTCTTTACGAATTTTTAGCATTTTTTATAATTTTTTTGTCGAAAATTTAGAACAAAGGGGGTAGCTATGGAAATATTTTGCGATACAAATTGATTTCTTCTAACTCCCATAATCCTTGGAAATATGGACTCAAAATTCACTAACATATGTAAAATTGTCCCCTCTATCGATTGGTGAAGACTAGAACGTTCTATCTTTCTTATTTGTCGAGTTATGAGTATTTTTTGTTTTGAAAAGTGGATTTTCGAAAATTTCATGACTCTATTTGAAGGCGAAATAATGATTTTATCACAAAACTGATTGTGCCAGTCGATTTTTTGGCCAAAAAAACCCCTCTTTACGAATTTTTAGCATTTTTTATAATTTTTTTGTCGAAAATTTAGAACAAAGGGGGTAGCTATGGAAATATTTTGCGATACAAATTGATTTTTTCTAACTCCCATAATCCTTGGAAATATGGACTAAAAATTCACTAACATATGTAAAATTGTCCCCTCTATCGATTGGTGAAGACTAGAACGTTCTATCTTTCCTATTTGTCGAGTTATGAGTATTTTTTGTTTCGAAAAGTGGATTTTCGAAATTTCATGACTCTATTTGAAGGCGAGATAATGATTTTATCACAAAACTGATTGT